>CALSBZ010046621.1:28825-47098 GCA_943591055.1 Gobionotothen gibberifrons
CTCTTCATTGATATCAGTCAGTCAACAGAAACTCCATTATAGGAGACAAGTACCGCTGGCCAACAACAATCCCCTACTACCTGGAGGACAGTCTGGGTAAGACACTCACATATAACCCTATCATGTCATTATGGATATACAACTAATTGGAATGTTTTTTAATCTTTGTCTTATACTCTGCAGATATGAATGCAAAGGGAGTAATCCTGAAGGCATTTGACCAGTACAGACTGAAGACCTGCATTGACTTCTCTCCATGGAAAGGAGAGGAGAACTACATCTCTGTGTTCAAAGGGAGCGGGTGAGCACTGTGTTTGGTCCATTTCAACAAACCAGAACTATGTCAGTGCTGATTCCATGCCTGCTGGGGAAATGTGTCCCAACATATGTCAAGGCAAACACTACATTCCCAACAAATGAGATTGAGAATTTGAGATACCCTAATACTTTTAGAAATGCCATAGGCCAAACAAAAATTAATGTGAAGGAGGTTTCTTGTGACAAACCCAGAGAGAATTACTCCCCTTAGCTCTACAGAACCTTTTAGGATCTTTCCGCTCCGTTTGGGTTTTCGGTGCAAGATGAACATTTTGGCCACAAGATCCTTCTCTGGGATTGATTGAAACCAAATAATATTGAAAAGGATCTAGAATAGTTTATTACTATTATGAAAAAGTAACTCATTTGGTATAGCGAGAACGCATAGATAGATAGAATGGGAGGGATGAAACCCTCTTTAATGGTCACACATGCAGAGCATACAGCACACAAAGTCAAGTTTGTTCTCTGCATTTAACCCATCCTAGTACCAGGAGTCTAGTACTAGTCTAGTGGTGCCTTGCTCAAGGGCACCACGGCAGGGCAGGAGGTGAACTGGGACCTCTCCAAGTAGAAGTCCACACTCCATATTTGGTGTCTTAGTCTGGTCGGGGACTTGAACCGGCGACCCTACAGCTCACAGTCTGACTGAGCCACTGCCGGATAGGCAAGTCTAACAAACAGGACTTTCAGCCAGGAGACCACTGTTTGTCTCATTTGTGAAACCAAAAGTCAACTTGTCAAATGTTGTCCAGTAGGTATGAGAATGTGTTGGTCCGTCAGTGTTTTGTTCACAGTTTGATCTGCTTTCCCCAAGTGGCAAAATGTTGTATATCTGCTTAAGGCCACATAGAATTTCAACAAAAACCTAATCAAAGTGCAGAATAATTTCCAGGATAATGTGCTATTATTTAAGGTGTATGCACAAATGTCAGTCTTCTGATACTGGATCACTGCATGTCTTATTGAATATTAAATATACATAAACATGACAAACAACCTGTCTTGACAAACAAAAGAGCATATACATTAAAGTAACACAGGATATTCTAAGCTAGATCCAGGAGAGCTTCCCATGTTTTGTCATCCTCCTAATGTCAGATGTCTCCCTTCGCTAAAAAGACTATAAAGTGAAATGTGCACGTTGTGTTTTCCGTAGATGCTACTCCTCTGTAGGAAACCAGCGAGTGGGGAAGCAGCGGCTGTCCATAGGTAGAAACTGTGATCGCCTAGGAACCGTTGAGCATGAGTTCCTGCACGCTCTTGGCTTCTGGCACGAGCAGTCCAGAGCTGACCGCGATGATTACGTTGACATCATGTGGGATCGCATCGAACCTGGTAACATTCATCTGCAACACCTTGAACTACAGCTCGCTTAAAATGGTGGATACTCATGCAGGGACTTTATACAAAATGAGTACACAAACTATAAAGTGGTGCAGATATGAGTCCTAAAAACTGGTAAACGAGTTAGCATTTTTCTAAATCCAACTTCCTCGATTTTTTTGGAACGTGTTTTTGGTTTCACGTCCACGATATTTGACACATGTATTTACGCTTAAAACATCAGATAATATCTGGAGAATATTCTGCTTTTCTTATTTTCTGTGATCTTCTGAATTCCAATGGAAAAAACAAATTGCCAGAAATGCTTTTTGTCGAGGGAACCCTTGTGATGCTAACTTCCGGGTCGGTCTACAAAAATACGTCATCACTGCCGGCTCTTTTATCTCCATTATTTCTCCTTAAACATTTATGCTACCTGAATACAATTTCAAAAACAAAGGGCTGAATTCAGCCTCATCTTCTTCAATTTCCCAGGTAAAGAGCACAACTTTAAAACATACGACGACACGGTGTCCAGCGCTCTGGGCGTTGCCTATGACTACGGCTCTGTGATGCACTACAGCAAGACTTCCTTCAACATCGCCTCCGAGCCCACCATCGTCACCAAGATCCCCCACTTCATGGACGTGATTGGTCAGAGGATGGGCTTCAGTGCTAGTGACCTCACCAAGCTCAACCACCTCTACAACTGCAGTGAGTCTATTTGGCCATCAAAGTGTAAATGAAGCATAAAACCTGAACTTTGAGAGTTCAACAATCAATAACCCACATTAGGTCATAAAATATTATTTGTGTGAGGTACAAGTAAGGTCAGACTTATCTGGTGTACACTGATGCTTATATACTGTAAATAAATAATTGTAGGCAGTCATCTCTAATTATTAGCCATTAGTACTAAAGCCATTTGTTATGAGTTGCTCGTCAGCAGTATTGAGGGATTAGTCAACCCAATATTCTCCGGGATAAATGCAGTAATCTGACTCTAATTTAGAAAACTACTGGTCCTATTTTAATTTAACTTGTTGAAATTATGCAGCACTGGCTAACATGCAATCCATTTCTCTTTTTGAAAGGGCATTGGTGGTGTTTTTAAAATCTTTCACTCATGGCCTTATTTATGCAGAAAGTTTTCAGGTGTCAGATCAGAACAGAGTCGCTCTGAACTCTTGAAGCTCTTTTCGGTTCAATGTGTTTTTCTGGTCCAGGTGAACCTATGTTGGGAGATGATGTAACAACATTGTGTCAGGGAACTTTTGTTCTCTACCTGCATATCAGCCCTCAGTTATCAAGCTGGCTGATGCACTGATGATATCACTCCTTTCATGCAGGGTAAATAAAAGCTGGCTATGTGATAACATATTTGATCAAAGGTGTCCTGATTCAAAACTCTTACATAAGTGGTTTCCAACTAATAATTAATGATGTGCTGTTTACACGAGGCCGTAACGGAAACGCGGAAACGGACCCCCCAAACGATAACGGGTCCCAAGGTGTATAGATCTGCAAACGGAACGCTCTGGGGGGGAAAACGGCTCCGATAATTTCCTGATAACAATGAAGCCATAGCCCCACCTCTCCCCACCTCTGCTGCTCACTGCTGTAGCATGGTCAGTAGCAGTAGCTACTGCTCAGTAGCATGGTCAGTAGCAGTAGCAGTAGCTACTGAAAGTAGCAGTAGCTACTGTCAGTACCAAGTGGACATGGAGAATTATATGAACTACATGTTGCTAAATCCACCGCGGGGCATAAACAGAACGGCAACCATGGCAACCATGTTCGGGGGTCTTCTTTGCTGCTTTTGGTGTATTTTGAGGCGAAAGTACAGCGCCACTTACAGGCCCGGCATATGTACCAGCGCTCCCGAGCGGTCTAACGGAAGACTTTTTTGATATCGTATTCGGTTTGTTTGCGTTTCGTATGCGTTTGCGTGTAAATGGGGTCTGAGTATGTGCTGTCATGCATACTGAATGTTATAAGTGTATTCCTCTGAATGGATCAAACAGCAACTATTGCAACGATGAAATCTTAACATTGGAAGAATTAAGTTGTGCATTATATGCTATATTTGGGAGATTTTTTTAAATGTTACAACCTTTGCATCTTTTGGAGAGAATTTATCTAATGTATTGCAAAGAGGAATGGCTACTGTATGGCAATTAATTTGTTAGACGAGTTTGTTAGGGTTTAAATATATTTCAAAAGTCTGTGATTCTTGGAGTTGAGGAATGAGGCTGCTTATTTGGTTTAATTATAAATGGTCAGAGAATGTAAAATAACTGACAGTAATAAAAAAAGACTTTGTTTAGCTGATTTTGCTTATTCTAAGGAATATGTTTGCTGCCTACAGTAAGTGGAAGGATGGATGTGATTGTCTGTGTTATTTTTATATCTATGTATACTGTATTTATCTTTGCAATTGACTATGTACATTTTGGTAGCATTCCAGGATTATGACAGCACTTCTGATCAGTCAAACAAGATTAAGTCTTGGTTATTCAAGGCTGCTGCATCTCCATTTTCATTCAAATATTACTGTTTCCTCTCTACAGGGAAGTCCTCAACCTTTGTGGACAGCTGTAACTTTGAGGAGGAGAACATATGTGGCATGATTCTGGGTCCTGGTAATGCAAAGTGGGAGCACCGCAGTTCTGTGAGCGGAGGGCCTCAGACTGACTTCTCCAACCTGGGTCAATGTAAAGGTGACTGTCAATCAAAAGTGATGGTGAAAAGTCGTAGATTTTGCTTTTAAAATCTATGTAGGAATCAGAACGCTTTTAAAGGAACCAAATATGTCACAAAATATCTAAAAGTCTCAATTTCAGGGAAATAATGCAGTCACAAAAATTGCCTCTTCAGTTTAAACAGATTATTTGGAAGTTAAACCCTGGAAATGCAGATAAAGAATCTGTTTATTTAAAACTAAACAATTATCTGTGTTGTTGTACAGGTAGCAGTTATGACAAAGAAAGCTCAATCACTTATTTTTTTCTTATCTAGCCTCATAGTTTGCTGGCCTTGGTGTTCACTGATTTATAACATAAGCTGTACAAAGTACGGGCTGGCAGTGAAAAACACATTGATTCTTTTTTATTAGGATTGTTATTATGATTAGTTTTGATATTGTTAAGCTATATAGCAATATATTGAGGTTTTATTAGATGCAATCAAGTGCTGCTTTTGTAATAACTTTCAAAAAAGAAAAAAAAGAAATGTTCTTGGATTCAAGCTCAGAGAGCTCTGGAAATCAAATGTTTGAATTCTGATCTAAATGGTTTTCTTCTACTGTGTTTATTCAATAACAACAGGTGTTAATATTTCTACATGAAAATGTAAAATGACTGTCACATTACTATTTAGTTGCTATAACAATAGAGTGGTGCAGTGACGAGTCCTAAAACCCTGAAGTGAGTTAGCATTTTACCACTACCGGTTCCCTCGTCTCAGAGTCATTAGCCGCGTTCACACCAAGTACTTTGCCGTACTTAGTGCCCCGGCACTTATTACCCCAGGGCACTAATTACAGATCGTGTTCACACCGGAATAAGTTCCCTGAGGGAAGATTACGCAAATGAGCCGCTGACGTCACTTCTTCTTCTTCTGCTTTGGGTTTACTGGCAGGCCTCAAACCACTTCACGGCGTATACTGCCACCCGGATTCCCCGGCCGGAAGTCCCCGGAGTTGTGGACTGGCTTCAGAGTAAGCCTTCAGAGTAAATCGCCAGAACGCCGACACCTCCTCATCCACCTCCCCACCGCTCCACCACTCCCATGTTTTCTTTTGTGTTGCCATAAGTTATTCTCTCAACGTTGGTGCGCGGGGCTAATGCTAATGCCAATAATGTTATAGCCAGCAAATACAATGGCGGCTCTACAAAACATTTCAGAGTTTTACAGGGCGTGGTTTGCAATTACCACCTCTCAGCAGGCACTAAAAATGGGGGTAAAAGTTCCCGGTGTCAGTACCATATCTGCTCGGGGTCCGTTACGCTTACCAATGACGTCACGCATTGGCTGTACGGCAACCCAAGAGGTAATAATAATAATTCTAAATAAAACAGGAAGTTAACCTAAATTACATTTAAGACACTGCAACGAAAGTAACAAAAACAATGTAATATCCTTTTCCGTTTCACAGAACACAAATTGGGTTATTTACATAATTATGTTTACACTGGTGACATTTACGGGACACAATTCACTGGGTTATAGTGTGTGTTGCACCACGGACGAGTTAGTGAGTGCACCGGTGTTGTGTTGTCATTCTAGCTTGTGTAGCGTGTATACAAGATCATCCTGCTGACTCCCATTCATCGGCTCTACAACACTGTCCATTGTTCTTTTTTAACATTCAAACGTAAAAAATAACAATCGACATGAATCTGAATGAGGGAGGTGATTTATTATCATTACAACGTCATTTCCCGATCATTTAAATATGAATATGGTGAAATACATTCTTACAATAAGCGAGAAATTGATTTAACTCCTGTTTGACAATAACTGTGAATTTATTTCCTTTTATTTAAAATTAGAAATCAAATTTGATCATACACCAATAGGGCGGGTCATACTCAGGTGCGAACATGAATCTGAAGGAAATCCTAACATGGGGGTGTCTGAGCTTATTTAACTCGTCTCTAACCTACATCGTTTTGTATTTCTAAATTGGCAATTTTACCCTTTCGAACCTCTATATAAGATAGTAAAAGATATAAGGGAAATAATTTATATTGACAAAGCCAAATCCTTTTTAAATATGTATTAACAGGTGAACTGCATATATATAACTGGATAAGATTACAAAGAGCAATCTTCTGACTTCTTGAACTTTGCCAGGTTGCACAAGTCCTGCTTTGACTCATTCTTGGACATCAGTCTCCTGCTAGTCTCCTGAGCTCTGATCCCTCCTCCATCCCTCTTTTCCTGTGAGAAGCACTTAGCAGAAGCCTCGGTCACCATTTTATCAACCCCGATTTCTCGTATTCTTCTCCTTCTCTCTCTCTCTCTACCTACACTCATTCGTCTTTGATCAGACCCCCGGTATACGCTAGTCAGCGCCCCTAGTTACACCAATCAGCGTGCGATTACCGTACAGCCAATCACAACGCGTGACGTCATTGGTAAGCGACGGACCCCGAGCAGATCTGGTAGGCCGAGCAGATATGATACTGACACCGGCACTAAGTACTATTTTTGGTGTGAACGCGACATAAGGGGTACTAACGGAACTAAACGGGAAATGTACGGGGGAAAGTACTCCGGTGTGAACGCGGCTAATGGGATTTCTCCATAGGATTTGGGAAAATAGCTGGAAATAAGGTCTGTGTTTGACACAAATTTAAGAGACGGATCACGCTTTGTTCTATGACATTAAATACATCAGCAGTGACCCCACTGGTGATTTTTGAAGAGTTTACGTGTCTGAAAAACAATGATTGTTAACAAGTGGCTGAATAGGACTACAGAAGTTGTCGAGGACGTTGTACGTCTTTACGCCGAACACATAAACACTTCCGCTACGTTTTTAAAGCAAGTACCTGCCTCCTGCAAACTGTTAAAACAAAAGCTTCAACTTGTACAATTTTGAATCTGTATTTTTGAATCTTAAATTGGCGTGACGTTGAAGTCGTATATTATAGCGACCCTGCTGTACTCGGCTGTAGCTCGTTTATAGCATAACGTCAGCATTTAGCTTCTGGCGATTAGAATTTTGTAGACGGGATATTATCTGGCTGAACAAAACGTGCATTTATCTAACAGGTTCGTTTTCCACAGACCATATTTCGAGCTATTTTCCAAAATCCTATGGAGAAATCCCATTGCTTTTTTGTTGAGGGAACCCATGCGCAGTTTACTTCCATGTAAATACATAATCCCTGCACCACTCTATAGAGAGGCGAAGTCCCTCCCCTTCCGAGGGAGCTCATGGGACCCCGGAAGCGGAAAATTATACATTGAAGTCAATGGAGAGAGAAAAGTTATCTTTTGATCCCGTTTGAATGAACACGAATGACACAAATGATGTTTGTCAATCTTAAACAATAATTTCCATGTAAAAAAAGTCACAGTTTGTCATAAAACTGTTGAAATATAAGACTATGAAAAATACGCAACTAGAAAGACTACAAATCCCAGAGTCGCGTAAGTGATGTCACCATTGTTTTCCTCCACTAAGAGATAGCTAAGATCAGCGCCATATAGATAGAATCTATCTATATGGCGCTGGCCAATATAAGATAACTTTAACAAGATGCCTGTGTGCTTAGTACCAGGTTGTTATCATACCAGCAATGGGTCTTGCTCGTTCTTTCGCTTCCCGTCTGATGAAAGGACCAGGAGTGGCTGGCTCAAGTTAGCTACCTAGCTAGTAGCTAGCACGTTAGTTAGCATTACAGCCTTGTCATTTTTATTAGCCTTAACATCAAGTAACATTAAGTAACCCAACATGTTAAACAGTAAGAGTAGTAGGCTAGTCATATTTCGTGAACCCTTTGAAGAGTACTGTCACAGCGGTGTGATCATTCTATAATACACCATTTAAGCCTGGGGGAGAAATGCTAACGGTAACGCTAGCATCGGCGATCGGCGATCTTTTCTACTTCACGCTATCTGCACAAATGGTTGACATTAAACATTAAAAAGACCAGGCAGTTCAGAGAGAATCAAAGGCAGGCAGGCAGCTTTGCATGACATTCTTCTGGACGTGTTTCATTGTGGTGATAGTGAGGGTAGTCAATCCTTTTGTTGACAAGACAGTAGTGACGGCCATCTTGGTGACGTGTGTTGTTCTGCGAGACCAGAGATGTAGTTCATTGAGCGTTTCACACAAACAAATGTGTTACTTCACAGTTTTACGACAGTTTTATTTTTTTTGACTTGCAAAATGTTCTTTTAAATTGACAAACATCATATGTGTCATTCGTGGCACAATTCAAACGGGATCGAAAGATTACTTTTCTCTCTCCATGGACTTCAATGTATAATTTTCCGCTTCCGGGGTCCCATGAGCTCCCTCGGAAGGGGAGGGACTTCACCTTCAGCCTCTAGTGGCCAAAATGACTTTTACAACAACAAACACTGAAAGATTGTCCAGACAAAAAGTTGTATTTCTCCACCTGTTTCCCAGGCAAAGACTTTTCATTCAGAAATATTATTCTGACTGAATCTGTTTCACAGTTGTTGTTGTTGTTGTTGTTGTTGTTGTTGTTGTTGTTGTTGTTGTTGTTGTTTTTAATTTGTAAGGATTATTTTCCAATTACAATCTATTTTAAACCACACTTAGAACATAGATCCCTAGTATTCTCTATTTTTGCCTCTCAGAGCTTTGGTCATCCACCCCTTACGGTAGCTAATCACTTTAACCTCTCATAGTCCAGGCAGTATGATTTGGAGGAGACTTTAAGCCTACTGAATTGTCAATGATGAACGGAGCTGCCATCCATGGAGGACCTTTACTCCCAGCGGCTCAGGAAGAAATCCCTCCGGATTATAAAAGACCCCCATCACCCCAGCCACAAACTGTTCTGTCTGTTGCCGTCTGGCAGGTGGTACCACAGCATCCCGACTAAAACCACCAGACTCAGGGACAGTTTCATCCCACAGGCCATAAGACTGTTAAACACCTGAACAGTTGAAACAACATCCACAACATTCATCTGGCTGCTAATTATTTATCTATTTACCTAATATGTCATATTTTAATGACTTGCATATAGACTCTTATTGCACTATTTCACTTTTTTAAACTATTTTCTTCTTGTATTTACTATTTACTTGCACTATATTTTTCTGTTTATCTGTGTTATATCTCTCACAGGCTCCGCCCTCTACTGGACTCTATGGGTACTACCTTATCCTGCGAGCATTCTCCCACTGAAAACTCTTATAGACGTGGCCGGCCATAGGCGGGCCTACCTGAATGCGTGCGCATCACACCGTATAAAAGGAGGCCTCGCCTCCTGACTGTCATCCCTTTCTCTTCAGCCAGCGGAAGTGATTCCACGAGAGACCGGAAGACGTTTGAAGAAGATAGAGTAAACTTACCTCCAGGGAGTCGCCACTGCTAGAGACCCGGGCCTGTCCTTCGTGCCCTAGCTGAAATAGCGGGCGCCGATCCCCACCACCTTGCTTCGAGTGTTGGGGGACCAGGATATGGCCCGGCGGTGCCGCAGGGCTGGTTTCTCTCTGGATGATGATCATGGCGGCGGGTGTGTGGGCTACTCACTCATTGCTAGAGATGCCCCCGCCTCACCAGTTCAAAGTCGATTATTGGGCCGCAAGGCCGAATAAGTAGCTTGGTCCACGGGCCTTGCCCCAGGCCCGGTTCCCCCGGGGACCGGTGCTCGGTGGTTTCACATGATATAGGTTTGACCCTACTTCATCACAGGCAATCGCCGCTGCCCTCCGCCGCTGCCCGCCGCCGCTGCGGATCTGATGGCGGGGGGAGAACATCTCTCCGCCCGGGACGAGAGGGAGAATCCCGCCTCCTCCCTGTATAATGCAGCAGATCACTACGTTTTCTAATAAGAATGAGGTGATCTGTATCCAATTATAAGTGTCTTTTGTTTTCCACAAATGCTACACTTACACACAATGTTAACCGTACAAATTCCCCATTTCGCTGCCCCAACTGTAACTCCTGTAAAGGAGGTGGCTAGTGGGCATGCGCAGATGATAGGGATGAACTGCGGGAGTGCTATCTAAAGGAGAGCGCTATGCTGGTACAGGGACATTATGGCCGGCGTATTACTGTCAGAGAACACACATACGCCTAGAGCAAAGACTCCAATTAATGCAGTTTTCCGTAGTGGTAAATGCTGCATTATGGCGGACCTATTTGTCTATGGGACCATAGTAAAACACACCACGCCTATAAAGACTCCGATTAATGCTGTTTACCGTAGTGGTGAGAACATCATTAGGGGGGAGCGCGCGCAACAGCGCGCGGCGGTGCGTTCAGGGTCCTCAGTGAATAATCGGCCCTTCCTGTGTCGACCCTCCAAGGGCAAATCTTCCCTTCGCGGGGAGTTTTGCGGCAGAATGGGTCATCAGAGAGTATCACAGCTTCATAGCTGCGGCCCCACAGCTGAGTGCTTGTCCATTGTGTGCTAACAAGGTGGATGGACAGGACGCTGAAACGGGGCTTTTCACCCCAGTTTTGCAGCGTCCCACTGTACCACATGTCTATACACTGTACTACTGTATCACATGTGGGTGTCCCACACCCACCTTTTGTTATGGGCATGCAAGAGGTAAATCTGGCCTCCCGGAGGGAGATGTGTTTCCTCTTAGCAGGGATTCAGGCTCTGGGGCAGAAACAGGCTGTGTCTGTTGTGCACCCTCAGCACAGAGAAAAGGGTCTTTCCATGTACTTCCTGGGTCTCAGGAAGACAGGGGAATGCAGACCTATTCTAGATCTCCACTGCCTGAATCGCCACATTTCCTGCAGGAAATTCCGCATGTTAACTATGAAATAGTTACTGGGGCTTGTGCAGCCAGGCGATCAGGTGCAATCAGGTGCAATCAGGGCGTTACCCACACTCGGCCAGCCTCCCCAGGCTGAGACAGGGTGGATTGTCTGACAGTGTTATTCAGTCTATCCAGGCAGCTAGAGCTGGATCCACCACAGCCTATTACAGGCCAAAGTGGCTAGGATTCCAGCGATGGGGTGAGGAGCGGAAAATAGAGCCCCTATCTTGTGAGCTAGGCTCTATTTTATCCTTCTTACAGTTGCTGGTGGACAGAGGGCTTGCGCATTCAACAGTGAAGGTGTATGCAGCAGCCATCTCGTCCTGCCAGGAGGGATTTGGCGGCAGGTCAGCCTTTAGTCAACCACTGATGTCACAGTTTTTACAGGGGGTCAGGAGGCGGCGCCCAGTAGTGCACGCCTCCGCCCCGCAGTGGGACCTGCCCCTAGTCCTCGAGGCTCTGGCTCCGGGGCCGTTTTGAGCCTCTGGAGCTCTCCTCTCTGAAAGCATTGTCGTGGAAAACAGCTTTGCTTCTTGCCTTAACGTCAGCCAAAAGGGTGTCCGAGTTAACTGCTCTGTCGGTGCACCCGAGTTGTTTATTAATTCGGGGTGACCGGAGCGGCGCGACACTCAGACCGAACCCCTCCTTTGTGCCCAAGAGCCTAAGGAGTGCGTTCAGGTCGAGGGCTATTCAGTTAGGGGGTTTTAGTCTTCCCCCCCCATGGTGGGGACAGGGAAGCTAAATTGCACCTCCTTTGCCCGGTGCGTGCGCTAGCATGTTATGTGGACCGCACGGCTGCCCTTAGACGCACCGAACAGTTGTTAGTGTGCTTCGGGGGCGGGGTGATCGGGAAAGCTCTGTCCAAGAAACGCCTGGCAGGCTGGCTCTGCGAGTGCATTGCACTGGGGAGAGCCTGCCCCACGGGGGTTCGTGCGCACTCCACACGGGCTGTGACTGCGTCGACAGCCTTATTCAGCGGTGTGAGTGTGGAGGATATATGCACAGCGGCCTCCGAGGGTCCCGGGATGGGCGAGGGGCGCGCTGGGCCCATTTTAGTCCACACACACTCTGCACGGTCAGTGTTTGAGTGTGGGGCATGGGCACTGGCACTCTCCCTGCGAGCCTTAGGGACTCAGGGAGATGGGTGCACAGTGAGCCCATACAGGGCTGGGGGTTCTCCCCGTCCGCCTAAGGGCGGGGGGGGGACCCCCATCACTGTTTTTTGGGCACACCTTCTGCGAGGTAAGCGCGGCAGGATGTGCTCTGTCAGCCGCAGCCCAAACTTCTCCACGGTCACGACCGGGTTAAAGGAGAATGTGGGGCAGCAGCTGCTGACCAGAAAGGCCGGTCAGGGGCAGTAGGGTGGAATGTTGTTATTGGACGACAGTGCGTACATTTATCGTGGCTCCGCCCACTGTACCCATAGAGTCCAGTAGAGGGCGGAGCCTGTGAGAGATATAACGCCGGGTTACGTATTGTAACCCTTGTTATATTAACACAGGCGGAGCCCTCTACTCGGGGCACTGTCTGTCCTATTCCGCTCGCTGAAGACAGGTGTAGGATGACAGTCAGGAGGCGAGGCCTCCTTTTATACGGTGTGATGCGCACACATTCAGGTAGGCCCGCCTATGGCCGGCCACGTCTATAAGAGTTTTCAGTGGGAGAATGCTCGCAGGATAAGGTAGTACCCATAGAGTCCAGTAGAGGGCTCCGCCTGTGTTAATATAACAAGGGTTACAATACGTAACCCGGCGTTTTGTGTTGCACTGTTGGAGAAGCCTGTGACACAAGATTTTCATCTACATAACTACACTGTAGCTACTGTATGTTCGTTTGACAAATAAAGAACCGTGAGGTTTTTAAATAGGCAACCATAAAATGTAATATGACAAACCTCAAAGAGCCAACTGAACCAGCGTTGTCTCCCGCTGCACCCAGGAAAAGGTTACTTCATGCACTTCAGCACAGCCTCTGCTGAACCTGGTGACCGTGCCTTCCTGGAGAGTCGTTGGCTTTACCCCAAACCCGGAGCCCAGTGTCTGACCTTCTTCCTCCATAAGAGCGGGGCGGTCGATGATGTTCTCAACATCTGGGTGAGAGAGTATGACGAGGCCAACCCCGGTGGCAAACTGAGGCTCTTCAAGAGTATTTTAGGTAACAAATGAAAAAATTACATATTATGTGATGCACGGTTTAATTACAATTGAAGCTGTCTGCACAATTTTGAAGTTTGTGACTGCATATATTTTCACCGGCTTACCATGTAATCAGATCAATCAAAATAAGCTTCAAAATGCACCAACAACCTCAACCATAGGAAATAGTTTTGTTATAAAATCTACATTATTTTTCTTACAGGAGGAGTCATGGGCTCCTGGGAACTGCATACCATCAATGTGAATGTGACGAAGAAGGCGCGTGTGGTGTTTGAGGGCGTGAGGGGGAGTAGTCCAACCAAGGGAGGTTTCTCTCTGGATGACATTAACCTGTCCTCCACAAAGTGCCCTCAGCACATCTGGCACATCCGCAACATCACCCGCCTGCTGGACACCACCTCTGTAGGAGAGAAAGTGTACAGCCCCCACTTTCTGTCCCCTGCAGGTTACTCCTTCCAGGTAAACGCCTATGAAATATTTAATCTTGGAACAATCAAGAGCTCAACCGTTGAGTTAAGTTACAGTTGTGGAGTGGTCGAATAAAGCACCAGGGTCTAGGGCATCATATTTTATTCATATCAAATAGGTACCAAATATAAAATATATATTTGGTATGATAATCTATCATCTAATTTGACTTGAATTGATATGGCCAACAGTGAGTCTACATAAACCTTTTGAAAAGTACGGTGTAACACAAGCAAGCTACAGTATGGTATCTCACAAAATTGGTAAGCATAATTAGCTTATTAGCTCTCCCTGATGGAGACTTTTTGCGTGACTGCTTAGTAGAAGTGGATGACTTTGTATTACCTCAAAATCACAAGTCCTGAAGCACCAAGTAATTTACACTTTGAGATACCCCTAGTTCAGGATTTAGTGGATTTTATTAACGGAACACAATAACATGTATAACTATAACTTCATAAGTCTATGATCACCTGAAATCTTGTTTGTTTTTTTGTGAGCTTAAGTCGTTCATATCTTCATAGGGGGAGGTCCTCTTGCATGGAGTTCACCACTGTATGTTTCTTGGCTATGTTCCTACAGTAGCCCAGAATGGACAAACCAAAATCTGGTTCTACAGAGGGCCTTTGAGATTTTTAGTTACCCGAAGGACACCAAAGTTCTCTGACACACTTAGTAAGTGAGGGTTGCAATCTGAAACCTCACTTTGAGATGCCACTAATACCACACAATACTTCTTTAACTCACATTTCCGTAGCATTCTTGCACTGATGTCTGCTGCAACAATGTTTTCGAATCATCTAATCATGAAGTAAAAGAAAAGTACTTTAAAATTACTTCATTCTGTTCTGTGATCTGTAGGTCGGTGTGTACCTAAACGGAAAAAGCAGCAGTCCGGATAACATGGGCACATACTTCTACCTGACCTCCGGCCCCAACGACCACAAACTCAAGTGGCCGTGTCCATGGCAACAGGCAACTATGGCCCTTATGGACCAGCAGTCTGACATCAGACAGCAAATGAACATGCACAGAATGGTCACCACCGACCCTGACAAGATGTCGTCTGATGGTAAGAGAAGAATGGAAATTCCTTACACAATGAGTTGTTTCTTTGTCAGAGAATGACAGTGGGTCTGTTTCTCCCAGGCACTGAGTTCTACTGGGACGATCCCCGGAAGGTGGGCTCGAAGGTGATAGCGTCCGATGGCAGCTATTACTATCGAGGCCCAGGCACCGGAACAAGTTCATTCATCACCCACAGTAGACTCAAGAGCAGGAACTTCATCAAAGGAGACGATGCCTACTTCCTATTCAGTCTGGAAGGTGTGGAGTCATATGACCCCAGTATATAACATTATGGCGGTAGGGTGTGGTTATGGAGCTGTCTGGTGGCGGAGAGACCTGCATGACTCGGTCGGTGATCAGACAGCTGGATTGAATCAGGTGATCAGTTAGACAATCACAACATGATGGTAACCTGGTTCTTGCATGGATGTATAAAGATAACTATAGGTTACTTACGTAACCCCAGTTCTCAGAGTAACATGAAGTGAGATGTCTCACTATGGGATGTGCCTCAACGCGTATGCAACAGAAGCATCAATCTCATTATGCCAATCCTGATTGGCTGGTGATCTTGACGTCTACATCAGGGAATCCACCCACCCTTTAAGTAGCTTGCGCTACGTCGCAGCTTCATTCAAAATAAGCACCTCTTCTCGCTTAGGCGGCATGCGGAGCAGGCCGAGCTTCTCCATGTCCTCAAAGTCCAAAGAGCCCCAGCTTGACACAGCGCGGGGCTCAACTTCCGTGGCAGTCGCCCCCATGTCTCGATTGCCGGCCGGCAAATCAACAGGCATGAAGGGGTCTTGTCCTGACAGGCTAGCTTGGCGCGCTAGCCGTCAGCGGAGGCTCTTGGTGGTGAAGCGGGCACAGTGTCCGCAAGAACCGGGGGCGTCGATAGCCTCCTGGGCGTGTTCCAGCCCAAGGCAGGACGAGCAGACCTGGTGTGAGTCCGTGCTCGAAATCTTGAACCCGCAGCCACAGAGCCAAGCCTCCGAGCCTCCGTCTCCTCTGGTGTGAGGGAGAGAAGGGTCCATCCTCGCTCGCCGGGGTGTCGGCGTGGAGGGACAAACTAGTAACAGGTATGTTACCGTTTGAAAGAAAAATCAAAACCTTACCGTTATCCAGAAAAGAAAAAACGGCGGGGCAGATTTTAATATTAACTGGTGTGTTAATAAATGTAATCTTCGTGCGAAGCAAAAGTAGCCGGCAAGCATCCGGCGACCGAAGGTTAGCTTGTGGTTCAGTCTGTGGACAGTTAAGCTAGCCCGGCTACTGATATTTTTGAGATGTGCTCCGAAGCGAGAAGAGGTGTTTGAATGACGCTGCGACGTAGCGCAAGCTACTTAAAGGGTGGGTGGATTCCCTGACGTAGACGTCAAGATCACCAGCCAATCAGGATTGGCGTAATGAGATTGATGCTTCTGTTGCATACGCGTTGAGGCGCATCCCATAGTGAGACATCGAACGGAGTGTTATGAATGAGAACTGGATACAGTGTCATCTTTAAAAAATGTGCTCAGTGCCGCATAAAGCCAACAATTGACTGTAGGTACAAAAAGGACCTGGACCATCCAGGGACTCGGGATCATAGAGCGTGCACTTGTGTTTTCCTAAAACCCTGCCTCCGATCCTGGCCCAAGAAAATAAATGGAGAAAGAAAAGAACTCTGGATTTGGCTTTGAGTGCATTTTAAAGCTTTTAACCCTACACATTTTAATAAGGGCTATACAAGTGTTCATACTGGGTAGTTGATCTACCAGACCTATTTGTATCAATATAATCAATAGGGAGAAGTATTTTGGGCCTATATGCAGTCACAAACTCAAACGTAAGTGTGGTATCAACTTTTGCCCACAATGGAACATTTGCATCAACGGCCAGCGCACTTCCAGGGGTCTTAAGTTATCGTCTCTTGCAACAGGCTGGGTCCTGATGGGGGGGATGTGTTCGGCATGGCAGTCTCTTTGTTTTAGGTTTTTTTGTTGGGTAAGGCAAGATTTTGGAATACATACCTGATTGTTTTTGTCAAATCCTCTTGTCCTTTCATCGTGTTCCTGTTGAGGAGCCACTGTGAGAATCCCTGCTTACACTGCAGTTAAAACTGATTATGATTGAAGGAGAAGAGGATTTGACAAAGACAAACCGGGTTTCTTCTCAAAAACTAGCCTTTGGAGTCAACGTAAAAACTCAAACACAACACTCCCCAAGTCCAGATGTTACTACTCCAAATACGTCCCTCCTCTCAGGAATCAGCCTACAGAAGGAGACAAGAACCAAGCTCCCATCATGCTTTTATCGCCTGACTGATCACCTGATTCTGCCAGCAGTCTCATCTCCAGCTGAGTCACTCCTGTCTCTCCACAAGTAGCAATAACCACACCCCATGCCAATAACAAACATCTGTACTGTCCACCTAAGATCTCTGAAACACCATGGTTGTTGTCTCCTTGTCCTCAGATATATCGGCCCTGCTGGTGTCACAGCCTCTTCCCCGCTCTGCAGTCCATGCTGACCCCAGGCTGGTGAAGGCTGCAGACCCAGGTGCTCCTGAGGGGCCCGCTAAGCACACACTGGTGGCAGTGGTGGCAGGGTGCGTGGCAGCAGCCATGATGGTGGTTTCCGTGGCGATCGTAGGGAGAGCCTGGAGGAGGAGGAGACAGCAGGAGAGCGACAGGGTGGTGATCATCCAGGACATGCCTGGATTCATAGAAGTGAGTGGAAGTAAACTTGAGAGTCAGCAGTATTTCACATCATGGTGATTTAGGTTAGCATTCATTTTGCATCTGAAGCAAATGTATGCCTTTAGTTTGTGTTTGAATATCTGCACTAAATGTGTCTCTATTGTATTGCAGGAGCACCCAACCAAAGATTTACCATCTCCTTTCACATCTCCATGATGTCCCGATCAAAGGAGAGAATCAGCATTTAACAGAAAAAGAGAGAATTTATTATTAAATTATCTTAGATTGTTATTTAGACATTCAACTAATTTTCATGTATGATTTGAATAGGTATGTTAGACATAAAACCTCCGAGAGCATGCATGTTCACTTGTTCCTATGAGGGGCCGTACAGGCCGTAATTCATACTGGTCCTCTCACGCACATACATTCTCCTTTTACATACATATATTTTCACTCTTACATACATACATTCTCCTTTTACATACATATATTTTCACTCTTACATACATACATTCTCCTTTTACATACATATATTTTCACTCTTACATACATACGGTCTCCTTTTACATACATATATTTTCACTCTTACATACATACATTCTCCTTTTACATACATATATTTCACTCTTACATACATACATTCTCCTTTTACATACATATATTTTATAATATATGCATGTGTGAAGACAATATATGTATGCAAGAGAAGAATGTATGTATGTATGAAGACAATATATGTATGCAAGAGAAGAATGTATATATGT
>CALSBZ010046621.1:51231-72571 GCA_943591055.1 Gobionotothen gibberifrons
ATTTATCTCAGGCCGATGTACCATGCTTACAGGTAGACAGCTCTTGAAACCTATTAACGCTGCCCCCAAAAATGATATTAACATTAACTGCTACTTCATTCTCTACACGTGCACACACACACACAGACTGTCCACGTTATAGACACACACTAATGCACAAATGTGCTGAGCGCTTAGTAAAGTTTGGCTGAGAGGTCAGGTGCCATGAAATTAAAGCACAACCCTGAGTCTCTGTCAGCCGAGCTGCAAAGACAAAGACACAAAATAAAAATGTCTCTGTAGATGATAGAAAAATAATAATATGACTTATACACTGCACTCAAGCTCATTGGTAGACCCAAATGTGCAAAGAGAAGGAAGTGTTTGAAATGTTAAGACTAAAACAACTAGAAATGATGTAATGCAGTGTCGATGGAAAAACAACAACTACATTGTGTTGCATTTGCAAGAGCCTTTCGAAGCCAGGATTGAAATAAAATTGATGGAAAGACAGTTAGAAATCTGAATACAAAAAGATACAGCTTTATAAGCTGGAAGTAGACGTATGTGTCCTATGTTTGACTTGAAGCAAGTGTAGGTAACAAAAAGGCAGCTTCAACCCCATTTCAGCTATGTTGTATGAAGCGCTAATTGGAAGAAAATCTATTTGGGTTCAGGATCACACAACAAGTGTGACAAAGCTCTTAAAAGGCATCCAATTCTGTTCTTTCCCATCAGTGCTGCAGTCTACCACCACTCACACAAAAAGTGCTACAACACTCTTGGATGCTGTTCTGAGCAGGACTAATGCCAGGACGCTGACAAAGAATGCATGGGCTGAATCATGTGCCAGGTGGTGCCTCACTACAGACTATTATCAGCTGGAGTGTAATATCAACAACGTTTAACATAATACCATATACGCTAACAATCAAGACAGTACTGTGCTTCTTTCTTACTCATGTTGATGTGATGTGATGTGATTATGGTGAGCAAGTAAATATGTTGCATTCGTGCTCAACCATTAACTGATAAGTCAATGAACAGAAAGTGAGTGCAATCTATCAAGAGTAGGAGCTGCATTCACATGATACCCGATTTGCTCTTTACTCAACGCGAAGTTGGGTGCAGAGCATTGCGGTGAAAACAGCTAGTTAGCTTGTGCAGCTACATACAGCTGTCATCTGATTGTTTGCGAGTCGAAAAGGTCAGTGGCAATCAAGGTCAAAGTGGGTAGCGCTTCCCCCCTAGTCAGGCTCTCTCCATAGGAAACCGACACATCGTAGCAGAGCTGTTTTACCGCTCTTCATGTGAATGTAGCAACACAACACTGCACCCTAGTCTACGGCAAGAGTGATGAAACACATTTTACTGTTATATAAGTACACAACCATAAAATCATAAAAGTAACAATCATTGAGCAAACAAACTAGAAAGAAAAGCTAGCATGAAACATGTTTTCAGGATTTGACTGAAGTGAGCTACAGGATACAGCAAACAAAGTGTTTTTCTCACATTCTCCTTTTTTAGACTATTCTTTTTTTTTTTTACTTGATTGAGAAATAACCTACTTTTGGCAAACGCAGTACTGATTATTAAGCATTCTTATTTTTCCATAAAGGCAGGGCGGTCACATTTTTCACTTTTTGTATTTACTTGTTTGTGAAGCGCTTAGAGCGCCAGGAAAAGCGCTATTTAAATAACATGTATTATTATTAGTATTATTATTCTGAGGTGCAGTCAATATTGGGAAACCTGCAGTGCCATTTAGTATGTAAACTACTTACATCCGAAGGAATTTCACAACTTAAACTAACATTAATGCACACCAAACATAGGTTTTCCGTTAACAGAATCAGTAGCATTGTCCAGTATGTGATACAAGACGACAAATAAACGAATTAATCAATTATAAACTGATCATGTTGCAGTGCATTTAACTATGGCAGTGTGGCTCTAACAGTGGATTCCTGCCAATGGCAACGGAATAAATTCATCTGCTGTCTTTTAACTGTCACCTCTTAACTTTTCCTTTGTGATTTTGTTTTTATTGTAACTTAGTGGTCATGTCCCAAAAAGGGATTTATGCCAACTATAAAACTATATTAAGTATATGAGACAGCCCACCTGGGAAACCAACAGACGACCACAACGTCCCAGGTTCCATTCCAGCCTTGGGCCATTTGTGGCATGTCGTACCCCTCCTTGTCTCCCCACTCGTCTCTGTTTCTACACTGTCAAAGACGGGCAAAAAAAAGCCACACAAAAAAATCATCAGGTTGTGACAGAAACTCACTCTTACTTGGATTCTACGACTGGTATGGCCATTTTTCAAATAGTTTAAAAAACAAGTGATTATTTCATGAATATTGCCCATGCATTATTCAACACAAATCCTTCCAAAGGCCCATGCTTGTAATTTGATAACGTACAGTAAACCTATGCTGATTTTGTTCTGTCAGTAAACAAACGGCCAGTGACGCTCTCTAGTGGAAACTTTGAAATTCACATTACAGGCACATTAATTAACATTTCGTTGAAAATATATATTTGTTGTAATACTACGACAGACAAAACTACAACTACCGTAGTCGTTTTATGTTTTGAAACGTTTATGAACACATTATTAAATGAAATATAGGTCTCACAGAGAGATGGATTTTTATTGTTTTATGTTACGGAGTCAGTTTCGAGACTTCATGAATGTGTTACTGTCACAATTGCTTAGCATTTGAGCTAAATAGAACTACTAAATGAAAAGTATAGTATGTGAAACCATAATATAGCATCAGAGACAGGAAAGAGAGACTATTTCCTGTACCTGTGTCACTTGGGTTTCAACACATTTGCAGTGGACTAACAGCAGGTGAACGAGAGCACAGATTATAACTGATTGTTTTCCGCATTTCTCACAAGCCACGTATATTCTGAGCATTCTGGCGCGTTGTTATGCATGCCAAATTAGATGAAATTAAACTTAGTTTGAGACTAACAGATTTTTCTATCTCAGCAACACTGAGCGTTTATCACACACATCAGTGTGTCAACATTTAAGCTAACTGAATCTCGCTAACACCCTAGCTAACTAATATTCGTAATTCTAAATAGTTTGTTTGATAGGTAAATATCAAAATAAAATAAATATATATTAGACCACATCTATTTAGGAGACAGGAAGTGTACATGTCATACCATTGGCGCTAAATATAATGCGCTATCTTTAGTTATAGAACCTCTTTAATAGCATTTGTATCATTTAGCTAATACTATCCGTTTAGCATTCACAGTAGGTACTACTAGCATTAGCAATATACCTTCGCTGTCAATTGTAGTGGCATTGGCCACAGTTCAATTACATAGTCTGACTTTAACAAGAATACAGTGAAAAAGATCAACAGCTTTATAAGAAAGCATAGAAAAATGGTGGCCCCATCTTGTCAGATGTTACTGAGTTGAACTTTTTGTACGGGAAGGGAATGATTTTCTAAAGGCATCTGCATAGGCTCTGGAAATTAACGCATTGTTAGCGTGTGTTCACATCAAACGCTAAGACGTGTGTTTGTGCCTGTGAAAGACATCCTTGGTTGTAGTGTGGGCACCTTTCATCAATAATAAAAATAGCCAGTTGGTTTATATAAACCAAACTGTTGATCCGTCTATCACAATAAATTGTAGCAAACTAGATTGATACAGCCATATGAAGTAAGGCAAGGAAAATATTATCTTCTTGTTTAGTGTGAACACAGCATTATAGCAGCATTTTGGTTATTTGGCTAGCTTGAATGTCACAGGGCACTTGTGTATATATAAATCAGTGTGACAAAATGTGGAATTAGTGGGTACTGCAGACACACTGTTATATCAAAGTGGAAGCAAGGGAATCAAAACCCAAGATAAAATACTAATTTCTGGTTCTACAAAAAAAAAGAGTAACATTCCACTGCAAAAAGGTCCAAGCTTGCGGACTCTTTTTCTCATTACTAAAACTGTCTCACTGCCCTGGTATAACAAATATAATGTGACACAATTATATGACTTTGTTACTAACAATAACACTTTCTTTCAACAAGGATATTTGCCACATTATTTACTCATAAACCTCTATACTTTTTTGCGTGACTAGCCACAATTCTTGAAACTAACAGAAGTAGGAAACACCTCGATGTGACTCTTCGGTAAAACGTATCATCACAGGGCTTGCAGTCCATCCTCAGTCCACTAGTCCTTGCACAAACTAGAGATAGAAAGTCTGTTTATTATAGCCACTGCAGAATCTCTCTTCACATTTCATATGCATAGTCCTACACAACCCTTAAAGCTACTATGTGTATCTTTGAAATTGTCCAACTTTGGCAAAACACAAACTCCTCCAATTTCCACCAGGACACGACCTAAGCCATTAGCAAAAATGTGAAAGATGCTACACATGTTACACACAGTAGCTTTAAACTACTCCTTACATGGACTGGCTACCGTGTTTTTCTAGAGTATACTTAACTAGACCATGAGTAGGAGGTCCTATGAACAAATACAAAGTGTATTTTACTTAAGTTATTTATAATTTATACTGCAGAGGCCTTATTCAACTTGCTTTTGGTACCAAGTGCTTTTCTCTATTTGTTTCAGTACATTATATTGTACCCCATCAGTGTACAATGGAAGGCCTGACAATTGACTAAATGAAAAGACAAAATTGCAATCACGATCGATGACCGCTTCTTTTTAAAGGCCAGGTGATCCCCAAAAGCATTATAGGGCCTCTCTAAGGTTTGTCAGACATAAAGCTCTAGACCACTTGGAGATCATGGTATCCTGCTATATATTTCTTAACACATCCCTGACTCAACTGATGACATAAGTGTTCACTTTCAGATATAATGTAGAGTACAGATTCTCAAACGTTACATTTCATTTGATAAAGGCTTTTGCTTTGTCCACCCACATCAGAGAAGATGTCATGTTTCTCTCACTACACATCGTAGAATGAGAGTGAAATGGAAGCTAGAACAGGAAGTGCTGTACTCAGTGAGTCAGTTAAAGATGTAGCTGCAGCTCACCTTGAAGATGGTTGTGCAATGTGCAGACTGGAGGACTCTCAAATAAAAAGCATCAGCTCAATCAACCCTCTGCATGTAACACAGATTCAAACCACATGAATGACATGCAGAACTTTGAACTACACTCATTAATAACTGAATAATATAAAGTCAAACTACAGGTTAAACACTCAGGACTTTGTGTTGGCTGTAGATGTTTTCAAAGACTCCCCTGTGTTTTCATGCTAAGAGTGCAGAGGTGGGGAATGAGCTTCAGGGCTTCACTGCACAGTCTGGTATAAGTAACCTCTTTTATAGGCGCTGAGAGGGTAGAAGGTGGCCACCACCAGCTTCCCATCAAAGGTGCGGCCCGTCAGCAGCCTCTGAGCCTCCTTGGAGTCAGATGAGTTGGCGTATTCCACGAACACCTGATGGAGAGACACAGAATAGTAGGTGAATGACTGAATCTCTTTCTGACCGCAGTCATGGCTTTGTTTCACATTAAAGTCCACTGGAAGAGTATCAGAGTCATTTCAAGACAAAGCTGCATTTTATATGGTGTTATTTGTTATAAAATGTATAGTTTGGATTTTTGTTCTTGGGTTGTATCGTGTACTTACTTTGTTACTGTATTACATACAGTAGATGTACGTACCGTTTGGAGAAACAGACAGGAATATTAGAAGGAAGTTCATCAATGTACTGCTGATGTAGGCATCAGCAAACGTATTTTAGACACCTTTGATTTGTTACTTTGTGTGTGTTATTGATCGTTAACTTGCTTGTTCTTTTATGTAAAATGTGTAATCTTTTGTTTAAAGGAATCTAGAGGCTTGGAAGAGAAGTTTTTAACAGCTTCAGTTTCCCTTATATTCTAAATAAAACGTACAGCTAAACTAATATTAATGTTTGTACGTGTCTAAAATACGCCCATTTGACTATAGAAAAGAACCCCATACAACTGAATATATTTGTCTTTATCTTTCTCTCTTCACACAAACAAGAATCATTTGTTTCCCTGTCTTTTGAGAAAACGACACGAACAAATTAATTGTGTCATTAAGTATCACTTTCAAGTAAAGCATCCATAACTGTAAGCATTTCTTAACAATCAGCAGTGAATTGGAGAGAATCATTTCCAGCACCGACGTGCAGAGACATGCAGTGGACAGAGTTAAGTGATCACAGGAGAGAACACTAGGCTCATCTCAATGGAATATTTCCCCTCCTCCTTTCCCTCACTCGCGCCCCTTCCTTTCGTCTCCGTAAAACGCGAGCGAGACACGAGGACACGAGGAAAACAGAGGAGTCCTCAGGTATTAATTGGGATGTCCTCGTTCACTCCAGTGTCACCATAAACAACGCCCTTTACTTCTGGTGCGCGCTGTTTTATCCCCGTCACTGGACTCGCTCCACATCAATCCCTTCAAACCTGGGATTTAGGCCCAATCCCAAACCACTCCCTCGACCCTACCCCTCCGTGACGGAGTGAACTCTGTCTGTAGCCACACTCGCAGCTGAATGAAGTTCCCTCCATTAAGGGTTAAGGGTATAAATACAGCGGCAAGCTTTGGGACGGCCTCCCCTCTCTCCGGCAGAAACAGGAAATGCCGTAACTGTATGTAACAACGGTTTCAAATCAGCATCTCTTAGACAAAAAGTTAAAATTAATAACTCAAATAAAACTCCAAACATCTTTCATTGTGTTACTTTTTTGTAAAGCTCTTTTAGTTTTAAACCTGATGTTTATAAGCTTCTTAGTTTTTGCAACAGTCTATAAATATACACAATTTTATAAAAATAAAAATCTAATGTAATCTTGGTAAATCAAATGAACACGTGCAGATTTCTAAATACATGTTCACAAAGGCATGTTTTAGTTAAGGCAACATATTAATTATCGTTTACAAAAATAACCACATGGAACTCACATTTGTATGATGTTGTTTCCTCCATGCCCGAAAAACGGTTGCACACCTGTGAGTGAGATTATCAAGCCTGCATCCATGCAAACTCGCTGTCGGAGGCTTTTATAACCCACTACCCCTCCGCCCTGATTGCTTTGGACCAGCCCTCAATGTGGCGGACCCTCCGCGTGAACGCGCAAACGGAGGGGTAGGGTGTAGGGGGCGGTTTGGGAATGGGCCTTAGTTTCACATTGAAATGATGGCGTCCATCTCTTCCATTCTTCTCTTTTATTATAGTTTTACTATTACTATTACTTTCGGTCATGTATTGGTTTTTTCAGGTATAACATTTCATTTAAGTTATAATCATAACAATAATAATAATTGATGGATTCATTTCATTATGGTATTTGAGCTTGTTTCAGATCAACTTTTGTATTGGATGTTGTTATTTCATTTGTCCTACAGAAGAGACACAAATCACTCAAATATGTATTAGTTATGCTACCCGTATTTGTATATATCCTAAATGTCTGACGCTCTGTGGGTCTACCACACATGCATCACAAACCACAAGTAAGAACTCTAAGTTATTATTTCATAATCAAAACATTATTATTGAATTTGTAAGTATATTTCACAAACTTTAATGTTTTTATAGAGTATGATCTCCCCATTCGTTTAAGAGATGTAATATATTTTACTCTTAATGAAGCACTTTAAACATGTAATGACTGATCCTCCTTTAACAGTAAGATCAGCTGCAGTGAGAAGGCTGTGCAGCTGGGGGCGGAGCTCTGATGCACGAGTAGTGAAAACACTTCCGCGTAGTCTGCTCTCGTGTATCCTCTGGAAGCCTCCTCCCTCACCCCTCCTCGACTCCTCCGTGTGCATTTCAGCGATTGGGACGTCCTTCAACATGGCGTGTCTTGATCGATTTCCGGGTCAAGTCCCAGAGGAGGGGAAGAGAGGAGTCGAGGAGGGACATTGAGATGAACCTACTGTGTCAGTGTAGTAAGGGTACTGCAAATACTGAAGTCAATAAACAGAAGTAAACTGCTAAAAGTCATCTTTATCATACTCAACTACTAATAAGGGGTATATTGCACCCCTCTCCTCATACTTGATCTAAAAAACGTTTTCATAAAAGTTGGTATACTAGGACCTCATGAGGTCTGTAAATATGGAATAAATGGATGATAAAAATAAGGCTGTCGTAAATGTTTTTTCTTTGTCCCTCAACTCCATTTTCAGTTTGATTTGAATGATCTTTGAAGATTATGGGTTGACAGATCGGTCTCACCTGTCCTTTTCCTGGGTTCTCTTTGGGGATGAGCAGAGACACCACGGAGCCGTACTTCTCGCACTCCTCTTTCATGTCCTCCAGGATTTCTGGGAGAAACAATGACAGATAATTGGACATACTTTCACTCGTGCTCACTTGGAAGAATCGGGAAATCAACATCAAAATGAATTTTGTTAAATTAAGTTTAGGAAATAAATGGTGTACCTTCATACTCTTCTTCATTGTGCAGATGGCTGTCATCAATCAGGTTGAGGAGGCGCAGGACAGGAGTGGGCAGCAGGACCAGGTCCTCAATGTGAGGAGCTGACACACATTCACACACACAGGTAAATATCACATGTTACTCTTGGAGGATGTTTTATATATTTCAACATACCGAAGGGAATACTGAAGAACGGGCTCAGCAGGGCAGTTCCAGCAGAGCATCTTTGTTTTGGGTTGTTGAGCAGCATGCTGCGGACAGAAACAAACATTATCAACTCTTCAAACTTTAACAAGGCCTCTTTTACACTTTTTGAGTGTCTTGTTGAGTTTTCTGCTTATTTTTGTGCACTTTTCTGTTGACGTCTGTTTTTTATCCTCCTTTCTTTTATTCCCCTTTTTTTTTGGTTAAGTCCATAGTTGAAGGGGAAGTCTGTGGTAGTTCACTAAAATTGTTACAAAATTAATACAGACAAAAGGCGCTTTCACACCAGAGTACTTTTCCCAGGAATAGTTCCGATAGTTCCTGGGATTTTGCGTTCACACCAAAAATATATGGAATTACAACTTTTTGTTGTGAACCTTTTCCCCCCTTTTTAGTCTCTGCTAGAGAGCAGGGACTTTCGTGGGAGAAAAAGCTTCCAATTTCTGATTGGCTGGGCGAATTGCAAACCACGCCCCGTAAAACTCGGAAAAGTTTTGTGAAGCTGCCATTTTATTTGCTCGCATTAGCATTATTAGCATTAGCATTAGCCCAGCGCACCAACGGAGAGAGACTAACTTATGGCAACACAAAAGCCAGTCCCCAACTCCGGGACTTCGGGTGGCAGTATACGCCATGAAGTGGTTTGCGGCCTGCCAGTAAACCCAAAGCAGAAGAAGAAGAAGTGACGTCAGCGGCTTCATTTGCGTAATCCTCCCTCAGGGAACTTATTCCGGAGTGAACGCGATCTACTAGAGAGTCCCGGAACTAAAGATTGCCGGGGAGTATTCCTGGGAAAAGTACTTGGTGTGAAAGCGCCTATTATGGCGCATTTCCACTACACGGCCTCGCTCGGCCTCGCTCGGTATGGCTAGGCCTCGTTAGCCCAGGCTCACTTTATGCTGCGTTTCCATTACAGTTTAGGAACTGGGGTAGTATCTATAGTAACGCAGTGTAGGCGGAGCCGTGACGTCATCTTCAATGAGAGCCCCAGAAAAACAACATCAGCCGTTAGCTGTTAGCCCTCAGAGCTCACAGCTCCTCATATCTGTTCAGAAACTAGACAAAAGTTAAACAAGTACAAACCACAGACTGTCTGTGTCGTGGCGAATACAGTCGCTGGTTTGTTTATGTCTGTAGGCCGTTGTTGTGAGTGTGGACGGTCGGAGCATTTACAACGTTAGCTTAGCCAATCTCAACAACACGCATTTTAAAAGGTGTTTCGCCTGCCGTCTGTCTGCAGACTCAAAGCATTAATTCATGGTTTTTACTAACCGGTATCAGTATGTTGTTACTTCGGCATCATTTTGAAACGTGTATTACAATTAAATCATGGTCAAATATGTTCATCTTGTTGTAGTTGTAGCCCCCTTGCCAGCGATTCTCTCTCTAGTTTAGCGTACTCAGCCCGACTCAGCCTGGTTGTTCCTGGCCCTAGAACCACGATTTTATGGGGCCAGAAAAACTGTGAATTAGGACCCGCTAGCCGGTACTAGGCCAAGTGGAAACGCAACCAAACACGGGCCCCGCATGGCTCGGCACGCTTAAAGCGAACTCCGCGCTGCAGTGGAAACGCGCCATTAGACTGCTTACACAGGAAAGCAGGTCAATACGCAGTATAGTTAACAGCACAGCTCACATATGAAAGCAGTGTGAATTCACGGCTGTATGTGTAGAGCGTACCTTTTGATAAGGTCTCTGAGGTGATAGACAGGGATGGCGGGGCACACCACACTGTTGCTGGCAAAAAGATGGTCGACAATGGAAGCACTGTTATCCTGAAGAAGAGGAAAACAGATTGAAGGAACCAAGGCTTCTGCTTGCTCAGATAATGGCAGAGAGTAAGTGCTGGTTGGGGATGGGGGGGGGTCACTTAACCCCAATGATCAAAGGTTCAACATAACAAATAATATGTATACATTTAAAGAGGATTTAAAGGGGCCCTATTATAGTCATTTTCAGGTTCATATTTGTATTTAGTTATTTATATGCTCTGACTTAAATTCAAAACATATGGAGCTTTGGCAAACTGCCTTTAATAACACAAAGACTTGTATGGAGAAGAGTTTTGTCATACAGTACCTTCCACTTCTGTGAGCGGACAGTCTCTTTGAGTTTGATTCCTGAGAACATCTCCAACAGGATGATGCCCAGGCCCCACATGTCCACAGCGGAGGTGCAGCCCGAGTCCACCTCCACCCCCGCCTGAGCGAGGCTGTTCTGAAGCTCCGCCTCCGGGGCCCGGTACCCGTCTGTCTGGATGTACTTGACATCCTGAAGGAAGAAGTGAAGCAAGAGGTGAGTTAGAAATTCATATATATCACTATCTTTCAATCATCTTTAATCTAGCTCTAAATATGTTTTCATTATTAGTTTCATCATGCTTTTGGCTTTAGGGCATACAATAAGGAATGTTTCTTGTTTTATTCATATTGCATGTAAAAACATGTGTTGATTTTTAAAACAAAGTACATGTATGAAGAAACTAAGTCAAAGTTCAAATCAACCCTGAAAACACATCTGTTCAACATGGCCTTCCAACAATAACTCACCCCCCACTGCAATGTTACACCTCCATTTCTGCCCCCTGTTTTATGTTTATGTTTTTATGTCTTGTCCTTCTATGTTTCTTTGTAAAGCGACCTTGAGGTTATGAAAGGCGCTATATAAATTCAAGTTATTATTATTATTAATACAAAAAAGAAGACAAAAACAGAAATCCAACATTTATTATCCGAGCTGCTCCTTAAACTGGCCTCAGACTCCCAGGCACCCACCTGGTTTCCCTCTTTGAAGCTGAGTCCGAAGTCGATGAGCTTGAAGCACTCGTCATCGGCGCTCCAGAGGATGTTGCGTGGCTTGAGGTCGGCGTGGACGTAGCCTTCCCTGTGGAGGAAGGCGAGAGCCTCCAGGATGTCTCTGGCACAGTGCTGCACCAGCCACATGGAGTGGCCCTGCTGGGGTCTGACAAAAACATCAAAAATCAAGTTAAACCGAGAGAGCATGCTAAATTAAAGAAAGCTTCACAGTGACTGCACTCACCAGCATAATCTTTCTGAACCTTTTTTTCGTTTGTGATTGCGTTTGTCATTTTACAATTACCTGAATGCCCCTTGTCACATTTAAAAAACTGAGTTCAATGTCAGCAGTAACTCAGTCATAAGTTCATAGTCATTGCAACTAGAAATATAATCTACACTGTATCAAGTTACTCATTTTACTTTTGTATTCGTGTTAACTCAGTTGCAACTGACTAAGAGCTGGTGATACATGTTCTGCCAGGTAAAATTATTGTGTTTGTCAATGGAGTCAGGTGGCTTTGAAGAGAGCATTGAAAAGTACTTAAGTTCCCCGTAGGAAAGAGCTGTCTGACGGCAAAGGTTTTGTAAATATAGCGTACACTTGACTGATATTGTTTTTTAAGTGTGTCTGAAATACGTTTTGTTACTGCCCCAATCAGTTAATTGCTTATTTGTCTGCGGTACTCCTGTCTGTATCTCTATACTGGGGGTGTGCCAACCTACATCTACTGTATGTGCTACACTGGCGATGAAGTACCTCAAACAACTCCACTTCAACCAATCAGAATCTATCCCTTTTAATCAATACAGATAAGTGTGAAAATTATAACCCTCAAATCTAAACATTGTGGAGCCAATCTGATGAACTGGCAACCTGCTGCAGTCAGAGGAATACTGTATGAGAAGCAGAGACATGACTTCACTTACCTTCCACCCTGGGTACCACTGGTCAGCAGATCAGACACACTGACATCCAGGAGCTCCAGCAGCAGACAGCGGGTGGCAACACCCGTACAGCTGTGGTTGGTGAACACCCCGTAAAGTGTGACTGAGAGGAGAACAGAGCTGTCAGTGCAAACAGATAGACCTGATGCATGTTTTCATGTAAAAACAACCCTCTTACTGGACAGGACCATTTACAACAGGATAATGATAGTTCACTGTTTTAACAATAGGTCTTTAGAGCTTACAACTGTCAGCCAAAGTAGAACAACATTGTGACACATTTAATAGCCTGATGTTACAATGAGTTCAGATCCTGTCATGTGATATCATGTGCCGAATTAAAAAGCCAGACCATAACTATTAGTGAATGGTCTTGCTGTATGTTCTACCAGGTGTATTCCACAGATGACAAGCACGTTTCTATTACATTGATATATGTTTTAGAATTTGGCCTTTTTGCTCTATGATGTAAAAGACACATAAGGGTTAAAAACAGTAGCCAGTATCCTAAACCCTGCGATATTCTAGAAAAAATAAAGGTGTTACCTATGTTTTTATGTCCCTGGATATCTTCCAGCACGGACCTCTCCTTGTGATACCCGTAGTCTCCTCCCTGAGTGTCGGCCTGAAACTCCTTGACAGCGGCGGTTGTGCTGGCTCTGCCCGAGCTGACCTGGTACACCGAGGCCGAGACTCCTTGGCCGAGCCGGGACTGGACGGTCCACAACTCTCCAAAGATCTCGAAAAGCACCGGCTTCATACCCTGGTCGACACTGCCCTGCGCGGGTTTGTTGCTGTCGGGACGCGGTGCCTGCGCCTTTGCGCTGGGCTCTGCGGGGCCGCAGTGAGCCATGGGCAGGCGGCGGACAGGAGAGCAGCCGGGCGGCTAGTTGATAGGTGGGAGCAGCTGCAGGAGCATTGCGAACGACCCGGGTTCTGTCAGCGCCACATACAACTACCAGGACGTGTCAACGACAGCTCGCACACAATTCAGCTACACCCGCAACCTTGTTAAAGCTGAGAACAGAGCGACTCCTGGGCATATTAAAGTACTGTCAGCTAACCGAGACTGTCAACATGAATGTATGCTAGACAGGTGACACAAAGTTAGCAAATGTAGTTGCTACACATGCTAAACTAACAAACAAAACATTTCTCTAACGCGCAGGAAAATACTTCCCCCATAATACGGAATCGTATCGAATATAATAACTTAAAAGTGTGTCAGTTTTACCTGGAGAAAAGTTTTGCCTAAATTGTAGTAACTCAGGTTGTTGATATTAATCTTAGTTCCGGTTCTACACTACCTCCTGCAGGTTTTGGTGCATCTTTCCGGCAGCCTGCCCCCTGCCGATGAGGCGTGTCACGACCATAGACTGTATATATAAACGACACTACATTTAGAGTTCATTGCATGCCATTTTTCCTATTCCATTTCAGGCCAGAGATTAACCACTGTCTTCTATTTAAATCACGCTGCTTTCAGTTGTTGTTTTACCTAAAGGATCAAACAATTGTATCGTTGTTTTTAACATAGAACAGGTGAGGACTAACAATACAGCACAATCAATGGAAGATAATTCTGCTCCATATATTTGTTATCTTTTTTACTTTTTAATGCCATTTTATTCTATTTCTGAAATATATTGGACTGTTTATTGCTGTGTCTTAGTTTCTCTTATGTACATTGCCTTGTGTTTTCTATGCTGCTGCAACGCAAACATCCATAAAGTACCTATCTATCTACAGTATCTCTATCTATCTATCTATTTCAAACCTTTATTTAATCAGGTGAATCCCATTGAGATCCTCGATCTCTTTTTCAAGGGAGACCTGCTGCAAGTAGGTTCCACATGAAGACATACAAACAGAAAACAACAGAAAAACCAAAAGATGCTGGGATTTACAATTTACATACCTAACGACATTTACAGGTACCAACAGTATCAGCTTGCATAGTATCTATCCGAGCTTTAAAAACATGCAGTGGAACCAAATTGCTCAGTTTCCATTCTTTTTGCATACTGTTCCAAGTTAGGAGCTGCGCACCTAAAAGCTTTCGCCCCTGACAGTCCTAGCACTTGGCACATTTTAACAAAACCATGAGATCTCAGGCATTAGCTACTTTCAATTTGCCGTGTGACCAGAGAGCAGATGCAAGATTATAGTTTACCTAACATGGCTTTGTAGATGAACAAGTACCAGTGACTGAGCCTCCGTACAGTTAGTGAAGGCAAACCTGCCCTGGCATACAGGGTACAGTGATGAGTTAATACTTTACAGTTAGTAACAAATCTCAGTGCACTGTGATAGGCTGTGATCAGACGGGCAGATGTGCATTTGTGGCGAGGTTTGAAAATAACTAATGGCGCTTTTCCACTGCAGGGCCTCGCTCGGCTTAGTACGGTATGGCTGGCCTCGTTAGGCCTCGTTAGGCCAGGCTCACTTTATGCTGCGTTTCCATTACAGTTTAGGAACTGGGGTAGTAACTATAGTAACGCAGTGTATGCAGAGCCGTGACGTCATCTTCAATGAAACACAAAACCAACATCAGCCGTTAGCTGTTAGCCCTCAGAGCTCACAGCTCCTCATATCTGTTCAGAAACTAGACAAAAGTTAAACAAGTACAAACCACAGACTGTCTGTGTCATGGCGAATACAGTCGCTGCTTTATGTATGTCTGTATAGGCCGTTGTTGTGAGTGTGGACGGTCGGAGCATTTACAACGTTAGCCCATCACAGACAGTCCGCCTCGTCCTTCCTGGATGTTCGTGGGTGTTTCTCAATGTGCTTGGTAGCACAGGTCTTCCGAGTCACTTGCTTCAGAAGCGAGGCAAGAATACTTCCTGGCATTCGGGAAACGAAGAGTGGCCGCCCAGGTATATTAACGGCCGCCCAAGTATATTTCGCGACCAAATTATTTATTTATTTTATTTATTTATTTATTTTATTCGTCCGTGACCACAACGCCATCTGCGATCGATTAACTTGTGGACAATGATCCCTCGCTCTACGCCTCCTGTACCCAGTCCCGGACTGGCCATCGGGGGGACCGGGGGATTTCCCGATGGCCTGTTAAGTGGCCTGCCTCACACAGGGTGACTGGCTGTCTACATGATGTGGCCTGCCGACATGGCCACTGTCATACGGATCATAAATCAAAGCCCTTGATTGGTCTCTGTGTCATTCAAGCTCGGGATAACCTCAGCTCAGGTGAGGTTAAGGACTCTCTGAGTGTTTAAATAGTTAACTTAATCTAAGTTCTCAGTGGGTCTCAAACGGTTTGGTCACCATTTATGTAAACACATATTTCCATTTGAGAGGGTAGTGATTAGTAAAATATGCATGAATACAAAAATAAAAAGTTAACTAGGTGAAAAAAGATAAGATACACTTTTAAAACTTGTTGAGAGCTAAAACTAGTCTTTGCTGCTTCCTCAAAGAGGAGCAGGGGGAGAGGAGCAGGGGGAGAGGAGGGAGACAGGAGAGGCTGGTTCAGGAGCACAGACACACTCTCAACTATAAATTAACCAAAAATAAATAAATAAATAAGTTTAATTTTTTTTCTTTCATATTGGATATGGCATGTTATTGGTTATGGCCATGATTTTATGATTATTGAAATGTATACAGTTCTGTTTCATATAGGTGTTTCCATAGATCTAGTCTCTTTATTTTCCCCTCAAAATGCACCAGATTGATGCATTTAACTCCAACATTTAAAAAGAAAATCTTACCGGGGGAGCATGCCCCCGACCCCCCTAGAGGATTTGAGGTCCACCCCCACTTAAAATCACATTGATAGGTTCCTAAATACATTTACCATAAATAGTAACCCATGTCCATATGTTTATTTTTGGGTAGTAGATTTAAACTATAGGGCAATCACTATGGGCCCTGCCTGTACCTGTTCGCTCTGCCATCTCGTGAGGGGTCTGCTAACAAGCGTCCAACAGAAAGGTTAATGTTAATGTTGTTGCTCCTGTTACCTGGCCTTGCTTGTTGCTGCTGATCTCCGTGGGCTCGTTGCTTCCTGTGTTTTCCCGTCTGCTCGTTGCCTCCTGCCTTCTCTGTTGCTCGTGCTGCGCCCTGCTGCTTAAGTCCTGCGCTCCTCTTACACCAGTGTTTCTCAAAGTGGGGGCATGCAGAGGCATGACAGGGGGGGCGCCGCGAGAGAGACCAGGAGGGAAAATGGTTTTGAAAAAAAAGAAAAATCATAATTTGAAAGATTATTGATTCGAAAATAATATGATACAGTACAGTACAAGTACGTCTGGGTCTCTGTGTTTCATTCAAGCTCGGCTCTGTGTGTGTGTGGAACGAGCCATTTTGTGTGTGTGCGCGCGCGAGAGAGAGCGCACCGGTACCGGAGATCGTTGTTGTTAGCTTCTGGTGCTAGCGAGCTAGTGGCCAGGTCTCGAACGTTTTGGTCACGATTCATGTAAACAATTATTTCCGAGGCACACGTTTATATGATCATTATAGTTATAAAAAAATAAGAGAAGAAATGGGGAGTGATTTGTAAAATATCCATAAAGAAAAAGTAAATCTGTTTCTGTTTCATATGGGTGTTGAGAGATGTATCCATAGATCTCTTCATTTTGCTCTCAAAGTGCACCAGATTGATGCTTTTAACTTCAATATTTAAAAAAATCTTCCCGGGGAAGCAGGCCCCCGGACCCCCTAGAGGATGTGAGGTCCACTCCCCACTTATAAGCTGATTATCGAGCCTTCATTGTAACTGTCGCGGGTGTACTGTGTATTTGCGTGGGGAGTGTTGCAGTAGAACATTCCACTGTAGCGACCGGTACATTAATGGGAAACCCTAAATGTTTGAGCACCCTCTATGAAACGTCAAGCTACCCACAGCACCCCCAAAAGAAATCTCTGGCGCCACCACTGAGCCTGCAACCCCGTTGTGAAGAAATGTGCTGTGCAAAACAGGCTCATTGCAGCCACCTGTGATAAGACACACTTTTTGGCCAAATATCAGCATTTTCTTTCTTTTCATTTTTTTGCACAGATTGCAAAGTGGCAAAGTACTCTAGCAAAGGGATTGCACAATTGTATTACGTTTTTTTTGTTGTTGACCACACAGACTTATGGAGCATTGTTTTATTATCACTGTTCTAGCAAAGGAATGCAGATGTTCATATTGATGTATTTTAATAAATGTTAACTTGGCCCATTACGTGACTATTTGACATGACACATTGGGACCTTTCAGAGAGGTAGTTCACAAACCACCCCACTGCATGGCTGGATATGCCAATACTGGCCGGCCTCTGCTTCAGGATATGATGATCGACGGTATTGAACGCTTTGGAAAGATCAATAAACAGAGCTGCATAACTCAGTGCATTATGAGAGTAGAATTTGCAAAGAAAGAAAGAAACTGGGGTTACGTACTATAACACAGTTTCTATGAGTATAGGCGCAGCCCTCTAAGGCTATCGCTATTGGGTAATCCCACTGTGCATGCGTAGCACTGACAGACTTAATCCACGCCCACCTATGACGTGGGCCCCACCTACGGACTCACTTCCGTATAAATAGGAAGTAGTCCCTACAATCTGCTCCCACACAAACAGCTTTTCTTCAGCTATTCGCAGAGCCAGTGGGGCCCGAACCTTAGAGGGCTGCGCCTATACTCATAGAAACTGTATAGTAGTTACAGTATACGTAACCCCAGTTCTATTTCGTATAAGGCTTCGCCCTCTAAGGCTATCGCTATTGGGTTAAGGGCGAAGCAGGATGTAGTCTACGCCCCACTGGTCCGTCCGTTACCAGAAGCACACACACCTACTCAATTAATAACCCATGTCCATTTCGCCATGCGTAATGGAGCATCACATTCCCAGGGAATATAGCATTACAAATTAATATTCTCCATAAGGGAATGAAGGTAGGGTAAATAGGCTACCTGTCGTTATAAAAAATAGAGACCAAAGTCCCACTTGTTAAAACGATCAAAGAGAGGGGAAAAAAGGGCAGCTCTCTAAGTGCCGACCAGAGGTCGCGTTAACCCAACATTTTCCGTCAATGACGGATTTTTTCTAACAATGACGGAAAAATCTGAAAGCAGTCCATCATTTTGACAGATTAGAACACAACTCGGAACAGCGCCAAAATGTCCACCAGCGGCCCACATTATATTACATCCTTAGTGGCCAGGTAGACTGAGGGCGATCTACTGTACTCTACTGTAGTCTGTAACTATTATTTAGTCATTCACACCCCTGTCCAGTTGGTGGTGAATGTGTGTATATTAAGTAGCCATTGTCTAGTCTTGTTTTTGACCTCGTTGATTACCTCGTTGTTTAACCGGCTTTAGCAATCTCAAAATGTCACGGCAGCTGATCGTCCGAAGCTTTTTAAATAAGCCCAGTAATTGTGATGATGTGGATAAACGAGGTGAAAAAAGAGGGATTGATGCGGTGGAGGATGAAGGACAAGCCAGTAAGACTAAAACTGACAACGTTCAGCCAGCGGCAGAGGGGCAAGCAAGTGGCAAGGAGTTCAAGCGGGAGTACCGGGTTCAGTGGGAGCAAGAGTTTAAGTGGCTGAGGAGGGAAGATGGCAAAATGTTCTGCAACATCCGTAGAAAAGCTAAGATGAGTAACGGATTTGTCCGAGGGTGCACGACAATGCAGAAATCAGCGTTCAGGTCAATTGAGTTGTTCTTGTAAATGTTTTGTTCATATTTTGAGTGTAATTTTTTCATTTAAAACAATGACATTGTTCATATTTGCCTGTTTAGGCACAATGATCACAGTGTTTTTAGCGACCTCTGCCCCCCTCTGCTGTGCTGTCATTGCAGGAAAAAATAAATCATTCATGTTCGTGTTGACATGAAAAGTGACCACACGGTCGGTGTCTCTTTTTTTTTCTCCATGCCCGTACTGAGTGTGTCAGAGAGGAATGGGAGACATCCCTCAAATAAAAACAAATAAAAGAACAGGGGGAAGACCAAGATGCAGCAGTGCAAATGTCTTCCACTGTCATTCCTCCGTGCAACTCCGTAGAGGTTGAAATTCCTCTGGTGCTGTGCGCTTTGATGTTCTCCGGGGGATCCAGCCCAGAGGAGACATACGCCTGTGACACAGCCTCACACAGCCAGTGTGACAGGCGTTGTGCAGACAGAGGCTGCCCTAATGAGCGCTCTCTGTAATGCACAAACAGACGCTGGGAACTGCGTAAAGCAGACGTGCGTGCAATATAGCATGACAGCGCGCAGAGCCGTCGGTCCGGCGTACGAACCGGACCGACACCGGGACCCATATCTGTCTCCTCCGTCCGGAGGGGAGAGATGATGGGGGAACCACCTGCTGATCCATGAATGGAGGGGACGTAGTCATCCGACTTGTGCCCGTCATTCGGATCCAGGAAATCAAGGGCTTCGTCCACGGAGTAAGACTCCTGGACGGGCCAATCATCCTCGGCTGCAGCAGCAGCGAGAGCGTCCACTCTCTGCTGTTTGAGGGCCAGAGGGAGACTGGCACAATGTGAGCATGACACCCCGGGAGAGAGAGCCGTGTGAGTGCCTGTCAAAGCTCATAATGTAGCCCGACCCGCATGAAAGGCAATCCCTAACGCAGCCTTGATTTACCTTCCCGGTCTCCATTTTATTACCAGAAACAAAGCTTTAAGGAGGAATGTTTGTTTTCTAGTAAACAGCTCTGAAAAGAACTTGTGCCTGACAGTGCTTCTGCAACGGAGTGCTGAAGAAAAGTGGGAGCAGATTGTAGGGCCTACTTCCTATTTATACGGAAGTGAGTCCGTAGGTGGGGCCCACGTCATAGGTGGGCGTGGATTAAGTCTGTCAGTGCTGCACATGCGCAATGGGATTACCCAATAGCGATAGCCTTAGAGGGCGAAGCCTTATACGATATAGAACAGTATGCTGTTTATTTAAACATTTTTTTAAACGTTTTGTATACTCCTGTATGTAAACGTGGCTAACATTTATGTTGCCATCTCATTTAGGTAAGATACAATGTGCTCCAGTTGAGACCAGGCAAAACCCCTGTCCAATTGGTTGCACATATAAATCCTCTTATCAGTGTTGTAAGGTTTACTATTTATTGATGCTTCCAGCTTCATCGAAAAATACCTCATTGGCCATTGAAAGACATCCAACCCCTCTCAGCTCTAATATTTTGTGTGTGTTACTTTTAACACATTAGTTTAGAGTTTCCAGTTTCCAGTTGATCGTAAACAGCAGAAGGGTAAAAAAGATGGACTAAATTAAAATTACAAGTTTTATTACAACACTGTCTTCCTTTTAATGTTGACTATTTTTCAAGTTATTTTTATAATCAGAGGCATTAATGGCACAGTCTGGCAAACAAATAATAGTTTACTCTCATTGAATTTGAACTGTATCATCAATTTGTGTCAGATTGGATCGACTATTCTCTAAAGCAGTGTTTCTCAGACTTTTTCATACCAAGGACCACTTAACCAATAAAAAAACACTCGCGGACCACCTAACTCCACAAATATCCAAAAACACATTGTTTTTTACAAATCGCCTGAAAATGGTACAAACAAGTGGCAACATGTGTGATGAAGGTGTAGCGCTGGGCTATATAATGCAATCGAAAGTGAAACTTAAGCTCGCTCCATTGTGGAGATATTCCCGCAAGAGTGTGGAGAACTATAGGTTACTTACGTAACCCCAGTTCTCAGAGTAACATGTAGTGAGATGTCTCACAATGGGATGCGCCTCATCCGCGGAGCAAACAGAAGCATCAATCTCATTACGCCAATCCTGATTGGCAGGTGATCTTGACGTCAGCGTCAGGGAATCCACCCCCTATAAGTAGCTTGCGCTACGTCGCATGCGTCATTCAAAATAAGCACCTCTTCTCGCTTCACCATAGCAAGGAGGGCCGTCTGGTGAGACATCTCACTACATGTTACTCTGAGAACTGGGGTTACGTAAGTAACCTATAGTTCTC
>CALSBZ010046621.1:92571-110757 GCA_943591055.1 Gobionotothen gibberifrons
ATTAAAGCCTAATAACTGGAAGCCTGTCTCCGACTCCATCTGTGAACACTCATTTTCGAGCCTGAAACATGAAAATCAGGCTCGGGGCTTAACAGGTTAATTTCCGGAGAAAAGAAAAACGGCAAGGTCGATTGTAGTATTAACTGGTATGTTAATACTAACAGTCTTCTTGCAGAAGCATAAAAGTAGCCGGCGAGCGCCCGTCGACCGAAGTTAGCTTGGGTTCAGTCTGTGGAATGTTAAGCTAGCCCGGCTACCGATATAGAGATGTGCTCTGAAGCGAGAAGAGGTGTTTGAATGACGCATGCGACGTAGCGCAAGCTACTTATAGGGGGTGGATTCCCTGACGCTGACGTCAAGATCACCCGCCAATCAGGATTGGCGTAATGAGATTGATGCTTCTGTTTGCTCCGCGGATGAGGCGCATCCCATAGTGAGACATCGAACGGAGTGTTATGAATGAGAACTTAAATTTATTTATTTCAAATGTGAAATGTTACCAATATACTCACGGACCACTAGGGGGCGCTCACGGACCACCAGTGGACCACACTTTGAGAAGCACTGCTCTAAAGTGTTCCTGACTCTAAAAAATAAAACATCTTATTATTATTTTAATATATTAGATTTTTATTTATGACCTATTGTGTCCCTTTTTGAAGTTGCATTATTTAAATGTTTTAGTTTTAGTCTTTACCAGTGTATGATCTTTTTGTATGCATTGTAGTGCCGAGGAATATGGAGTCAGAGGCGGTGCATCAAAGGGTACTTTACTAGAGAGCAGAATATGACATGTTGTTGGGTCGCAGCCCGGGACGACAAGAGAGTGAACTAAGGAGAGCACACAATATATAGTAAACACGTAATATGTCCGTGTAGGAACAGTACCCCTACCCCACAGTTCCGTGGATGAATTATGTCCCAGTGTTAATAGGTGGTCACCACAGCATAGCTTTTTTGTGCAAACCTGAGATTTAGGATTTGTATTGCCAACCGCTGCTTCGTAATTGTGTGATTGTGCAGAGTGTAGGAATACTCTTTTACAAGTAAAGGTCCTGCATTCAAAATGTTACTCAAGTAAAAGCACAAAAGTATTAGCAACAATGCTGTTCTCAACCATAAACCGGCTTCTCCGCCCCCTGGACCCACCCCCTCCTTCAGGTGCTCTCGATCTCTGCTCGAAGTTTCTGGATTTCTTCCAGGCCAAGGTTGATTCCATCCACCAGCAGCTTCAGGTGCCTGCCCCCCCCCCTACTCCTACTGCACCCCAGCTGCAAGCTATTACTCGTCCACCTGGGTGTTGCCTATCCACCTTCTCCCCAGTGGATGCCATCCAAATTGCCAAGCTGGTCACCAAGGCCAAGACATCAACCTGCTCTCTTGACCCCATGCCCACAGCCTTGGTCAAGGCAGCTCTATCCACCATCTGCCCTGCCATTGTTGACATTGTGAACGTGTCCCTGTCTTCTGGCATAGTCCCACCCTGCCTCAAAACTGCCTCAGTCTCTCCAATCCTGAAGAAGCCTGGCTTAGACCCGGAGGACCTCAACAACCACCGGCCGATTTCAAACCTTCCATTCGTGAGCAAGATCCTGGAAAGAGTAGTTGCCGCACAACTCCAACGCCACATGTCATTTCATGAGCTCTACGAGCCCCTCCAGTCTGGATTCAGACCCCATCACAGTACTGAGACTGCCCTCATTAAAATCACTAACGACCTCCTCATTGCATCTGATTCTGGCCTCATCAGTATCCTCATCCTCCTGGACCTCTCCGCTGCCTTTGACACAATATCCCATACCATCCTCCTCAGCCGCCTGTCAGCCTACCTTGGCCTCAGTCACACAGCTCTTGCCTGGTTTGAATCCTACCTCTCTAACAGGACTCAGTTCGTTACTATCAGTGACTGCAGCTCCCCTCCGGCCCCAGTTAACCAAGGTGTACCTCAAGGCTCTGTGCTTGGACCCCTCCTATTCACCATCTACATGCTCCCACTTGGTCAAATCATCCGCCAACACGGCCTCAGCTTTCACTCGTATGCCGATGACACACAGCTCTATTTCTGCACCAAACCGTCCACACAGCTCCCACCACTTTCCATTGTCAACTGCCTCCAGGACATCAAAAACTGGATGTCATCCAACTGGCTAAAAATCAACAGCAACAAAACTGAGCTCATGATTGTGGCTCCCAAGGCGCAGCTCCAGAAGGTCGGTGACCTGCTTCTCAACGTTGACGGCTGCTCCATCTCCCCGTCCACTGAAGTCCGCAACCTGGGAGTCATCCTGGACTCCACCCTCTCTTTCCAGGCTCATATCAGATCCATCACCAAATCCGCCTTCTATCATCTCAAAAACATTGCCAGACTCCGCCCCTCACTCTCCGACTCTGTGGCTGAAACACTGATTCATGCCTTCATCTCATCCCGTCTGGACTATTGCAATGGAGTCCTGTCCGGGGTTCCCAGCAAATCCCTGGCCAGGCTCCAATATGTCCAGAACTCTGCCGCCAGGCTTCTCACCCGCACTAAACCATGGCAACATATCACCCCCACCCTCATCCACCTCCACTGGCTGCCGGTCAAGTCCCGGATTCACTACAAAACACTCCTCCTCACGTACAAGTCCCTCCATACCCTCGCCCCCCAGTACCTAACAGACCTCCTACATCCCTACACCCCCTCTCGGAGTCTGCGGTCCTCAGACACGGGCCTCCTCTCCATCCCCCGCTCTCGCCTTCGTACTGTGGGTGACAGGGCGTTCAGTGTTGCTGCCCCTACCCTCTGGAATGCACTTCCCCCTGAGATCCGGAATGCTGCCTCACTGGACATCTTCAAATCGTCTCTCAAAACCCACCTGTTCACCATGGCCTTCGGACCCTAGTCCTTTCCTGGTCCCCTGGCTTCCTTACTTGTTTTCTTGTTTGTTCGCTCCTCACTGTCTGTTTTGTGTTGTCTGTCCACCCTGTACAGCGACCTTGGGTCCCTTGAAAGGCGCTTTATAAATTCCATTTATTATTATTATTATTATTATTATTAACAAAATATACCAAAAGTACTTGTTCTGCAGATTGGCCCATTTCAGAAAAACATTATATGTTTTGATTATAATTATTGATCATTAAAGTGTCATCAAAGCTGGTAAAGGTACTGCTTTTAATAACACTGTAAAATTCAGGGTTGCTTGTGAATTTACTCCAGGTGTAACTAAAGTCTTATTTAAGTGTTGATTATATTTCACATCACTAATCCAAATCTGTAAAGTAACTAAAGGTACTACTAAGTAAATGTAGTTGAGTAAAAGTACACGATTTACCTCTGAATTGTAGTGGAGTGAAGTACTCAGTAGCATAAAATGGAACTACTCAAGTAAAGTACAAGTAGGCCTACCTCAAAATTGTGCTTACTGTAGGTACAGTACTTGAGTAAATCTACTTAGTTGCACTTTACACCACTGTGATTACGTAATTGTTGTGCACATGATAAGTAAATAATTTGAACCTCATTGTGTTTTCAACCTCAGTGTTTTATCCAAATTAACTGTCAAAAGTCACTCCAAAATATTGAATTTCCAAAGGATACACTATCACACATATTGTTATCTCCAGCTCAGCAAAAACCTTTCTCTGGCATCTCTACCAGAGTCATAGAGATATAAGGGCTCTAGGGCTCTGATCTCTACATAAGGTCTGGGAAAATGTCTCCACCGGAAATAGAGAAATCGTCATCCTCCCGGAAATGGAAACGTCAACAAAATGAGGTGGTGTTTTTGAACATTTGGCAGAAAACGGCACTCTTGCATATTTGTCCTGTTCAGGAGGACTACACGAAGGGCTCCTTGTTGGAAGTTGCAGTTTTTAAAACCTTGAAACGGTGAGTTCACTAAACAGAAGATGGGGCAGCCGCTGCTCACCGGTCACTGTTATGTAATTTGTCAGATGAGCTGAATCGCTCGAGTATGCAGGTATTTAAATGTCAGCTCCTAAAATACATGCTCCGTCCTTTATGTTTTGACACTGGCAAGCGGGTGAGTAAGTCGATAAAGTGGCTAATAAATGGCTAACATTGAAGGGCGAATAGAAAGCGAAAATAAACGAAAAGTCAAGTGCAAGTGTCCCACAGTAAGCTAATGTTAGCTAGCTGTTATTTTACCACGGACTGGAGCGGTGAACTGTGTCCGATGGGCAGTTTTTGTTTTCTAGCTAAAACATAAATGTAGCGAGCACCGAGAGGGCCCACTCTCTGGGCTCTTGTGTTATTTCTACATATTGCTTTTGCCATTGTTTGCTAATCTTGTCTAGGTGTTATTATAAGCGTTGTCTTTTTTGTACGGTTCTGATGTATAAAGAGCTCGAGCTCAGTCAATTCTGCGGAATGTTGCGCGTGACTTTCCAGGAAATGAGCTGCAGACAGACAGACAGACAGACAGACAGACAGAGAGACAGACAGAGAGACAGAGAGAGACAGACAGACATACTACGTTTTGGGACAACATGGTCCCAAAACATTCATTGTATTGTTTAAACTTCGGTTCAAAATGGGTAAGATATAGTAAACACAGACACATTACAAGGGAAGATAATGGTACAAATTACATGCATTTTGGACGAAAGAAACGGCTGCCTAAGGCACTTTTTAAAGACAGACAAATACATATATTGTATTATCAATCTCATTCCATACTCGTGAACCTCTGCAAACCACACTAATGTTGGTACATTTACATCTACATTTTCCTGAATAAGATGCTTTCCCCATAGTCTTATACTGTATATGTGCAATGGGAAATACGTCGTTGGGAATCTTTGTCCTGCAAATAAAATATACAGGATTTACATGTAAAAAAGACATGGATTAGAACATGAGAAATAGAGAAAACACAGAGTCTGTTGGAGCTGAATAGACTGAAGGAGACCATCATGACTTTATAGGGCATCTACCCGAATGTTGTAATAGGATAAAAGTGCAGCATACATCAACCCAAAGCATTCCAGTTTTGAATTCCAGTTTAACAGAAGAAGTGAACAGCAAAAACATGTACAACACTTATTGTTTAAAACTCCTGTAAAGGTTTTTTCATGTGAAATCCTACCACTTCTACAGGATTACTACACATATTTTAATAAAACATGGGGCATAAATGTCTCCGGTTGGACAAAGGCCTAAGGACAGACATTGCATGTGCTGGTCCTTCTGGAACAGGAAACGACATCAGTTCATCCTGCTGAAGAAAAAGCATGAATAACTTTACATAAATCTTTTCTGGATATGACATCTCAAATTCATTTTTTTAATAATAAAAAGCAGTTTTACTTATGGCCTTGATTTGGTTGATAAGAGTCTGGTAAAACTAAGTATTCTAACATGGCCTTTTAGTGTTTCAGAGTTCTGTAGTATAGAGTGGTGAAGTCCCGCCCATCTACTTCCGCCCCATGGGACCTTATTTCTGAAAAAGTATACATTGAAGTCAATGGGGAGAGAAAGATTATCTTTTGATCCCTTTTGAATTGTGCCATGAATTACACATATGATGTTTGTCAATCTAAAATAATAATTTTCATGTCAAAAAAGCCACAGTTTGTCGTAAAACTGTTGAAATATAAGACTATGAAAAATACGCAACTAGAAAGACTACAAATCCCAGAATCCCGGTACCGCATGCTGGCTCTGACGAACCGACTAACTCCCCTTGTGTGTATGTACAGCTCTCAACATGCCCAGACTTGGAGTGATTTTCACCTCTTTTAATACTTTTCACCTCATTCTGAAAGAAAGAAGTGAAATGTGCCAACGTGACGGCCGTCTTGGTGTGTGGTGCGAGACGGGAGATGTAGTTCATTGAGCGGTTCACACAAAAAAAAAGTGTTACTTCAGTTTTACGACACATTTTAATTTTTTTGACTTGCAAAATGATCTTTTAAATTGACAAACATCATATGTGTAATTCGTGGCACAATTCAAACGGGATCGAAAGATAATCTTTCTCTCTCCATTGACTTCAATACATCATTTTTCAGAAATAAGGTCCCATGGAGCTCCACCGGAAGGGGAGGGACTTCGCCTCTCTATGGGAGGGAAAGTGTTTGCTCCTTGATGCCATAAGCAGTGATTTCTATCTTATTGTTTCATTAAAGTAATGTATGTTATCTCTCTGTCAGCAGTGTGTTATCAGGTTACTCGGTTCAGTCTGGTGACTTTTGAGGGAAATGCAAGTCAGCAGCACTTCCCCCTCTTCCTCGGGCAGTCGGGTTGTTTTTGTTTCAGACTTATATCCTGCTCTCAATCCCTTCTCCAAATTCAGAAAGGGGTATGACTTTGGTTAATGCAGGTCATTCATGGCGACTTCAGAATGAGAACATCTCATCAGCATGTCATATACATAGTTTTATCAGTACATTGAGATGGTTTTAGAGCTTTGATGAAAAGAGAGGCTGCAGCACAGGCAGTATGAGAAGAGCTTTTTGAACATTAAAGCATGGAGACAAGTCACAGTATAGGCACAACATTTGAAGAAATGGTCATTATATAAGCCCTTTAAACATAGCAGTCAGTCGTATTGGAGAACATGTAATTACCAGCTGATGTGGATATTTCCTTTTTAGAGGTTTCATCTGCCAATATCGGTGTTGTGCCAATTTCATTGTGCATTCCTAGTCAGATGGTGTTTAGAAATCTTTATTTTTTTATTCTAGTGATGTTTTTGTTTTATAGACAGTTATTCCCTCTACCAAATCATTTGTAATTTGGCAGCCTCTGGTAGCTTGTTGTATTTATCTCTTACAGATTGTGGAACAGTGAACATCTCCAGTGTCAGTCTGAACGGCTTCAGAAAGCTAATAGGATATTTATTTAATCGTTTATTTGGCAGGGACAGTGCACAGTAATGCTTAAAACATTCAAATGTGTCGAGCGTAACAGTGCTAGATTTAGCTTTGAGCTCATTTCCATCCGCAGTCCCTCACATACAACATTTAAGAAGATTACATTTTACAAATATAGCAAAAACTAAATACATGATATGCAAACGAGCAAGAGCAGCATACACAAGTATTTATGTTACTGCAGCTTTAAAGCCCTGAGTACGCCGAGCAGCTCCCCTCACCGACTGATTCCTCTCTGTCCCTCCAAGGTGCTTCTCAGAGGCATGAATGACTTTGCAGTTCTCAACACAGGGCGGAAGATGCCCCTGATCGGACTGGGAACATGGAAGAGTGAGCCAGGAAAGGTAGAGGCGGCACTTTTATAACTTGTTTAATATGCTTTCTCTCTTCCAGATGACTTTCATAACACAGCTGCCCTTTGGTAGTTAGAGTCATTTAACTGTCAGAAGCCAATCCCTTTAAAACAATTCAGCAATAGTGTCCTATTAAAATGAATACGCCACCGCATATATTGTAATTATATATTGTGCACATTTCCAACCTCATGTCTTTTTATATAAATATGTGTATTCAATTGGATGGTTCTTTATCATTTATTGGATATTTACTTTGTACACCGTAGTGTCCACTGTACTCTACCTGCTACACACCTAGGGATTCTATTTTGGAAGGTGAAAACAAAAGAGTAGATATAATATGCGCTGCCATTGTCATGGTGGAAAGAACTAATAAAGTTGCCGTTTATTTGTTGCTATTTAAAATGTACATTATGTGTATTCATGACTACAATTGTAATAAATAATATGCATTAGGTGACTGCTTATTGACAAGATCACCATATGAACTTTATAAGATGTCAGTTTTGCACTTTCTGCTGCCCCTAGTGGCCAACAATAAAACATGTGATAGCATTTCCCAACCAACAGCGCTCCCTTTTTCCACCACACAGGTGAAACAGGCAGTTATCTGGGCATTGGAGGCTGGGTACCGCCACATCGACTGTGCATCCATCTATGGCAACGAGGAGGAGATCGGAGAAGCCTTACAGGAGATGTTCAGCCCCGGCAAGGTAAAACAGCTTCACCAAAACGGCACTAAAGTCAAACTAAATCAAACAATATCCTAACATGTTATCCGTGCATCAGGCCCTGAGAAGAGAGGACGTGTTCATCACATCCAAGCTGTGGAACACCCGGCATCACCAGGAGGACGTGGAGCCGGCCCTCCTGAAGACCCTGAAGGACCTGAAGCTGGAGTACCTGGACCTCTACCTCATCCACTGGCCCAATGCCTTCCAGTGAGCGCCCCCTCCTCCAAGGTCCAATGCTGACAGGATTACCTCGTTGTCCTCAGGAAACCACCTTGTGTTCCTGACATAACGAGATCATTATCTTCCCATATCAAGCCCAGGGTTCATGGGTTTTGAAAATATCTGTCTTTGACAATAGCTAGACTCCTTTTATTGAGGAAATAAATGAAAAGCACAAATATAGTTTTACTTATGTTCTACTTCAGTCTGTCCTCTAGGAAGCACTGAGGGGATTGAGGGAAAGGACATTCTGATGATCCGTTTTCAATTCAATCAGTGAACTCCCCTGTGTTTATTACTTTGATATGGAAAAAACCTTTCTGCAAGAGTGTTTTCTTTTTTTCCAATTTCTATAATGTATTTATCTGCTTTTGAAAAAGGTTTTCGTGTGAATTGTTGGTGTGTTGTTGTATTATTCCTTTCCGCCACAAGAGGGCACCAACACCACATGTTCTTAATAAAAATGAATGCACTTCTTGCTAGGTGAGTTTTAACAAGGTACATAATGTTAGCAAGTAACTCATTCAAGTAATGGATCAAGACAAAGAGTGATTCATTTAAATGAAATGACTCAGCTATGCTTTTATCAGATGTCATGGCAAACTAAGGGAAGGGTCTTAAAGTAAAACATGAAACTGGTAGAGAAAACCCACTGTCTTACAGTGCGTCCACACGGCAGCGTTGCGTGCTTCAACGGAGACGCACCCCATTCACTTTGAAAGGGGTGACGTCACGCTTTGCCCAACTGCATTGTGGTTCCGTCGCGTCGCTTTGCCTCCGTTGCTCGCGCTGAAAGTTGAGAAAAGTTCAACTTCTCAAGCGTCGACGGAAGAGTCAGCCAATCAAATCATATGCCAGTACAAGCGCTAGCCAATCAAATCGCCTGCTTGTGTGTCCGGGGCGGGAGATTAATGTGATTGGTTGTTGGTCGCGCGCCACACACGCCCACCGGCAAGCTTCAATGCAACGGAACCGTGTGGACGCACCGTTAGTGGAGTGGCATGATTATGGGGTAGTGCTGCCCAAATGATTACAACAAACACAAGAAATTGACCTGTAATCACCAAAACAAGGCGTACACCTTTTTCACCGTTTAAAAAATCTATCTTTATTTTCCAGACGAGGAGATAATCCTTTCCCCAGGAAGGAGGACGGCACCATGCTGTATGACGACATCGACTACAAGCTGACGTGGGCGGCCATGGAGAAGCTGGTGGAGAAGGGCCTAGTCCGATCCATCGGCCTGTCCAACTTCAACAGCCGGCAGATAGACGACGTCCTGTCCGTGGCCAGCATCAAGCCCACCGTGCTGCAGGTACAGGGAGTGAGGATCAGGGGCCTCATGTATAACGCCGTGCGTAGGATTGACGTGGGAAGGTTGCTTACGTAGTAGAAATCCGAAAAATAGGTCCATACATTTTCCGCCACTTCCCGATTCACCAAACATTGCGTACCGGCGAGGAAAGTGCGTATGGCACTTCCTACGCCTGTTTCCATTTATAAATCACAACCGACTCGAAATGCGGTGCAGCTTTTGCGGTCTTCACGTAACGCCCATATTTGCCTATAAATAGTCAAAGAAACGCCCATTCATTCATTCATTCTGACTGACTGCATGACGAAGATCGCAGGAAATGACGACAGAACAGCTAAAAAATACATCTCACACCGTGTCAGATTTTGGTTATTTTGGGGAGGTCGAGATAAATCATATTGTTTGGTGGATGCAGTTTGAACCAGAGTAGCAGCATGGAGGTCAGATCGTCACCAAAATAAATAAGTAAGTGGTCCGAAAAAGGTTAATGACAAAAAAAATACACATAGCATAACCTTCCTCAGGCAGTGTGTTTGTACCGGGGACAGGAGACCCCCCCTTGATGAGAAACTCTAAGAAATGATCGGGGAATCCCTCCGGAGTGGAGTCATGACGACTGGATCTGAATTATGTTTTTGCATTTCGTGGTTTGTGTCCCAGCTGTCGATCAGCTGTGCGCAGCGTCTCCACTGCAGCCTGTGCATCTCACCCCCCCTCCCTCCGCAGCAACTCTATATCCACCAATAAGGAAATACAATGTGTTGTGTTATATTAGCTGTACAATATACCACATATGGTGCTCTTAGTTTCCATACCTCCTGTGTTTTACGAGCGACTTATCAAGTCTTGGCAAACGGCATAAAACACGATTAAACATGTATTAAACATATAACCATGCTCGTATCTATAACCTATAGAAATGCAAAACGGCGTCAGTTTAGACGTAATTCTGTCCTCCTGCTTACCGCATCATTTATGAGAAAACATTTTATAACATTAACACAATATTCGAGGTGGTTTTAAATTGCATATCCGTATTTATTTATTTCTCCAAGTTATGTTTTTGTGTGCACTGAGGAGTCTCAAACAGGCGTTTGTTAGATCATTTTAAGATTGGCTTTAATCAATTTGTGAAAATGAATTCTTTCTATATGATAAATGAGACGTAACATTTTATTTATGGTATTATTTCCACATATTTCTCTCCATTCTTCCTTCTGCCAACGGTGTCGCAGTTTCTCGTCTCTCACGTTTTTGTGCTTAGTGCGTACGCATGGGTTAGAGTTTGCGTGGAGGACAGCACGGTTTCCCGTCAAGTTACTATTTTATAAATCGCAAACATTGCGTAGAAACTGGCGTACGCCATTTTTTGAGCGTATATCGCTTTATAAATGAGGCCCCAGAACTTTCTTTGACTGAAAGTCAGTGGTTGAATGTGAACACTTACACGTATCTGTGTGTGTTGTGCAGGTGGAGGGCCACCCCTACCTGGCCCAGGTGGAGCTGCTGGCCCACTGTCGGGACCGGGGCCTGGTGATGACGGCCTACAGCCCGCTGGGCTCTCCGGACCGGGCCTGGAAGGATCCAAGTGAGCCGGTTCTGCTTCAGGAGCCGGTGCTGGCCTCCCTCGCAGAGAAATACAAGAAGTCCCCCGCTCAGATTATCCTCAGGTGATCTCTCTCTGCTGATTACTTTGCAGCTCAATAAGCAAGTGTACATACTGTTTTAGAAAACAGCACGTTTTTGACAGAGGCTATGTTAAAGATTAGATTTATTTAAATCTTAAAGTCCTTCATTTTTAGATTTGATTCGATTATATTAGATGTGATTTATTGATTCCAATTTTGGAAATAGTTTTAGTCTTGGCAGCATGCCTAATAAGGATTGCACATGAATTCAAATCAAATAACAAATAAACGTAGACAGTAAATATAAACATATGTACAGTGGAATACATCTCTATTAAAGATAACATGATCTGAATAAGTTAGTGTACACTATAATGACCAAATTACCACTAACATAGGATACTACTTACATTATACTAGTGTGCAAAGTCATTTCAGCTTTTAAATATATTTAAATGCAACGAGGTACAGTGTGACAACAAAATAAGCAAATAAATAAATGAAGGTTATTAAAGGTCAAAGAAATGAAATAATTTGAGATCTTAAAATGGTCTAAGAAAATTCAAATGTATAAAAGGTTTTCACATAGTGTTGGTATGCGCCCAACAGCTTACTTAAGAACCTAATGTACACATTAATACATTCACATCGATATCAGGCGGTTTAAAAAAGTTGTAGAACCCTTTTTTTATTGTTAAACTGATTCTATTTAGCATTTAAGTCCTAAAGTTGTTATTAGAGGCAACCACAGTAAAGGGGAAATGGCTGTTGCAGGACAGCTGAATATGTGACTGTTAAAATACACATTAAAGTAGTGATTTGGGGCAACAAGTTGCATACACAACATTTACATTTAAAGTGAAATCAAGAGACATTTAAGAAAGTTTATATTAGGCAAGTTTTCAAATGGTCCCTTTTATGTAGTTACTATTGCAAGTTATATGAATTTAGATATTTCCAGATGTTTTTTCTACTGCATTATTTGAAGAATTTAAACTATGAATCCAAACTGTACAGTACAGGAATATGAGTATAACGTTTAGGCCAAATGTACATTATGTAACTACGTCAATACTGCACAGTTTTAGATGCTCTTGTCGTGTATGAAGTGCACTTTGCCCACTTAAGTGTAAGTACATTTGAACAGAAGTCTGTTTTACATGCAGGTGGCAGACACAACGAGGAGTGGTGACAATCCCTAAGAGTGTGACGGAGTCCCGGATCAAAGAGAACATTCAGGTGGAGTAACATCTCACTCACAGCTGTTCGAAACATGAGGCTATTATTTTACACATGGCCTTCTTGCTGAGATTCTGTGAATTTAAGATGTAGGCTACGTTTTTGCCCTTAAGTAGCTAAAAGCTCATTTAACTGAAAAAGCTGTGCATGTGTGTACGGCATTTCACGCACAAGGGTAGCTTAGAATAGCAAAGCAACTCTTGTGGGGTGGTTGGTGTTGATAACGTGTCTGTCTTTTGTTATGTTGTCAGGTGTTTGAGTTCACCCTGGAAGCGGAGGAAATGAAAAATATCACAGCCCTGAACAAAGGCTGGCGCTACATTGTACCAATGATCCAAGTAAGTGGCTTTATGTACTGCAAGGTTGGTTTTTAGAAAGTTCAAGTCCAACACAAATACATGTATCCCTTATGTTGCATGTAAAGCAGAAAAGGGGGAAATCATCACAGTGCAGGTCAATATGAAGCAGGGCGGTTTCTTCCTCCAGAGTATCACTAGTATTAGAATGACTTACTAAAATAATGAACAAACCACATTTCTCGTCAAGCAAACATAGTACTAGAGAAACCAGGATAATGAAGGTTCATTAAACTCCTAAAGGTTCTGCTGCTGCTCAAAGCTAGAATCCAGCAACATTAAGGTCCAGGCCTTTCAAGATGACCACATTATCATAGCTACAAAAGAATGAACTTACTCCACTCTGATGCTTATAATAATATAATAACGGGAAAATAACTCATTGATAGTATGAGCTCAAAGTGACAAAGAGTAATAAGTGATGTTACTTTAATATTAACTATAATTCTTCAATGAGTAATTGGTACTTTTATTGGACTACAGTTATAGAACCCTTCTTACCCTGGAGATAATATGTGAGCCTGTGATCATCACGGTCCTGGTAAATCTAAAAATCATTTTAATACTGGTACGATCTCCTTCTGAGGAATCAAATGTCATTTAGATTGTCGGGATATAAGCATTAGATATCAATCAATCAATGTTTATGTACTGTATATAGCCCAATATCACAAATGTTACATTTGTCTCAGTGGACTTCACAGTTTGTACAGAATATCAGTATGACAATACGGCACCCTCTGTCCTTAGACCCTCTGTCCTTAGACCCTCTGTCCTTAGACCCTCTGTCCTTAGACCCTCACATCATACAAGGAAACACTTCCAGAGAAACCCCACAGTTTAAAGGGGAACATGGGAGAAACCTCAGGGAGAGCAACAGAGGAGGGATCCCTCTCCCAGGACGGACAGACGTGCAATAGATGCCGTGTGTAAATTGAAAAGATAATACATTTGCAACATAGGTAGACCAGATGTTTGGAAATGCATGTGTCTATAATAAGAAGATGAATCCACGAGGATGTCAGCAATCTTGTGGGAGCCATCAGGGAAGCAGTATGGTGAGAGTCAGGCAGGACCGCAGAGACAGGTTCAGCCACGACTCAGGATCCCGGCGTTTATATGGACACAAAAAGAGATTTGGGGGAAGCTGGGTTAATCGATATATAAGATATATAAGTTTAAGCCCTCAAAGTCTTGCAGTGGAGTAGCTCTTCTCAAGCTGTTTGGTAAAAAGCCATATCTGTACTCATGTCTGTAACGATCAAACTCTGGACTGGGTTTGAAAACTACCAGGATGAATGTTACTGTTCGAGAGGGAAATGTCTGTTTGTTTCTGATGTTGCAGGTGGAAGAGAAGCGTGTTCCCCGGGATGCAGGACATCCTCACTACCCCTTCAACGACCCCTACTGAACACCCCCACTGCAACCTGAATCTGTGCCTTCTACACCCACACATCACTACTAAATGTTCCTGCAGTTTGTCTTTAGATCATGTCACATCCTGCTCTATCATTACAGCATTTCAAATTATCGTCAGTGATGAGTTCTGGAGAATCTGGTATGACTGTGTACGTGTTATTTTTAAATAAACATTTTGTTACTTCACTTCCAGGCATCTTTATTCAACCAGTGGATTATTTATCAATGTGAGGAATTGTTCCACAGGTTTAGTTTTGTGTCAATCTAAATCTAGAATGAATAATACTAAACAAGTACATTTCATTTAGGATACTGTGCCATATGAACACCTTCTCTAACTTTAGAGTACCAAAGATATTATTAAGGTCTGGAGTCAGGTTAAAGGTCCCATGTCATGGCCATTTCTACTGATCATAATTCCATTGTTGAGGTCTACTAGAATAGATTTAAATTGTGCAATTTTTCAAACTCACATTGGTTTCTCATCCAGCATCTCTGTATAGTATGTGTATTCACTCTCTGTCCTAAACGGCTTGTTGGAGCTCGTGCCCCCCCTCCCTGTGAGCCCAGTGTGCTCTGATTGGTCGGGACGTTGGGAGGCTCATTGCTGCTCGTTGCTGCTCGCCACTGCTGCTCGGAGCGGACAGGTTTCCGGGTCGGCGATACAGCGAAACACAGCGAAACTCATCCTGAGCACACACAAGCACTCACAGCCGAAGTAAAAACAATAAGTGTGGCTTGATATTGAGTCAGAAAAAGGTTTATAACGCTGTGAGAATGGGTCTGCGGAGAGCATTTCTCCGCCATCCCAACTCGTCTATTACCAGTGCTCAGGGAGCTCTATGCAAGTCAATGTGGCTCCCTGTTAGTTAGCCAAGGGATCCTGGTGTGCGAGGTGCTCCGCGGATTGGTCCATTTGGGCCAATCCGGTCATTTGTTGTTGATCTGGGTTTTCACACGTCAGAGAACCCAGGAAGAAAACTATGGAAAATGAGAAATCTCCGACGAGGCGTTCTGGGGCAGCAGACAGGTCTTCTCTGTGTTAGAGTTTTACTCGCTACAGGGTGTACTTTGAGTGTTTGTGACTCTGCAGACCGTTTACATGCATAAAAACCTTCATAACACAAGAAAAGCATGACATTGGAACTTTAACATTTTTATAGTTAATACTTTTCTGTGTTGTATCATTTAAATGCTTCATTTCTTCTTTGGGGACTTATCTTAAAGTGGACCTATCATGCTATATTTGAATAATATATTGTAGGGCCATGCCTATATAAAACATGTCTGTGAAGTTTTTTTTTTCAAAATACCAAACAGATCATGCATTTTAGCCACGCCCCATTTCGCTCTATTTGCTAGTGATGGCAAAATGAAGCTTTGAATGAAGCATCGAACCACTTGGACAATTGTGTCGGAAATAGGTTCATTTCTCGAAGGTTCAGTTACAGCGACCTCTCCTGGCGAAGTGCAAGGCTGCAGTGGGGTTAACGTATCTTTGCCTTGAAAAATATTCGATGCACACACACACTAAGACTGTTCATGTTCTATTTGCAATTAAAGATTGATAATTGTGTGTATTGGGTTATTGAGAAGAGACTAGAGAGTGCTGGACATTTGTTTGGGCGGAGAGGGCCTTTTATCAGTTATTAAAGTATTAAAGTTGAAAAGCACATCCATTCCGGGCTTTGAACCAGCTGCGCGGAGGACATCGCCGCATTCGGGCCGCGGTTCCTTAAACTATTGAACTATTTTTATATTACTCATTGTCTTTTTGTTCACAACTTCTCCACATTTCGAAGTGTTTCCCGAGCCAGAACGAGCTATCTTTCTTCCTGGCTTGCTCTATAATGATACTACAATTAAAATGCAATACCAACAACAACTCAACAGCAACAACGCAAACTACGACAGCAACCCACACATTGCGCATTGTTGAGAGCGGTTATAAAGTGTTGAAGCGCTCAAATTCTAAACTGTTTCAACCTGTAACCTGTCAGAATCGAGACGAGGCAGTGCATTGAATCGCGTGATTGGACCGCGAACCAGTGAGTTGATTCATTCAGGAAATGAAGCAGTTGCTGGTTCGGACGTCACATGTCACGTGATTTGAAGCAGTTGCTGCTTCTGACGCCATATGTCACGTGATTTGAATCAAGCTTCGAATCACAGGGTTGAAGCTCCGTTCGAAGCTTCAGTGTCAAACTGCCATCACTACTATTTGCTCTATTCCAGCCCTGTTTTTGCAAGGGCTGATTCTGTGGCAAATGAGCTGCAGCTGACCCCCCTTCGAATGGGGGGGGGCGAGGCACGAGCGTCATGTTACCATGCTGTTACCATGCTGTTACCATGCCACGGCAACCTCTCATTCCCCTGATTGGTGGAGAGTTGGCCATATAGGCGGAGCTCCTTGTTTCTGACGTCAGAACAATTCAAATCTGTATCAGATCCGTTCCAGCCCCGTTTTTAGAGATTTGGGTACGGAGGAAAAGAGAGAGGGTTGTGTTTTCTGACACTTGGTGAGTTCCCTGACACACCGGGGACACATATTCATGTATAAAAGACGTACAAAAGTGCATTTTGCATGATAGGTCACCTTTAAAGGGGCCCTATTATGCCCATTTTCAGGTTCATATTTGTATTTTGAGCTCTTTATTTTTCTCAAACTGCCTGTGCTGCAGCACCTATCACGTACAATGTGTTTGAGTGCTAGCCAATAGAAGCGTAAGTGTTGATGTCACTATGTTACGGAAGAACACAAAGGAGTCCAATATAGAAGTTTCAGGCGTGCGGACAAAGGGAATCGAGCCTTTGCAGACCACTGACATGCACAAAAGCCTATATAAGACACTTAAGAAAAAGGAAACCCCAGAAAGCAACAGAATGAAGGTCATATAAGTGAAACACTGTTAAATCATTATTTCTTCTTAAAGCGAAAAGTGGCAGAATTGATGATTTACACTGTATAACCATCAGGGACGTTGTCATCTTTTTTTAATATAAAAAATAATTTACAAAACAGCTTCATTCATACACAGAGGCCACACATTGCATGATTTCAAATTGACACATTTAAAACTGTATGACGTGATTTTACAAAAGCATTACATTCTTCTTGGCATGTTCTCTGACTGATAAACAACAAATACTCTACATCCTTCCCATATTAGAAAAATACGTTTTAATTATGTATAAAACGAGTAATCCAGGACGGTCGGCAGCAGATGGACGGTCACCTCCTGCTGCTGCTCTGTGCCTTCAGCCTCAGTCTGTGGCCTCTGTGCTGACGGATGGACTGTGGAGGGATGAAGAATTTATTCTTTTAATGCAATTTGGAACAAAAAATGCAATAAATTAAAAAAAGTTTATGTTTTCTGTTCATTTCATGTTCTTTATCTCATATTTAGGATGTATCGGAAATGTTGAAGCTTCATTCACAACACTGATATTCCAGTCTTTTTTTGCATGTATTTATTTTGTGGTATTTTCTGCACAGTTGCAGATAAGGATTAGGCTACACTTGTATTTATAGTATATTATTTGTAGAGTTTGATTGAAGTGGTGGCTGGCTACTTATGATTGTTTCTGCATTGGGTGATCCAAACCTTTCCAATAAAGCCAGAGCAACTTAAAGGAAACATTATTGTAAAAAAGGGATGTAATCATTTCCCAAATATATAAAAAAATATATAAATATATGTTGTTTTTCTTGCGTGCCTCCAAACTAATATTTATATGTTATTTTAGGGTGATATCATAAAATATGAGTAGACATTCAAAGCGTAATTGGAAACCACTCAAGAGGCATTGAAATACATTGAAAAAGGACATTCCGTGTTGGAATAATAATGACAGATTTTCCCATGCAATGAATATCAGATCAGCTACGCAGGAACGCTGTGTGCCCGTAATACTGCGCTGAGCTAGCAACATGCATTTACTTTGTTGAAACAAGTCAATCTAACCATCAGGATTATTGAACTATACACCAGTATGTGTGTGTGTGTGTGTGTGTGTGTGTGTGTGTGTGTGTGTGTGTGT
>CALSBZ010046621.1:110767-126653 GCA_943591055.1 Gobionotothen gibberifrons
TGTGTGTGTGTGTGTGTGTGTGTGTGTGTGTGTGTGTGTGTGTGTGTGTATCTCACCTCCTTGGTGTCCTCCAGCGTGGTGTATCTGTAGTCGGGGGGGCCCAGGCTCTGCAGCAGGCTGCAGTGGAGGTGTCGGCTGCTATCGATGAAACGCTGCGTCATGGCCAGCTGCTGCTTCAGCATTTCATTCAGCACAAACACAGCTGGGTTGAAGGTGCTCAGAGCTGAGAGGGGACACACACATTAACAATGACATATTCAGTAAGACGCAGAAAAGCAAATTAACTGGGTTAAAAATGAATATTAGACTCCCAATATCACTGTGTCACATTGAATTATTGCATGCAAGGGGTCATTTAGCTGTAGAAAAAGGGGGAAATGTTGTCTTGTAAAGGATCGTGCCATTAACGGTACCACTAGTGTGTGACGAAAATAAGTACATGATTTGTCTTCAATATTATACACTGGCTATTAACACTGATTTGACAAATACATTGTACATACAAGTACAATAACTTGAAACTTTTAAACTCTTTAAAAAATGTGCCTAGCTCCAACAACTAGCACCTCTAATACTCACCACTTATCTTATTTAAATATCCAATCTTAATCTGATTTGTACTTACTGGACTGGACAGTGACTTGTGTATGCTAAGCTAAGCTAACACATTTTCCAGGCTTTAGCATTCTATTTAACATTAATACATGAGGTTGGTAACAATCCCCTCATCTTACTATCAGTAAAAAAGTGCACTTCATAGTGTCGTAATCAGTTTAGTGTAGCATTGCATGATTTTATTTCAGAAACATTTAGCAGGTGTGGTTTTTAAATGTTTCTGACACACTGCCTGTTAGAGCCAGTATTTAGATGTTATAAGAAAGGCCACCTAATTGTGACATCTGTAGTCAACTCACTATAAAGGACTACAATTCCCACGGTGCCTGCGCTAAAGCCACAGTGATGGGCAACCCGTTTCAGAGACGCCGTCGAGGAACAGTTTTTAACCGTACTACACGTACACATACAAATCGTACAAGTACCCTTTAAAGGAGCAGTAGGTAAGTTTGAGAAACCGCCTCGGCTGCACAAAAATTCCAAAGTACACAAACCGAAAAGAATCCGCCCCTTCCTTCAGACTTCCTACAGAGCACCTCCTCCAACACACATGAACGCGCACAAGATCATGATAATGAATGTAAAACAAATGTATAACACAGTTATTGTCAGTGCTTATATTTTTGAAGCTAGCATGTTTTGTTTTGTATTACAAATGTTACGTCTAGCTGAGGAGAGCAGGCTGCGCCGGTAACGTTACATATCAGCTCGGTGTGCTCCGTAAATAGTCGCCATAGTTGAAAAGCAACTCCGATATTGACTCTGGTTTGACTTCTCCTAGTTTCCACTTTCTTTTTCTTCATAATTTGCTCCATTACAGTTTTTCTTTTGCGACCGGTAGACGATGTTTATGCAAACTCTGCCATGGTGAACGTGTCCTCCTGCAGCGCTCAGCTCCGCTGCAGGAGGACTGAGCCGCTACAGGAGGACTGACGAGGAGCTCACGGGAAACACGCCCAATAACGGCGCGCAATGACTGCACGAGTGTGTGTGTGTGTGTGTGTGTGTGTGTGTGTGTGTGTGTGTGTGCACGAGATTGAAGGCTGACAGACAGGTCGGCCAACCAGTTATTTTAGCCGGCCCGGCTAAAATAATTGGTCGTAGTTTTTACAGTATTACGGCTTCCACAGATGAATTTTTTTTATGGATTTATTTTCAAAGCACTTAGAATATGCATTGCTATCGGGATATTAAGAGCATTCCATGGAATATAACAAAAAGTGTATCTCGAGCCGGTTTCTCAAACTTACCTACCCCTCCTTTAAGTTATGAAGTTATAAGCATTATTAAGAAAGAAAGAATACCTAAGTTGTTTATTATTTTATTTGAGTTTTTGCTTATTTCTTTTGAATATTGTAAAGGCCTATGTTCTTTGTTGCATGTGCAAAAGTTTGCTATTTTATTTTGAGCAAACACATCGCAACATCTTCTAAACCATCGGAGGCCAAGCAACTCTTCAAACTGTGAGTCATTTAAAGGAAAGAAACAAGTTAGAACTGTCTGTTTAAGGCGTCTAGTGGCTCGATGGAAAGAAAAGGAAGGAAGTCACGACACTGCCTATTCATCTGTAAGGGAGACTGTGACCGAGTCACTTGATCAGCCAGTCAGTCAGTACAGAAGATTTATAAAACCACTGAAGCACAAAGGCATTCTTTAAGCTTGAGAGGAGAGAGTGGGCTGGTGTGATCCCATAAAGCAGCTGGCAAAGCTTCTCTTAGCTCGTGACTGACAACATGCTTTACTCACTTTATTGCATTTCTAATGATATAACGTTATAGTTGTCTCTCCCCAGCTGAGCTATACCTGATGTTCTACACCGTACAGCCTGCCCTCCGATATTTCTTTATAGGGCTGGGCCACTCCCTAGAGGTGAGGTATATTGCCTCATAAGTTATCAGTTGGCAAAATCAATCAAATGTGGTACATTATTCTTGATAATTGAATATACTTAATAAACAGCCTACATCACAACTTTCCATAGGGTTTCATTTATTGAAGGGTGTATTTCAAGCTTGTTATGCAATTAAATGTTTAACTAAGATTTGTTAGAACAAGTTTTTGATTTGAACTGACTGAATGTATTTGAAAAGTGGGCATATTGCGACTTGAATACTACTGTGTAATATATGTGGACATATATATTTAAGAAGTACAATATAAGAAAAGCACGTGTTTCAGGTGTGGGCCGTATTCCAATTCCATTATACTTTCAGAATTTGCTGAGGGAAAATTCAAAATGGACCATCAGCCGCTGTTGGGCCGTAGTTTGGACACCGCTGGATTAGAGATCAAAGATTGAGACGATTAAACTCTCATCAACTCACAGTTCCCCTGCAGTATCAGCTCCTCACCTGTAGATGGCGTAACCGCACCAAGTTTCAGTGGCCCTACCACAGAGCTCTGAGTATGACATGTTGCACCGCCCTCATCCTTAAGGCTTTATCATAGTAACCATCTGTGTCTACGTGCAGGTCACAGCGTTCCTCTTTCTCTCAACATGACTAAAGTCGGAGCCTGGATGTCACATCTGGAAATTACTCTATGAGTGGTCTTGTTGTGTTTTTTGTATTATGTTGGATTGGGTCTTACCTTCCACCATTTCTGCACTGAGAGTATGAGCCACCACTGGGGAGGGGTCCATGTATGACAGACCCACTGCAGGACCCAAAGCAGCCCAACCTACAGGGGGAGAGCCAGAGACAAGAAATGATAAAACGATTGTTTCATTTTATTGCTAAATGAATGAGGAGAAACATCTGGTGACCCATTTTCTATCTCTGATTCAAATGCTTTTCTCTCCCGTGCGTTTGACTCAATAACAAGTGAAACATTTTATTTTCTAGCTGGATTATTTTGAAAGCTACTTTTTTTGATCAGGTTTTTAAACTTTAATTTCTTTTTTTGTTTTGTCAGGATCTATTTTGTGTAATACTCATTACACACTCAATTACTCGAAGAGGCTGAAGTGAAGTATTCATGTTTTAATATCTCCATGCACCATTTCTCACAGATGTCAACTTAGAAAAACTATTCTTTCCACCTGTTTCACAGATTAAACAAATGAAATTGAAGAACTTTTATTGAAGATCAACAGTTTTTAAATCACAAACACAGGAGAGAAAACAATGAACCAGTCTTAGAGCACTTCAGTGCTCCTGTGAAGAACTGAAACAGTGGTAGTGATGATAAGTCACCCACTAACCTGTGTGAGCCAGAGGATCAGGCTGAGTCTGTACGGCCACCTCTCTCAGACCCTTCCTGGTTGAAGCCCCCCTCCTCCCCTGCTGGGAGGACTTTGGGCTGCTGCGTCTCTGACGGCCATCAGATGTCCGTGAGCTGCAGGAGCGCCTTGTGTCTGAGAAAGAGCTGGAGTCATCTTCTCCTGTCCTCCCACGGGACCAATCTGAATCCGAAGCCTCCTCTCTGATCCCCGACCCATCCTCCCCTTCCTCTGCGTCTCCCTGCAGGTGCTCTGAAACCTGGCTGTGATCCGTCCTGCTCACACTCTCAAAGTCACTCTGATAGTCGTCCTCCTCCTCCTCCTCCTCCTCCTCCTCCACCTCCTCCTCTTTCTTCTCCTTCTCTTTGAATGGTGGTCGTTGTTGATGTCTGTTAGAGGATCCAGGATCAGTGGAGCTGTGTTTGACTTCTCTCTGTTTAGACTGCAGGGAGAAAGAAAACCCATCAGCCTGAGGAGGCCTTCAGGGGCTCCACGAGATCCCAATATAATAAGCAACGTTTTACTATAATTCTTTACACAGTTGACCAACTAGTCGATGCATAAGAACGGCTCATTTCCTACGGTTTCCCTTCCTAATTGTATTCTGTGCCTCTACTGTGACATGTCTCCATGCTTTAAAGGTCCCATGTCATGCTTTTCTGGTTATTACCCGTCCCCTTGTGTGCTATGAAGGTTTGTCTGCATGTACACGGTCTGCAGAGTCACAAGCCCTCAAAGTACACCCTGTAGCGAGTAAAACTCTAACACGGAAAAGACCTGTCTATGCTGCCCCAGAACGTTGGAGTTTTCTCATTTTCCATTGTTTACTTCCTGGGTATCGCTACGTAGGGATACCCAGTAGCCACGCCCAGAGCTATGGCCGCACCCTCTGCCAGCCTTTCACGAAATAAAGCTTCCCAAACCTTTCAGCGATTCATGCCGGATATGTACAGCGTAGGGCACTGAAGAACGATGCTGTTCCTGCTTTGTTTGGACCAGCGGGAGATTCGGGTACACAACCTGGAAGTATTCATTGTTGTTTGTGTATTTATGATGTTTAAAACAAACAAGGTATCTACCACGACTGTTTAAATGGGTAAACGTTTTTCGGACTGCTAAGTTGGGATGGCGGAGAAATGCTCTCCGCAGACCCATGCTCACAGCGTTATAAACCTTTTTCTTACTCAATATCAAGCCACACTTATTGTTTTTACTTCGGCTGTGAGTGTTTGTGTGTGCTCAGGATGAGTTTCGCTTGTTCTCCTGTATCGCCGACACGGAAGCCTGTCCGCTCCTCGCAGCAGCGAGCCTCGCAACGTCCCGACCAATCAGAGCACAGTGGGCTCACAGGGAGGGGGGGGCAGGAGCTCCAACAAGCCGTTTAGGACAGAGAGTGAATACACATACTATACAGAGATGCTGTATGAGAAACCAATGTGAGTTTGGAAAATTGCACAATATAAATCTATTCTAGTAGACCTCAACAATGGAATTATGATCAGTAGAAATGGCCATGGGACCTTTAAAGTTCAAAACGCTCTTTACTTTTCTCATACTGCCTGTGCTGCAGCACCTCTTTTCACCCTGTCTGAAACCAGAGACCAGTCTGCTCTGATTCGTTAGCTGGCTAGCTCTGTTGTGATTGGTCAACCGCTTAGAGATGTGTCGGAAATGTCCATTTACAGTGGACCCCATTTACATGCACACAAACTGATATAACACACTACAGGAAAGGTAACACCCAAAACATACCACAATAGGTCCTCTTTAACGTAACACATAATGTGTTACTTTACTTTACAGTACTCTGTTACCTTCTGTTGTTACCCACCTTCTTCTCTGGGGTTTCCTCAGTAAATCCAAGGGTAGCAGGGACAAGGTCGTCTAATGTCATCACATTGATCTTGAAGTCTACAATAACACAAGATCATAACAGAAGTTTATACACAATTATATCAACTGTATTTAAAGGTGGGGTAGGTAATTCTCTTCAGAAACACTTGTTATATTCCATGGAATGCTCTTAACACCCCGATAGCAATGAATACATTAAATGCTTTGACAATTAATACATACAAAAATGTCATCTGTGGAAGCCGTGGCGCTGTAAAAAGCCTTTTTTTAATGCACCTGGTAAGCAAAACCTAGACATTGAATGTAATGCAGAGCTAAAGAATGGTGCCTATACAGTATGTACCTTGTTGTCCATCTAGGATGCATGAGGTAAGGAGTAAAGAATAAAACATGATTAATATACAAAAACACACACTAAGCCTTTAGACATCAATTAAGCAGGAATAAGTCCGAACATCCAGAAATGAGTCAGCATTTTAACAAGTCCGGTTCTCTTGTCTGGAAGTTAATGATTTCTTAACTAAATAAGGTTAACAGAAGCTTAACAGATGTTTTATTAGATGACATCAAATATGTCAGTAATTACTCTACCTGTAAATGTGCTAAAAACAGCAGTCGCTAACAAGTGGCTAAATGAGAAAACGTCATGACAGAACATTAGACACCTTTAGTTGATGTAGTTCCTTATAGCCTAACGTTAGCTTTTCACTTCTGGCGATGGCATTTACGCTTCAGAAATCACAAAGTGGTGGTAATATGTGGAGATTATCTTGCTGAAAAAACCCTGAAACCTGAACCTGAAGTATCACTTGTTTCTAAAATACTTTTGTTGGTTTAGTTGGTTAGTGTCTTAATGGTCTTGGGCGTGGCTATTTGTCAGATATTGTTTTAACCAATGAACCCTCTAGAATCCTCAGATCTTCTACTAATGGTCTTTTAATTAAACCTAAAGTGAAAACAAAGAGTGTTCATACTTTTAAGAGCTGAGGGCCAAAGATATTCTACAAAAAGTTATATTTTTCATTAGTTTTACCAAAATAATTTGATTTAATTGTATTTAAAATAACATTTCCAACTAAATAAATCCTTTGAATCTGCCTGTTCAGTTTATGTTTGAATGTGAAGGGTTTAATGAAAGAAGCTCGTCTGGTCTCTGCGAGGTGAAGAGAGGAGCTGATTGGTGGTCCTGCTATGAACTCACAGAGGGCCCGCTATAGTAACTGAACGAGAGAGAGTAATGTCAAATGACAGTACAATTGACCAATCACATCTTCCCTCTAAATGGGTGGGCTTTATTATCGCAGACTTTATGACAAGTTCAGCCCGCTGTGAGGTTTATACATGTGTGTTATAACAACGGGTCAAGCAAGGCGGAAGTAGCCAATTAGCATAAGTCCGTTCATGATGGCTCACGTCAGAGGGCCTAGGTATAAAAGTCACGGCTCGCCACTGGTTTTTATAAAATACAAAAGTCATGCGTTTCTTGTTATTTATTATCTTGGAAAGTATCATCGTTATTTTTGGTTTGTGTATGAAAAGTGCTTAACCTGTTAAGCCCCGAGCCTGTTTTTCATGTTTCAGGCTCGAAAATGACATTCCCAGAACAAATGACCATATCTTCCCTTCTAAAAGGGTTAAATTAATCATCTTTTCTCAAACTAATGATAAACCTGTGAGTTGGATGTAGAAAAGTCAGAATCAATATAGATGTTTTTTATTTTAAAGAAAATTCAGATTGAACATGGTAAAAAACTGTAAATTATAGAAAAATATTATAAAATATTTTGTACTTATTGTGAAAACTAACCTTGGATGATGGGTTAGTAGACTAAAAGCTTTAGGAATCCAAAGTACAATATATAATAAGTACCCTGTATCAAGATTGATGCAAAACAAGTGATATTTGACCTTTTTAGAGACATTTAGAAGAAAAAAACCCTCTTTTGGGGTCATTTGGGTGGATTTGAGCTATATCTGGCCCCCCTTGCTCGATTTTGACATGTGACATCTCTTTCTGACCGTCAGAGCCAATAGAATCGAGGGGAAGTCCCACATAGTCCTTATTTGGTCATGTCTGTTTGTTAGACTGCTGCGTGAGTCAATACACAGGGAGCAGCTGCAGCAGGTGGCTACCATTAGCAGCTAACTTTTGGTCTCCGGTTTTGCCATCAATATGGAATTATGGACTATAAATGAAAAAAATGAGATTGCCCATACTTTCTCAACCTATGGATTAACCGTTGCAGCAGCGTTTTTTCTCGTTTGAATGCCATTGAACAGTCTTATGATCAGATTGGCAGCTACGGTGAGACATCTCCGGTAGAAATTCTCCGTGAAGGTACGTGTTGTGATGTCTGTGTTTGCTTCCCCTGTTGTGAGTTTGTATCGTTCAGTGTTGAGGCTGGCACCGTTAGATTCTGTGTCTTTATGATCATAAACGATGTGCTGGATGTGCAGAGCTAGGATAAGTAATAAGGGAGCGTGGAGTGATTGTCGGTGCGGTAATAGGTTAGCATTTTTCGCTCGGGGCTAATTCAGAGGGTCAGCGTATGGTGTGTGTGTTTTTTTTTTAAAAAAAAAAATGAAAAAAACTTTTTTTTGAGTTTTTCCCTGTTATATGGATATACAATATTCATAGTTTATTAAATATTAAGGTTCCTTGAGACACAGTGTCGTGAAAAACAAAAAAAAGCCCCCGCCGATGGGGGCTTTGGGGCTTAACAGGTTAATAAATAAAGTTTGATTTGATAAACGTGATCTTATTTTCTGCAATGTACCGACATCAAAATGGAATAATCTGGTTTCTATTTGTGGAGGGAACCCTTGATGCTCACATCTGGTTCGGCCTTCAGAAACATCACGGCCCCCCCCTCTACAGACTCTGCAGCACTAAGGGACTTCTCTCACCCTCAGAGGAAACTGCACTCATCTCGCTGTGGGGGTCCTCAGAGAACAGCTCCTCTAGGGAGAGCACCTCACCCCGGCCCGATATGGAGGAGAGGGAGCGTGGTGGACTCCCCCCTCTGTGAGGTGAGGGGGAGGGGGAGAGCAGGGAGGGGCTGAACTGGGCCTGAGCCTGACCGGTGAACCGGAAAGGAGAACCGCGGCGAGGAGGGGAGGCGGGGGAGGGAGGTTCTGGGAGGGAGGAGGATGAGGGAGAGACATATGGGGGGGGAGAAGGGGAGCGGCCCCTCTGACTGCTTCTGCTCAACATCTGTAAGAGAGGAAAACATCAAAGTGTCACTTCTGTTTGTTACACATGATAAAGACACATTTGTTTGTGAGAAACAAAGACGTTTTTGATGAACCAGAAATCGTTTGAGCTGTCCTTGAACATATTTGATTCACAATTATGATATCTATTGTCCTATCATTGTATATAAGATGCCAGAGGCACAAAGGAACCTATAGAAGTAGTACATCTGTATTTCACTCTGAAAGAGCTGTCATTTGCTTCTCATTCTCTCCCTGGTAGTCGTTGATTATGTGTATGAACTAGGGCTGCACGATATATCGCGTCGTGACGATAATCGCGATATGCGCATGCGCGATATTCACATCGCAGGACGTGCGATTTAAAAAAAAAATTAACTCAAACACATCATGTTACAATTATTTTGCCGCTTGCTACAAAAGGAAAACTTGCGCGGCTCTCATGTCAGGGGTCCTTGAGTGAGTGACATGCAGGCTCTGCATGCACAGCAAACCACCAATCACAATCCAATCTCCAAAGCAAACGGACCCGGTGATTAAAGGTACAAACACTGAATAAAGTCGTTTCATGAGTTTCTCCAGGGCAGTTCGGCGCTGCTAACCGAGCTAGCTCAGCTTGTTGCTCTGATAACTTAAGATCCAGACATCCGTGAGTACAATTCTTCATCCGGTTAAATATAGCTAACAAAATACCAATTGTACAGCATTAAAGTTCAAGAAATGATGGTTTGCGGAAAAAAGAAAACGGTCTTTTCTTCTTTTCTGTTTTCATATCGCAATATATATCGCAGGGGGGGGGAAATCGCAATGTCAGTTTTTTCCAATATCGTGCAGCCCTAGTGTGAACTATTCAAATATTTAAAGGATTGCATGATGGAAGAGGTTCAGTTATATTTAATGTTATATAAACTTTTACAGCAGCTCCATTTTCTTAAAGAGGACATATTCTGCAAATGTTGGGTTCATATTTGTATTTTGTTTGTTGTTTCCATGCTTTAATGTTCAGAAAGCTCTTTCTTTCTCATACTGTCTGTGCTGCAGCACCTCTTTTCACCCTCTGTCTGAAACCAGAGCCCAGTCTGCTCTGATTGGTTAGCTGGCCGGCTCTGTTGTGATTGGTCAACCGCTTAGAGATTAACTTTGGTAGTTAATCCACTTAATGCACAAAGACGATATAACACACTACAGGAAAGGGAAAAATAAATTAAATATGTGATTTATCTGTCATCTAGGCCAGGTTTCAATGATTATGCTTCCAAGTTCTTTGCGTTAACAAGTCAATTAATTCCTAAATGTTCCTGAACATTCTGATTACCTGATGAATGTAATGTTTGTTTATTTACTGGACCCTGGCTGCCTGTCATTTGGCAAAGGAGGTCCCTGGGCTATTATACCCCCTGTTTACAATATAAACCATGCTTATCTAGGACAGGTAAAGCTGTAGATAGAGGGAGTGGGCACCAAGCAGAAAGTACCTTGTCTGCAGTTCTTAAAGAAGAGGCTCTGACTGGGGCCAGGAAGCTGGGGTCTTCTGAATCTAAGGATTCTCCGAGCAGCTTCCTCATGTCCTCTTCATCACTCTCCAGACTCACTCCTCTCACTGGCTTCCTGTCCAAACCTGCTACAGGACCTGCAAACTCAGCAGCTCTAGATCTGGACCTCACACCAACATCAGGACTGCCAGCAGCTCCAGCTGTTTTATTCTTGAGGAAGTGTCCCCCCCCCCTGCTCTGCTCACTGCCGGACTGTGCTGAGAGTCTCACAGGGGCCTCCTGGGATGGAGACGCTGCTCCCATGTTGGAGGTCACACTCTCAGCGGGGCCATGATCCTGAACCTGCATGCGGCTGCGGACGCGGCTCTCGATTTGAGCCAGTTTACTCAAAGCAGCAGCCTGGGAGCCGCGCTGAGAAGATGACACGCTCCTGGTGGATGAATGAAAATAAAAACACAGCAATTGAGTTTCAGCAGCAGAGCAAAATATCAACAGGACATCTTTTGAGCAGAATCATTGGATTGGGTGGTAGAAAGCAACAACACCATGTATCTATGTATATAACACAGAACAGAATGTCTGTCACCAAGTACATTAAGTACTGCATGTATTTAGACTTACTAGTGTTTTTCTTTCATGACACTTTTTACTTGGACTCAACAACATCTCAGAGGGAAACATTGTGATTTACTCCACTACATTTATCTGACAACTTTTGTTGTTGTATTACGTAGTTACGTATTACTGTACAAATCAAGATAAGATAAAAAGAGAGTTACTATAACGACTCTACAAAACCTTTTTTCTTCATGTAAAAAGATTTAAGTTTAATTGTTCTTACTTCTGAAATGTGAAGATATGCTAAATTATGCTTCTTTCCTGATTATTTTTTTTAGCATTTTGAGGCGGGTACTGTTGGTTTGATAATATTCCAAATGTAGCTTCACCTTAACAAACTACAAAAGTAAAATCCTGCTTTTACGTTAATGCAAGAGTAAAAAGTATCTAATGATATGATATGTAATCATGTATCAGTCACATTGGACATTTACTGCATTAAGTACCTAGTTGTAATACATCAAGTACATTTTCCTGATTATACTTACATCATTTATGTAACATTTGTAATGAAAGACTTGTACTTGTAACCAACTAAACCAAGTATCTTTTACAGTGAGGTAGTAGTGCTTTTACTTTCCACCCCTAGTGCAGACGTACCTGTGTTCAGGCACCTGCTGCATATGGCGACTGCGGACAGGAGACTGGCTGCTGTGGATGGCAGGTGGAGGAGCCTTCTTCAAGAACCTGCTCCCTCCTCCACCCACAGGAATCTGAGGTCTGAGATCCTGGCATAAGAAAGGCTGATGGCTAAATTGGACTTTGAGCAATCCAGCATCAGTTAGAAACACATTCTGAAGTTGTTTACCTGGATAGGAGGACCCTCTCCCTGTGATGCAGCAGCAGAGCCCAGCAGGGTGTCAACCCCAGGCTCAGGAGCTGAGCTCACCGAGGACAGGTCGCTGACATCCGACAATAAAGCGTGTGTGGGGGGGGAAGAGGACCTGACTTTAACCGATCCACCCACAGCATCCTGGAGAGAAGAAGAAGAATTTGCATCTGTTAAAACATAACCTGGATTAACACCACAGGTCTCTGAAACCTTTTAAAGATCTAGACTCACTGAGTGTAGCGACCCCGCAGACCCCGCGGCTCCTCCGCCGCTCCTCTTAGCAGACAGCAGGGCTTGAGCTCGGTCCAGAGCAGAGCTTCGACCGCCTCGCTTCCACATCTTTAAACCGACGCTCTTTCTAATGCTGCCTCTCTAACTGTAACATAATAACTGTGATAGAAATGTGACACTTTATTTTAACAGCAGCCCGCCATGTTTTGGGCTGTTTCATCGAGCTTTAGAGAGAGTAGCGTTAGCTTGCTACGCTAACTATATAATACGATGCACTTTGAATTACAGATGTGCTTCATATAACTCACTTCGAGGCATTTCAAAGCATACTAGAATTTCGCATGAATTAGGTTACATACAACAGTTGATAATGTTGCCAACTTCTGGTTATAGTGCCTACTTTTTGCATAGCGACCACTGAGGCGTCGCTTGTCTCCATGGAACGGCTGTCTTCTTCTTCTTCTTCTTCTTCTTCTTCTTCTTCAAATAAACTGGTCATTTCAGCTCCTCATCCGGGTACCAGCGCCACCAACTGTTCGTTACGTGACACAAGCACAGGAATGGTTTAATAAATCTGCAGTGAATCACGGTGTTGAAGAATTAGTATTTTGTAAGATAATAACTAAGCTAATTGGAATCAGAATCAGAAAAACGTTGGGTTGCTCTACAGTGGCTTCCGCTGTAGAATATAAATATAGAGATTATAGGGAATGATATAATGTATACATTGAACAAATAAATATGTAAAGAATGGGACTTCAATATAAAAAACAGCATAATAATGCTGAAAAATAACAATAGGAATGCCATAGTAAACTAGAGAATGCAATTCCTGAAGAAATTGCTAGTGGGAATGCTTTATGCTGAAAAGCTGACGCTGAATTGCTATTCTGAAATGTAATGTGTAAGAGGAAAGTCAAGAATTTAGATTGAAATGATACATGAACACTGGGGTCTTGAATGTGTAATAAGAGAAGAAAATAAAGTAAAAAAGCTTGGAAAAGCAGCAGAATATTTGAACTGCAAACTATTGAACTAACTTGATGACGAATGATCTGTCGCCATGGCAACGGTATTTGATGACACCCCATAATACGCTTAGATGTTTTGATGGCTGCATCGTCGCCAAACCTGTGAAGTTTTGGGTTGTTTGGAGCATTTTCACTGAAGTTATGAGAAACCATGTTTCATAGCGAGCATTGTGTTAGATCGAGGTACAAAAATAGTGGACTCAAGTGCAACGACTCATAATTTCATGAGAAAATATAAAACAAAGTATTAACAAAAAAATCACTCTTGCGAGGAAAAAACAAAACTCTGGATTTGAAGCAACAAAACTCTCCTCTCTGGTAACTCTAATCTCTGACTTCAGGCTGGGTCTCTGTACAAACGAAGCACACTGAAACAAGACGAACCGGCACAAGACAAAGGGAGACAAGGGGTGTTTCTCAATCGCGAGGATGTTGGTAGTCGCGTACTTCCAAGTCACTTCCTTCAGAAATGAAGCAAGTATACTTCCAAGCCACGGCTTCGGAAAACGAAGAAGAATGGAACAGGCTAACAAGTGTGCCACTCTCTCAAACGGTTTCAACATAAACTGTACCAAAAATAAATACCTCACGATGTCTATCTAATTATGAACTTGCTTTACTTTCACGAAACACATTTTTGGTGATAACAAACAAATGTAACAAAGTAACATATTTACCAACACATGTTCTACACCACTACATACTTACATTTAAATATGTGCTGCGTCGGTTAAGCCATTCTCCGCAAGGGTTTTTGAAATTGGTCCGTGCGCAAAGCATTGTGGGGATTTTAAGGACGCGAAGTCTACCCATGTGCAGCCTCGAAATTTCCCCCAAACCAAGGACGCGGCCTCGGTGGAATTCCAAGTATGCTGGAGATTGGAACAGTCCTTCGGCGGCACTCGATGACGCAGCATCCTTGAAATATTGGCTTGGAAGCCAAAATCCTCGCGATTGAGAAACGGCCAAGGACTTTTAAACATGAGGGAAGTGGGAACAGGTGGAAACAATCAGGGGCGGGGCAGACGCTGACGATGGTGGGAAAACACCCAAAGTGAGGAAATAACAGGATCTGAAAAGAAAGACAAGAGGTAAGTACAAAATAAAACAGGAAATGGGAAAACGAGACATGACATGAAACATGGGGACTTGACTAAAGATGACAGACATAAAATAGACAGACAAGACGTGAAGTCTTTACCCTGTTTACTTTGAACTATTCTAGGAGAGTGTGTTTACGTTGACTCGTTGGGCCTTTCCTCCTGTACTTTTTTGTTCCCCAGTTCTTTCCTTTAACTTAATCTAGGAGAGTGCATTTAGGCCTCTCTACTTCCTACTTTCTATTTGGTAGTTTAGTGTTTCACCCCTTTTCCCTTGAACTAGTTTAAACGGGAGAGTGCATGTACGTAGTTGCGTTGTGCCTCTCGGCGTATACTATTTACTTTCTGTCTCTTTGGAGAGTGCATGTACGTAGTTGCGTTGTGCCTTTTCACTGTTGTCCCTCTTCACTAGTATCCCCTGTCCCCTTTTCATAATTTCCACCCTATTCTAAGGGGAAGCATTGTGGTGCCTTTTCATTTCAGTTTCTGGCTTTGTATTTCTTCACCTCTTACTCATTTAATATTTAGGAGAGTGCATGTACGTAGTCATGTTGTGCCTCTCTTCCTCTGTTTCTGGCTTTTTCTTTTCATACCCTTGTTTCTCATATAAGAGAAGAAAAACTATTCTAAAAAGGAGTTGACATATGTGTCTCTTCACTTGTACACTTGAGGGGTCAGAATTCATATGGTGAGGGATTCCACGAGCGGTGCCCCCAAAGTTTGGGGACGATCGGACCGTGTCCATTGGAGTTACAGCGACATCGTGTTTCATGGCGAGGGATACGCATCCCTCGCCAGGAAACACGATGCCGCCATGGAAACGGCATATGATGACACTCCATAATTGACATAGAGCTGTTGAGGGCAGGACCATTAACCATTATCTGAAGTCTGCTGCTCTGAGCATGTCAGTTGGAGTTATGACATCATCGTGTTCCATGACACAGGTGTTTATATTTGAGCTAGAGATCAAAGGTTTCCATGGTGATCAAATAAATGTGGCAAAGGGCTCACATTTTTTGAACAACACATTTGTAACAGGTTTGTTAATTGACCAAAAAATATGAACAGTTGGAAGATTGAAAATGGGATTATTATTAGGATTATGTGTAGGCCATTGAAAAGTAGAATCATTTAGAAAGATGTGAACATTGAAGTTTCTATTTTAGAAAAGCTGACACTGTAGTGCATCGCTGGTTTTAAAAGTGATTTATAAGAGTCATGTTTAAAGATGTGCAATACTTAAAAACGTTTATAAAGATCCTCTGAGTGTGTGTCATTAGTTAGCTGATAAAATGTTAGGGATAAATACCTTGACATATTGACTACAAGAGCTTGAATCAAACAAGCAACCTTGTATTTGAAAGATGAACTGACGTAGCAACAGTCGCACGTGGTATATAAGTGGTGTGGCTGAGTACTTTAAAGGGTTCATGAATAGAGGGGACTTGAATGTGAAATAAGAACAAGAAAATAAAAGTCTAAATGCAAGAAAGCAGCAGAATATTTGAACTGAAAACTTTTGAACTAAAACCATACGTCACCAATAATGTCTAAAATATGTGGAACATGTCGAAATCAGTATGAAGTCTCCATCCGACGGAAAATAATAGGCTGAGACAGTCTGTCACCCCCTGATCCCACCGGGAGCGTCTGCGCCACGCCACGCCACGCCACGC
>CALSBZ010046621.1:127053-150114 GCA_943591055.1 Gobionotothen gibberifrons
TGCTGCTCTAATTATGTCAATTGGAGTTATGACATCATCGTGTTCCATGACACAGGTGTTTATATTTGAGCTAACGACGTGTCCAGAGATCAAAGGTTTCCATGGTGATTAGTGAGAGGAAAGCATTTTCATTGTTCTGAATGAGAGATAAACCTGTTACATGTGAACGTTTTGTTGAAGAACCGTAACAGATATCGGTGAAATTTCAAAGCGTGAAGCATTTCAAGGAACTTGAGCATCTGAAGTGTACTTTTTGTGTACTTTCGGGTTAGTGATGTGGCCTTTTTGGCAGATTAACTAAAGGTGTGCGGCTGCTGTGGTGGGGAAAGATGAGGCTGAATTTACAATGGAGTTTAATGGAGACATGTTGAACGTTTTTGTCCCTTCATGCCCTCAAGAGTCATTTTGTTTAATTATTTAGCTTATTTTTTTTAATCTTTCAAGCTACGAGATGTTTTCCTACGTTTGTCATGACAAATTATGTCTCAGGAATGTAGGGTTTGGGAATTATGGCAGGTTTAAAAGAAAATATGAAGGCAAAATTAAATCTGTCCTCCACTCTAGCTGTGATATCACACACTCTAAAATCTGAAGAAGGCCTCTTTACCAAGGTCTGAACAATGTTTAATATCTGTAAAAGTAAGAATCAGATTTAAAAGTTGTGTTACACGAATAATCTCAGAAAGATATGTGACATTTTAAAGTTGGAATGAGGTTTCTGAGTGAAAGTATGAGGGAGCAGTTAGCAGTTGAAGAAGGAGCAGTTAGCAGTTGAAGTTGCATGAAGGTTGTTGAAATCTGAAGAGTTCTCCATTGACTTCCATGTTAAAAATGGTATGTATTATGGGATGTATCTCTGGAATTATGAAAGTTATGAATGATACAAATAATAGCCATTGATTCCCGACCGAGCTGAACGTTTTGATGTTTGAACGGAGTTTCTGCGATGTTCAATGTGGGAGGAGAAGTGGCGCAAAATAACCCGGCGGAATAATAAAGAATTTTGTGCGTAGCGTAACAGATAGTTGGAATGCTGTGTCAGCATTCCCACTAAATTATCGCACAAAGTGATTGTAGGCTAATGTTTAAGAGGTCCTTGTTTGTTTTGGGGAGTTTCCGCCCACTATAGTTTTTTGTGAATGGTCTGCAAAGGCCTCCCACCCATACCTAAAATGCCTCCATTGGACTCCTGTTTTTTCCGGTAACATAGTGACATCACTCTGTAACACTTGGGCTTCTATTGGCTTGCCCACCGACACATTGTATGTGATAGGCTTAGGAGCGGGAGATCTCTGCGGTTAACCAATCACAACAGAGCCGGCCAATTAACCAATCAGAGCAGACTGGGCTCAGCTTTCAGACAGAGGGTGGGAAAAGGTGCTGCAGCACAGGCAGTATGAGAAAAAGAAACAGCTTTTTGAACATTAAAGTATGGAGAAATGTCCCAGTAGAGACACTAAATACAAATATGAACCTGAAAATGAGAATAATATGTCCTCTTTAAATCAGTATTGCACCGATGGAGACATAAATACACGATAGGATCATCTGCTTGCAGGGATTAAATAAGTCCAAGGGCCAGTGTATTGACTAAGAGAGTCTGGCGCTCTGAAGGAAGAGTTAATTCGTTTTTTAGCCACAGGAATTCCTGTGGAGCTCTCTGGTGTGTTTTGGTCTATATGATCAGTGTTTTATGTCCGTTCTTTATTAGTCATATTCTTGTTGGGGGTGTTTGGATACTTAGATTACTTTGAATCACATGTAGCAGATGAAACAAATGTACATAATGTTTTATGGTCAAAGATCAGTCAAGTCATTCCTGCTTATTTTAAACCAAATTACCTCAGGACGAGTAATCATCTATGTCATGATCCAGTTGTAATGTTATTATAATTTGACAATGGTTGATTGAGCTGAACATCATAACTTTTTCAGACAATCATTTCGGAAAGGCAAGGAATAAGCAAGGGTTTACGCCAATACCGTGTACAATACCGCTGTTTAAAGGTGGGCACCCAAGATAAATGTCACCACATTTATATCTGATCAAATGTAATCTAGTGTTGCAGAGTTATGGTGTTAAAATATGAACAGGAGTGTTTTTCACATCATTATGAGGCTTCAGGGCAGTTTACATTTGATCTTTCAGATATTAAATGTCATCACTTCATAATTCTATCCGTATGTGTGAAATGTCATAATCAGCCTATGGATTCATAATTTATGAAAAACATTTGAAAGCTTGATCTTTTACAACCTGATCAGTTTTAGTGGACTTGCGAAACATTACAAAAATGCCCTCAAGGCATTCCTGAGATACCGCAAACAATAGAAGCATAAAAATATGTTTTTTAAAAAAGAAGAAGAGATGTGTAACAGCAGTTGAGGAAAATGATATTGTGCAGATTAAATAAAACCATTGCCTTATCAATTCTCTGACAATAAGACATCCCAACTTTATAATTGTAGGATCACAAGCATCACAAGATTATCTCTGTTTCCAATGTTTTCCTCTGCCCCCACTGAGCCCTAGCATTAAAGCAAGACATCCCCCTCTGTGGGAAACTCTCAGATCCGGCTAATGCTGTTTGCATCCTGCAGAGCTGCACTGTGACTGCCTGAGTCTGTGTCTGCACGTGTGTTATAAAATGAACTTGTTTACCTGTACATCAACAAGCTAAAAGGTTGTGAAGGCTGTTTGTACTTCTCTCCCTGAGCCAGTCATCAGGCAATTCCGTCTAAATGCTTTCATCACACTAGCCTTGTTCCACCATTATTAAGTTTATGTTGTTCATGTCCTTTTTTTCTTCTGCACATTTACTTTGTCCACATTACACAGCATCGGCCTGTAGGCTATGCACCTTTCATTGTTTCAGGCAGTTTAACAACATGTTGGACATTTCTGCTCCATGTTTCCTCTTTTTTAAATCAGCCTGACTCTCCACTTTGAATATAGTATACTTGCAACTCAAACGAAAATCGTCCAAACGGCACCAGACTTCAGATGATGGTTAATGGTCCGACCCTCAACATGTCCATCTGCCACTTGTGAGTTTTTCTCAAAAGTATTTTCTGTGTTAGAGCTTTACTCGCTACAGGGTGTACTTTGAGGGGTTTTGACTCTGCAGACCGTTTACATGCAGAAAAACCTTCATAACACACAAGGGGACGGGTAATAACCGGAAAAGCATGACATGTGTCCTTTAAGACTTATACGTTTGATTTTTTAGATTTCGTCAAATGCCTTTGCCATGGCAACACCTGAAACTTCCCACGTTTGCTAAGGGCCGAGTCCGGAAAACATCTGCGTGACGTCGACGTGCGGACAACAGTGGACTTGCGCGGATCGTCGAAGACCCGCTCATCGCTGCTCGCAGCTTTAATTGGTAATAAAACATATTCTAATTCTGATTGCTTCTACACTGAATCCCCCTGAAATTACATTTTGTTAACAGCGAAACACTGAAGTAATGCCTTAATATTTGATAGGGGAATTTGGGAGACGTGGGGGTGTTCTGTATTTGAAAAATACTCTGATGCTGATGGGATATCAGTTCTGCTAGTCATAACCAAGCCTCTAGAAGGGAGCCAGCCGTTGAAGCAAATTTTGGAAGTGGGCCATACTACAATGATGTTCTTATCCGTGACGTCATTCGGGCCCAAAAATGTAGGGAATAACCTTTACCAGTCATTAAAGGAAATGTCTGTTGACAGTGTTGAACCTTAATTAAAGCTGAACAAACTACAGTCTGACTGCCCTCAGATCAGAGCATATTTACAGCAGCCGCTGCACACTGCTTTTAAGTAAAGTAAAACAGGAACATTTGACATCATGAAGTACATTTTGAACTTGAGTTTGTTGGATGTTTATAGGATGGCCTAAAAATGTCAACTAACAGAGTAAAAAACAAACAAATACTTCTTCCCTCCATGTTTTTCTAGAACAGCTTGAAGATTTTTTTATTATAATGCTATGCAGGAAATATACATTTGCTATTCTTGGTCTTAATTTCCTGCAACATAAAGATAGGGGGTAAATTAATATTGGAATAGGTCATCAAAGGCACTGCTTGTTGCCAATGTTGAACCTTCATTAAAGCTGAACATAGAGTCTGTTAGCACTCACATCAGAGAGCAGGAGGCTGCACCCCGTTTGAAGATAAAATGAATACGAAATATTTGGCATCATCTTTAAATATATGCTCACGTCCTACATCTCAAAATGTGTGCATTCGCTTTGAAACTAAAGTCATATTTAGAAGTCGAGTGGTTGATTGTCTATATGACCGGCTAAAAATGTCAGGCAACAGAGAATGAGAGAATCTGAGCAGCTCCAACAGTAGCTTTAAGCTTAGACCCAAAAGATAGAAAATCAAAGCAAGAGACACACACAGTAGCATGTGTAGTTCACAGCTTTAATAATTACTTACACATTGAATAATGAGAGGCACTTGATCTGCTGAATGTCTTGCTATAAATACAATGACAGTAAACAGAGCTAGTTGTGCTAATGAGTTCTTGATGAGTGAAGATCTGATGAACTCTTTAATAAACAGTGATTGACATACATGAATATTCTTAAAACCAACAGAGCATCAGAATCTGCAGATACAACACAGAGCTCTGGTTTCTTCTTCAGCACCATCAAAGCAAAAACACAAACAGTTACAGACCTGAGCAGCAGAGCGACAGCTGGCAATGAGTTTTACACACAACAAAGCACATAGCAAGTAAAGCTTCATAGAACCCTACGTTGAAATACCCTGCCTTACTTAAACGTTTTTTAAGCCTGCTCCAAAAAAGGTTTGGTCTATTTGGCTATTTTCCTTGTTCATGAAAACTGCACATGGGGTGACTTTTTGTATAATTGCAAGTGAAACCCAGCAGCTATAGCTTACCAGTTGACGTCATCATTGCGTTGTGCTTCTTCCGGCTAAGACTATAGCAGCTGCATATAACTGCTGTATAATGATTCTATAAACTACTTGTTTGCAATAGCATTATAGAAAACTGCTGTAAAAAATTGTCAGAAGCTACCAAGTGTCAAGTTAAGTAAAGTACTGTAGTTTGGTTCACTTCTGTTTACAAAGTTAATTAGCTAGTACTCAGTTTTGATAGTCTGCCTGTCGGTTTGTGAATTAAAGTACAACTGTTCAAATGGACAAAATAGATGAACCCCTTTTTCATTTAATAGATAATAACTTTCAATGTTTTAATGATGTGTGTCCACCAAACCTGGAATTTTACGTTTTATAAATCTGGTGATTTGAGTAACAGTACAGAAGATGTTCCACTTCTCAAATGGACATTTCAAATGAGACAAAGGTTTGAGGAAACCTCTACAAAACACAACTGCATCCACTGGACCAACTGGGGTCAGTGATGACCAAGAAACAGCATCAGAGAAAAGTTGGAGCGATCATGACTTTATGTATGTCCCATTCCAGTCAAATTATATTTATAGTTATAATTTCCTTGTTGAAATGTCCAACTTTTGACCTCAAAGCGTTCCAGGTGCACAGCGCTCAAACAAAAACATGGAATATCATTTTTCTGAGAGATTTACCGTAACCAGACACCTAATTACATTGGCGACATATTCTGACATTATTTAAATGCAGAAGAGGTTTTTCTAGATGTAGTATTTTTTATGAAATACAGGCTATTATAAAGGCCTTTTTCCTTGATAGTTAACCATTTGAAATTGTTGTGTGACATCAGAAACTAAATTATTCATGAAGCCGGATGCAATTGCCATGATGAAGTTGTTTAGATAATGATGCCATTTGGGGTTTCTACAATTTAATTAGTAAACAAATGTGTAAAATCAGTTGAGTGGCCCTGTAGACTATTCATGGGAGAGGTGTTGTATTTTCCTAGATGGTCTCTAAAGTATTAATACACTGCAAAAATCTCAATCAACACCTTCTTTTCCCCACTGTATGGAGCCAGCCTTGCGAACAAGAACAAACTATAACAGGCACGTATAACTCAAACACGAAAAACAGTTTAGGGACAGCCAGAGAGTCTCTTTACTTTTGTTGTCTGCAAAAATCTCCCAGGTTTAACAACTATAAGTCATAGTCTATAATGTCAATGGTTAGTTATTGTTCTGAGAATGTTTTGAGGTTCACAGGCGATCTCATTTGGAAAATAAGTGATGAATAAAACATAAAAGACAAGACCATCAATTGCCAACAACCTTCGGACTTAAGGGAATTTTCTTGGATAATGAACTCTAAAAAATATATTACAACTCAGCTTATCTATCCAAAGCCAATCAAACCAGGTCTCTCAAAAGATTCAATTTTTTTTAATCAATATTTTCAGTCAGCCAGCATCATTCTCAAAAGACTCTCTTCTGCTCTGTATCACAATAGACATTTACATTTTACATTTTAAATCCTACACTTGTTGTTGGACTTGCTCTCAACATTTTGATGAATGAAATTGATGAACATTGATCCAATCATTTTTAAATCTCCCACAACCATGCATATAGTCTCTTCAAAAGTGGCTTTCTCACTTTAAACTGTTGAGTTAAGCTAATAGCATTGCATTGATGACCAAACGGAAATTCATGTGACACTCATAAGGTGCCACTTGTTGCCGTGCAACCAATAGCTCTCATCAAGTTCTCCTATCTGATTTGACATGTGTTTGTAAGGCCGATGGGAATGGTATTTGTTCAGCTTCTTGCAATGAACAATGTGGCTTACGGATTCCAGTGAAGGCACACCAGAGAACCCAGGCATCATTTCCTGTTGTGCACTGACAGCTCGTTTTCTCTGACTTGTTTTTCTTTAATTGCGCAGGTACTGATCTGTTGCCAACATTTCTTTAGATTTTTTTCAGCTTTTATTGGCAATATTTGATAGTACTCATAGGACATATTTGGATCTGGACTGTTGAGGGAAGGACTGATGCTCAAGCACATGGGCGCCTCATACAGCAGTGGGTAATTGGGGGACTAATAGCTTGTTCTCAAAACTTTCCATCATTGTTGTTGCTGATGGGCACACGATCGTGGAGTTCAAGAAATTCAACTTGGGGGGTAGCCGAGATTTGTTTTAAATGCAGGCTACAGAAATTAAAGGTATTGAAACTGTTAAGCTCAAAGAGCGCTTACAGGCTGAACCCTCAATACAAACACGGAAGGGAGGAGACGTGAGTATAGAAGCAAAAATAATTTAATTTCCAACTCAAAATTCAAACAATACTGATGTGGAATTAATAATCCGGATCTGGGAATAACTACGGGGGGGGAGAGTGGAGGTCCGTAGTTGAAGATCCGGAGGATGTCGGAGAGAGCAGGCTGAAGCCGGGGTTCGGAGATTCGCAGCGGAACACGGGTGAGATGAGCCGGGGAATCAGAGTTGAATTGAGTGAGCAGGCTGGAGCTGGTAGTGAAGATAATCAGAGGTTCGCTGACGAGGTGGTGTTGGCTGGACGTGGCAGGCAGAGTAGTAGTTGGATTCTGGGCAGAGAAATACAGGTTTTAGGAATATAACTTGACTTAGAAACTAGGTTAGCTTTCTAGCAATCAATACGTGTTACCAGTGTATCTTTGACGACAAACTGGTGAATACTGGATGAGGAAGCCGGGTATATAAGCAGGTGTGGGTGAGTAGGTGAATCAGGATGATGAGTAGCAGCTGCGGAGGTGAATTGGCGGGAACTGAAATTAGGTCAGCCACGCCCAGCCAGGAAGACAGACAGATACAAACAAACATGAAACAAAAAGAGAAGCAGAAGGAGGGAGAACTGCACATCCTTACAGAAATGGGCCGATGAGCTTTGACTTGCACCAATGGTCTTCACAATTAAAACGTCACGTAGTCGACCAGTCTATGTAGCACCCTCGACTTTGATAGAGGTCACAGTAGCCATGAAACAATGCTGGAAAAGGCGGTCAGGGTCCGGAGGCTGGTTGTCACAGTCCAGCTTCCCCCTCAGGAAGTGTTTCCTGAAGCCTTGAGGACCAGCAGGGGGGGCGGTATGACTCGGCCCTGGTCCTTGTGGACTCGATGTAGTGCCTGGAAGACAGAAAACTCACATAGAAACTTGTATGTAAAGAGCTTGTCAGATAAAAAAACTACCAAAAGGACTACTATAAGAACTTGCTTTATTATGAAAAGTCAACACGTGGGTTCTATTGGTTGAGATGGTTACTCAATGTACAAGTAACAGAAACTAGAACATTCAGAGACATTTTGACTGTGTGACTGAAACTTGGGTGCGCGTCTCGATGCTAACATTACCCCCGCTGAGCAAGTATTAATAGCATTAGTTGTAATGTTAAGTACAAAGAATACCCATTAATTTTAGCTCACTTTTAGCTGACTGTTTATCTATTACATTTTTGTATTCTTGTACCACATTCCTGCATCGTTTTTGAACATCTTTAGAATACCACTGGATTTAGTTAACGACCGACAGGTGTGTTGAAAGATCTAAGTGTTTTTTGTACAGCTCCTCCCCCTCTAGCCGTGATGTCACCCACTCTAAGTCTTAACCAGCTCTCCTATAGAGAACCGCAGTGACGCGTCCTAAAACCCGGATGTAAACTCCTTCCGGTTCCTTCGTCAAAAACACAATGCAATTTCTCCATAGGATTTTGGAAAATAGCTCGAAATAAGGTCTGTGGTTGAAACACATTTAAGAGACGGATCACGTTTTGTTCAGCCGGATAATATCCACATGTCTACCCTACTTTTATACTTTTCAAATCACAAATCTAGTCGCAAAATGCTAACGTTATGCTATAAACTAACTACAGCAGGGTCGCTGCTTCAACGTCACGCCAACTTAAGATCCATATTCAAACATACAGATTGTAAATGGTACAAGTTGAAGCGTTTGTTTGAACAGTTTGCAGGAGGCAGGTACTCGCTTTCAAGCAGAACAGGGCAAACAAACTTAGCGGGAGTGTTTTACGTGTTCGGTGTAATGACGTAAAACGGCCTGGAGAACTTCTGTAGTCCTATTCAGCCACATGTTAACAACCATCGTTTTTCACACACGTAAACTCTTCAAAAATCACCAGCGGGGTCACTGCTGATGTATTTAATGTCGTAGAACAAAACGTGATCTGTCTCTTCAATTTGTGTCAAACACAGACCTTATTTGGAGCTATTTTCCAAATCCTATGGAGAAATGGCATTGCTTTTTATCGAAGGAACCGGAAGTGGTAAAAATGCTAACTTACTTCCGGGTTTTAGGACGCGTCACTGCGGTTCTCTATAGAGGCCGTTTTACGTCATTACACCGAACACGTAAAACACTCCCGCTAAGTTTGTTTGCCCTGTTCTGCTTGAAAGCGAGTACCTGCCTCCTGCAAACTGTTCAAACAAACGCTTCAACTTGTACCATTTACAATCTGTATGTTTGAATATGGATCTTAAGTTGGCGTGACGTTGAAGCAGCGACCCTGCTGTAGTTCGTTTATAGCATAACGTTAGCATTTTGCTTCTGGCGACTAGATTTGTGATTCGAAAAGTATAAAAGTAGGGTAGACATGTGGATATTATCCGGCTGAACAAAACGTGATCCGTCTCTTAAATGTGTGTCAACCACAGACCTTATTTCGAGCTATTTTCCAAAATCCTATGGAGAAATTGCATTGCGTTTTTGACGAAGGAACCGGAAGGAGTTTACTTCCGGGTTTTAGGACACGTCACCGCGGTTCTCTATTCATTCCTATGGGGCAAATGATGAAAACGGCTAGGCGAATCTCTTATAAAAGACATAGCAACCCGATCCCGGTCATTCCGCACATTTTGATGTGTTTCGTGTCAACGCTGCCGGACGAGTAGCATGACAACATTTGGAAGAATAGGAACAATTGTGAAGAAGCTTAATATTTAAAAGAAAAGGTTTAAAAAAGGTATAAACAACAACATGTATAGCCTCAATGTCCTGAAATAGCTGAATAATGTAATAGTTGAATGGTTTCTGTAGCTGAAAGTAGGCAGAAGGAGTTAGATATTAAATGTAGTGAATGAATGTGTATTAAGAAGAGAAAAGAAAGTAAAAAAGACTTTGAAAAGCATCAGAATATTTTGACTGCAAACTTTTCGACTAAAACCATACTGTATGTCACCAATATAATATAAAATATGTGGAACATGTTGAAGTCAGTATGAAGTCTCCATCAGACAGAAAATAATAGGCTGAGACAGTCTGTTAAGGCCCGGCCACACGAGGACGATAACGGCTAAACGCATAGGATTAACGCAAACGCAATCGCGAAAAAGCTTCCGTCCACACGCAATCGACACCGGAAAGTTTCTGTCCACACGAGACAGCTCCGTTTAGCTCCAACCGCTGGAGAAGCTGCAGTACATATGCAGGAGCCTGTAAGTGGCGCTGTAACTTCCTCCACAAAAGCAGAGAAGAAGCATGGTTGTCATGGTTGCCCTTCTGTTTATTCTCTGCGGTGCGGGCAGAGGGAAACCGGCAGAGTTTTTCGCCAGTCAACGTGTATTAAAGTTGAAATCTTCCGGACAAAATTATAAAAAGTGCCGGTCAAAGGTCTTCTTTGTTATTTATTGAGCTTTAAAACAAATGAATAACGACTATATATAATATATAAAATACACGGAGCCTCTCTTTTTCCTCCCTCTCTTCTGACAGCGTCAGTGTCTGTCTCTCATGCAGCAGCTGGTCCAGTAATGAGTGACCCGGCCAACAGTAAAAATAAACATATTTATAACTAGTGCATCACAGCGGGAGGAGCTGCAGGTGAGCAGAGCTGCGTGTCTCCGCGTCCTGTCAGATTAGACTTCACTCGAGAGAAAGATAAATAATCTGAATTCAGTGTGCAGTTTATTTGACGCGGGGGTAAGCAGCAGAGGTGGGGATAGCAACTCTGCGATCCGCCATTGTTGTTGTTGTTGCTGGCGAAACACATGAGCAATGACGCGGGGTACGCGGAGGTGAGCAGCAGAGATGGGGAGAGGCGGGGCTACTGCGTCATCGTAATCAGAACATGTTCGTATAGGGCGTACTCACGGAGCCGTTGGACCCCCCAGAGCGTTGCGTATGCCTTTCTATCCACCTTGGGACCCGTTATCGTTTCCTAAGTCGTTTAGTGCCATATTCGGTCGTACACCTGTGTGTGAGCCCAGAGATCAAAGGTTTCCATGGTGATGTGCAGTGATCTGTGAGAGGAGAGCCTTTCCATTGATCTGAATGAGAGATAAACCTCTTACATTTGAACATTTTGATGAAGAACCGTAGCAGCTATCTGTGAAATGTCAACGTGTGGAGCATCTCAGGATCCTAAGGAGCGTCTCAGTCTGCTTTTTGTGTACTTTCTGGTCAATAATGTGGCTTTCTTGGCAGATTAACTAAAGGTGTGCGGCTGGTGCTCTGAGGAAAGATCAGGCTGAATTTACAATGGGCCTTAATGGAGACATGTTAAAAGTTGTTGTCATGTCATGCCCTCAAGGGCTTATGTTGTGCTACAATTATGTCCCAGACGTGTAGGGTTTGGGAATTATGGCAGTTTTAAAAGAAATGTAAGGTGAATTCCAAGCTCTCCTCCACTCTATCTGTGACATCACGCACTCTAAGCCCTAACGAGCTGCGCAATACACACTAATGTTAAACTCTGAAGAAGGCCTCTTTAACAAGCTCCAAGCTAAGTTAAATATCTCAAAAAGTGTAAAAGATATCAACAATCTGAATAAAAGGTCAATAGCTGAATGTCTTGTGACCGTTTTAAAGTTGTAATGAAGTCTCTAGCTGAAAGTATGTGGAAGGAGTAGCATTTGGCGCAAGGTGTAGGTAAAAGAGGATTTGAAGGTTCCTCCCATTGAGTTAATGCTGAATATTTCAAAAAGTATCAAATATCTTGAAAAAGTTGCAAAATTTCCCATCATGTGCTGAAAAGGCTGAATATTTTTGATATTTGAATGATTTCTGTAGCTGAAAGTATGCTGAAGTTATTGAGAGACAAACTTTTTGTTGAATTAATAAGAAGAAGAAAAAGATGCGGAAGAATAAGTATACAGTAAACAGCATTCCACTAATAAGTAAAACAGCATTCCAATACCAATACTATACTGTGTGTGGCTTCGCCAGTCACACAGAATTAAATTGTGAAACACGCCCGCACAATCTTATTAGACATCATAGGAAAATACATGTGTGGGTGTACTTGAGGTGCAGAGATTTTAATTGAGATTGATTACAAGTCAAATACTTCAGATTTACCGTATATTATTGCTTTTAAACAAAGCAGCAGTTTTCTTAGTGTCCATTTCTAACCTATTTAGATTACATATAACGGCCCAGATGCTCCCCCTCTGATATACAGTATATATATAACTAATGTTTCTGGCATTCCTTTATTTAAAGAAAATTGTGAGAATTGGTTATTTCACTGTTCTCCTATCTATTATTCCATTACTTTTCCATTTCTGCTGATGACCTTTGACAAATTGAAAAAAGAGCATTGAATGTATTAGCAGTCAGTTTTAAGAAGGAAATAACTCTGAAAGGTCATTTCTTTCAAAACCTGCAGAGAGACGGAGCTGCGGTCAATACCTGGAGCTCTGAGTGGCAGCCCATTGTCCAGACCTCTGGGTTTAGTGGTGATGAACAGATAGCAGAGGACACACAGAGTGACGATGAAGGCCAGAAGAACCACAGCTGCAACAGAGAGACCTACAAGAGCTCCAAGACTGTAAAGCAGAGAACAAAGACACAGGAGGACTATTATACATACCTTGCTCTGAAAGACTATACATAACATTTGCAACCAACTGAAAAAGTTTAAAATGTGGACACTGATTAGACACTTAGGGTCTGGATCCGGACCCAGACGCCGACCTATACGGACCCGGACCTATAATCACTACATTAATAGGGGATTTCAATTTTGACGGGGAGATTCTATTTTAACCGCCACCGACAGGGGGCGAAAGAGACGAGTGAGCGATACAGGGAGAGAAACACAGAAGAAGAGACGAGAGAGCGGCAGAGAGAAGCGCAGAGGAAAGTGAGTGAAGAGAATAATTAGCGATACAGGGAGAGAAGACGGAGAGGAGAGTGAACAGGCGTGTTAGCGGCAGACAGGGAGAGACAAATAATTACACATGGCGCTCTCCAAGAAGAGGAAAGTGGACAGAGCTTTTAACCCTGAGTGGACTCATTCATGTTCATCCTGCCCACTGGGAGCACAGAACCAGTATGTCTCATTTGTTCAGAGACCGTGGCGCTCATTCAAAGTGCCAAAACGCCACTATGAGACAAAACACAAAGTGTTTGACCAAACATTCCCTCTCAAGTCAGAACTGAGGTCACAAAAAATAAGCAGTCTCAGAACCCAATATGATCAGTCAACCAGGATCAAATTAAAACTAAATATCGTTCCAGGGCAGGCTAACCGAGGCTAACCAATGAGCACCTGCATGTGTGTATGAGAATGGCCCTGACACCATTTCAGCCCAGATTTAAACTCCTGGCAGGACAAGCTCCAGCTCAATTCTCGCACTGAACAGAACAAAGTGAGTGAGGGACTGCAATATAAGAGGGAAAGAAAGAGATACTTTAAAACGGTTCAATTGTTATGATGTGTAAAGACTGATATTGTTCTATAATCGTCTGAAACTGTTAAGTCATGATGTGAAACAGTTAACAAAGAAAAAGGGAAACTCAAGCTGCTGCTACGCATTATTTTATTTATCTAAAATTAAGCACTTTTAAGATGCAAACATTTTCAAAAGCTATTTTATTTATTTTCTCAGCCCGAGAGGAACATTACACATATCCACAGTATTTACTGTATATCTGTATAGTTCAATGTTAATTGACAATACATATTGTTGTTTTTGAATTGTACTTTCTTTATTTGATTGGCAGTCAGTTGTTGATTACATGCAGACGTTGATACAGCTACAGGCTACTTCAATATATATCACACTAATTCATAAAGCAAGTTAGACATTTAGAAGTTCCGGACCTTTGCATGGGGACATTTTCTCTAAGTGGACCTCGTTGAATTTTAGTTGAATACCCCTGGTCTAGAATATGAAAAAATGCAAACCAAACTGCTGAAACTCTTAGAGCTGTGGTCGTGGACTAGTTTAGCCATCTAAACATCATTTAGAATGCTAGCGTTAGCATTTAGCTCAAAGCAACACTAGGCCTCAGTACAGCCTCACAGAGCTTCTAGCACAACTAATTTGGGAACATCCTATTTACACTTTCAATTATCAGTGCATACGTGTATTCTCACTGACTAGTACTCGGATGGTGTACTGAAAATGGTCGGAAAGCTGAGCGAAGAGCACTGGACACTGCACTCTTATCGCTCGCCATCATAGCTTTGTATGGGGATGGAAAGTTCCATTAGCAGTTGCTCTGGTGAAACAGCACTTTACAAATGTAAGTTAACTACCGCTGTAGCCTAAACTTTGTTGGATTGAAGCCATCAGTAGGTTTATTGGGTTGATTTAGGAATTAATTTAGTCTGTAATGATTTGGTTGGTACTGTGAACAATAAGGATGCAAACGGAGGCCATTGATATTTCCGTTGAGTGCACAGCAGCCGTGATTAATCTGAAGACTGGCTTCCTGTCTGTCAAATAATTGATTTCATAATGCTGCTGCAGGTTTATAAAGCATTGAATGGTTTAGGGCAAAAATACATTCCTGACCTCCTGCTAAATGATGAACCATCCTGATCTCTTAGGTCAGCTTTCTGTCCCCAGAGTCAGAACTAAACGTGGAAAAGCAGCGTTCAGTTATTATGCTCCAAATATCTGGAACAAACTCCCAGAAACCTGCAGGTCTGCTGCAACTCTGACTACTTTTAAATCCAGGCTGAAGACTTTTCTTTTTGTGCAGGTTTTAATTGAACTATTCATATCTCACACTGCACTGTATATTTTATTAATGTATTTTCTATGTTTATTTTATTATTTTAGTTTTTTAATGACTGTTTTTAAAGGCCATTTTATAATGTTTTTCTGCTGCACTATTTTTATGTTTTAATTTTTGTAAAGCAATTTGAATTGCCTTGTGTAGAAAGGTGCCTTGCACTGTTGACATGCATGCACTATGCAAGTACTCAGTGTACACAGTGTACTTAATGGAAGTGTAATAACGGAAGTATCCAAACTGAGACGCAGTTGTTTACACAGTTCTGATGTGCTGCCCACTATTCTTGCAAGCGTGTGTATTTTGTTTAATTTGGTTTGAAACTGATTATTCTTACCCTTTTCTGCTATCTGGCTTTGTATTTTCTATTTACAAACAATACTCAATCAAGGCAAACATTGTCAGAATGTGAATTTGGATCCTGTTGCTGCTTATTCTCATATTCAGTGAGTGTGATTTGGTTTGAATAAGTGAAGTGTGCGCTTGCATATCCTTAACACTTCTGCCAGGTGTTAAATGATGTAAAGATGTTTATAAAATATTCATTGTCTCTGTTTGCTAGTGTTCTTCAAATCTAAGCAGCCGATTAACTGAGTGATGTGTTATGTATTCATGCCTCATTCTACGAACGTCTACTCTATGCCTTGAAACAGTGTAAATGTGCTGTACTATTCCAAATGGAATTCTTTTTACACATAATTACTGCTCAGAGGCGGTTAATTTCACAGGCTCAAAGCTCCTTTAGAAATGTGTTGGTAACATGCTACATGACTTGCATTGTGATAGGATTACATTCAATAACTCCTGTCCGGGTTTCCCAGCAAAACCCTGGACAGGCTCCAGTACATCCAGAACTCAGCTGCCAGGGTTCTCACACGCACCAAGCGCTGGCAGCACATCACCCCCACTCTCTTCAACCTCCACTGGCTCCCGGTCAAGTCCCGCATCACCTACAAACTCCTCCTCGTCGCCTACAAGTCCCTCCATGCCCTCTCCCCTCAGTACCTCACAGATCTCCTCCACCCTTACATCCCGCCCCGCACCCTTCGATCCTCAGACTCTGGCCTGCTCTCCATTCCCCATTCACGTATCAAATCAAATCAAATCAATTTTTATTTATAGAGCACATTTACAAGCGATTTTTGGTCGAGCCCAAAGTGCTGTACATACAATAAAAATGCTTTACAATAAAAACACTATACAACAAAAAGCAACAGCAAAAATACAAAAATTACCCACAGCGAAATGTCAGGAGTCATGCTCCGCTCTGACTAGAAGGCCAGAGAGAAGAAGTGCGTTTTGAGTGAGGATTTAAAAACCCCTAGGGTCTGGGCCGACCTCACATGGAGGGGCAGAGTGTTCCAGAGTCTGGGGCCGGCTGCTGCGAAGGCTCGGTGACCTCTGGTTTTGAGCCTGGTCTTGGGCACTACCAGCAGCAGCTGGTCAGCAGACCTTAAGGCTCTGGTTGGGGTGTAGCGCTGGAGGAGTTCAGCTATATAGGCCGGAGCCAGCCCATTTAGCGCTTTAAAAACAAATAAAAGGAGTTTAAAATCAATTCTGAACCGAACTGGAAGCCAGTGCAGTGAGGCCAGAATTGGGGTGATGTGGTCACGCTTTTTGTGGCCCGTAAGAAGACGTGCAGCGGCGTTCTGCACTAGCTGCAGGCGTCTGATTGAGGCCTGGTCCATACCCACATACAGACCGTTGCAGTAATCCAACCTTGAGGTTACGAAGGCGTTGATAACCCTTTCCAAGTCTTTAAAAGATAAAAACGACTTGGTCTTAGCCAATAGTCGTATTTTAAAAAAGCAGGTTTGAACTACGCTGCTGACCTGTTTATCAAATTTAAAAGTGCTATCGAAGGTCACTCCAAGGTTCTTGACAGAGGGGAGGATGTTTTTTTTGAGGGAGCCCAGAGTATCAGCTGGGGAGGCTGGAGATTGAGGTCCAAAAAAGATGACCTCAGTTTTGCTCTCATTGAGGTTGAGGACATTTTGGCTCAGCCAGGATTTGACCTCTGTCAAGCAGTCCATCAGTAGCTGTAACGAGTTTTTATGGGAATTGAGAGGTAGATATATTTGGACATCATCTGCATAACAGTGGAAGGCGACATTGTGTTTTTTGAGGATTGAACCCAGGGGAAGCATGTAAAGTAAAAACAGGATGGGGCCCAGAATCGAGCCTTGGGGAACCCCACAGGTAAGAGGGGCTTTGGCAGAGGAGAAGGCACCTAGCTGCACTGAGAAGCTACGGTCTGTCAGGTAGGACCTGAACCATGCAAGGGCAGAGCCTGTGATGCCAGCGGACTGTTCAAGCCGTGACAACAGGATGCTATGGTCCACTGTGTCAAAGGCAGCTGTCAGGTCTAACAGCACCAAGACAGCTGGGCTACCTGAGTCGGCGGCTAGGAGCAGGTCATTAAAAACTCTTAAAAGGGCTGTTTCAGTGCTGTGCATGGGTTTAAAGCCCGACTGAAACTTTTAATGGATTACATGCGTAGTTAAAAAAGACTGCAGCTGGGCATAGACTACTCGCTCCAGAACTTTGGATAAAAAGGGTAGCTGGGAGATGGGCCTAAAATTTCCGAGAATGGAAGGGTCGAGATTTTTCTTTTTAAGTAGTGGCTTTACCACGGCATGTTTGAAGGCAGCTGGGACACATCCTGAGCCAAGAGAGGTATTTATAAGTAATAAAATACTTGCTCCAACTGAATTAAAAACATCTCTGAGAAGGCGAGAGGGAATGCTATCTAAGCTGCAGTTTGTCGGCCGCAGGTGCTTTACCACATCCGAGAGAGAAGAGAGGGACACAGGCTCAAAGTGGTCGAGGACAGCAGGGCACAGAAAGGGGGCAGGATCTGGGGTAGCACTAGTGTGGGCTAGCCTAAGAGTAGATACTTTTTCGATAAAAAACGTGAGGAACTTATCACAGAGAGTGGTCGATGGCACAATAGGAGAAGCATCACAGGGATTAATAATGGAGTTGAGGACATTAAAAAGAACCTGAGGCTTATGGCTGTTTTTGGAGATTAACAGCGAGATGTGCTCTGTTTTGGCTGCTTTGACTGCCGTCTGGTAGTCGGAAAGACAAGCACGAAGGATTTCTAAGGAGACATGGAGTTTGTCCTTTTTCCATTTTCTCTCTGCGCACCTGCAAGCGCGTCTGAGAGCACGAGTACAGTCATTTAGCCAAGGCTCTGAGAGAACTTTGGTGCGTCTAAGCGTAAAAGGAGCAACAGCATCCAAAATTAGTGTACATGTTGAGTCAAACATGGAGATGAGCTCATCAGCATTGAAAGCACAGTTCACATCTAATTTACAGATCGGGGAGACATTAAAAACATCAGAAAACTGTGAGGCAGTCAAGGGGTTAATCGAACGCAGACGACGCGCAGGAGCACGTGATTCGACTCCTGCGGAAGGGATCGAGGTTGTAAACAAAACCGCACGTATCCGCACCTTCGGGGACCGTGCCTTCAGTGTTGCTGCCCCCACCCTCTGGAACTCCCTCCCTGCTGAAATCTGTAACGCCCTTTCTCTGAACATCTTCAAATCTACCCTGAAAACTCATCTGTTCAACAAAGCCTTCCAACAATAACCCCCCCCCTGCAATGTAACACTTCAATTTCTGCCCCTGTTTTATGTCTTTATGTCTTGACTCTTGTCCTTATATGTTTCTTGTTAAGCAACTTTGGGTTAATGAAAGGCACTATATAAATTAAAGTTATTATTATTATTAGTAATACTATCCAATTGTATTGTGAAAAAAATGATCTGACTGTCACAACATTAATTATAGGATCTAAAGCTCATAGAGAAGAATATCAAGCTAACAATCAAGAAACCTGTCCTTAAGTGAGTTTTACTGTTCAGGGTTTGTCACCAAATCTGCATTTTATCATCTCAGAAATAATAATGGCATGGGACCAATACTGTCCCTAAGTCAAACAAAGACTAATGCTGTGTCTAATTTCAGACATTTCCCTTAGTACAACAGCATTTTCACTGTGAACACTTTTGAATTCCAACCATGTAGTGTTGATGGCTTGCTATGTACTGAAAATAGAAATAGATGAGTGCAGAAGGAAGTTTAATAACTTAATCCAAACTGAGACGCCATTCTTCTAACTGTAAAGTTATCAGTGATGCAAGTAATAACTTATATTGCTTTTGTGTCAACTGACCTTTTTTTTAACCTCTGCTAGTTTGTATTTAGATTTAGAATTTGATAAACGGTGTGTTGTTAATTGAGCACACTTGTGCAGCATGTGAATTTCGACCGCGTAGCATTGTTAGCTATGCCATACTTCACATTAGGACACACTTTTGGCACACGTGAGGGCAGAAGGACACAAATTAAAGCACAGAATAATCCTTTAATATCAAACTGGCCAGATTACTGTAGTGCTCCCCATTACAGAAAGAAAGAACGTCATCAGATTACAAATATACCTAGTAGCAATAGGGATTACTATCAGGAATAACAGTTCAAAATACAATATAATGGTGCCAGCAACAAAACTTCCTAGCTAAATACAAGGACACAAAAATCTAGATTAATGAGTAAGGTAATGCTAAAAAGACACATACGGTTTAAACAACATATAGTAACTAAATATATAACACTTTTTCAAACCATTTTTAACACAGCAGAAATGGCCTTTGGATTGGTCAGTGATTTACACAGCCTACCTCTACAGAAGTGGGAAATAACGATTAAACTGAAAATTATTTTTTGTAATTATTCATGTAAACCTTTTATGTAATGACCGGTATCGAATGTGCAATTACTTTAACGAGGAATCCCGAAAAAAACTGCCCCCATGTTTTGCAAAAAGTATAAAAGCTCAAAAGGTTGTGTTCATTTACATGTATCAACTCAAAGGAACCAATACTGTGACCAAAGAGTTGTCTGCACATAGCTCGACTAGAATGGCAAGTGGCTGCTTTAGAGAGGTTTTCTATTGATGTCATTGTAAATGGTTGATTGGTTTTTAAAAGGACATTGATGTGGCATTAAACGTGTCATCACTTGGGGGCCCCTTACTACCCGTGACCCTAAGCAGTTTCCTTCTTTTATTTTATCTTATAAATACTACGAGCATGCGTTTTTTATATAAGAGTGTTCTATTTTCTTCATCTCTATTTATACTTTCCTGAAACAACATACATTTCCTCTTTGTGGGCTAATAAAGGAATTCTAAATTCTGATTTCCTTGGCTGTTCACATTCTGCATGTCTAAGCCTCACTCCACACTTTGCACATTTTTTCAGAAGAACTACATTAGAAAAAGTCCCTTAAAAAAACATTGATGTCGGTGGATGTGTATTATCTAAGAGTCAATAAGAGCATCTACTATGCATCTATGGCATTTACTGAATGAAAGACAAGGTTTCCCCTAATGGTATTGCACTGTGTTCTGAACTCAAAGTGACCCTGCATTAGTACTGTAAATGCCATTTGAGCTTTACAAATGACTCTTTTGAGGTCTTCAATGAAATCCACTTAAACACAGACAGTGGCAGAACTTCAGTGTTAGTAATATTAGATATCAGTGCTGCGTTTGACACTGTTGACCACAACATATTACTAGACCGACTGGAAAACCAGGTGGGACTTTCATCAACAGTTCTAAATTGGTTTGAATCCTACTTAAAGGACAGAAACAACTTTGTTTCTATAGGTAAATACAAATCTGAGTTGACAAATATGAGATATGGCCGTGGGGTACCTCAAGGCTCCATCTTGGGGCCTCTTCTCTTTAACCTCTACATGCTCCCACTGGCTCAGATAATGAAAAACAACAAAATAAGTTACCATAGCTATGCGGATGACATGCAAATTTACATAACAATTTCACCAGGAGACTATGCTCCAATTAAAACACTAGTAAGTGCATTGAACAAATCAATGACTGGATGTGTCAGAACTTTCTCCAATTAAACAAAGATAAAACTGAGGTAATGTTTTTTGGAGCCAAGGCAGAACGTATAAAAGTTAGCACTGAGCTTCAGTCTGCAATGTTCAAAACAACAGATTAAGCCAGAAATCTAGGTGTAAGCATGGACTCTGACCTGAGTTTCAACAGTCACATTAAAACAGTTACTAAATCAGCCTACTATCACCTAAAGAACATATCAAGGATTAAAAGACTAATGTCACAGCAGGATTTGGAAAAACTTGTCCATGCTTTTATCTTTAGTAGACTGGACTACTGTAATGGTGTCTTCACAGGTCTCACTAAAACATCTATTAGAAAGCTGCAGCTGATTCAGAACGCCGCTGCTCGAGTCCTCACTAACACTAAGAAAGTGGATCACATCACTCCTGTTCTGAAGTCTTTACACTGGCTTCCTGTGTGTCAAAGAATATATTTCAAAAATATTGCTGCTGGTTTATAAAGCTTTGAATGGTTTAGGCCCAACATACATTTCTGACCTACTGCTAAAGTATGAACCATCCAGAACTCTCAGGTCTTCTGGGACTGGTCAGCTTTCTGTCCCCAGAGTCAGAACTAAACATGGAGAAGCAGCGTTCAGTTATTGTGCTCCAAATATCTGGAACAAACTCCCAGAAACCTGCAGGTCCGCTGCAACTCTGACTACTTTTAAATCCAGGCTGAAGACTTTTCTATTTGCCGCTGCTTTTAATTTGAACTATTCATATCTTAAACTGCACTGTAACTTTTTATTCATGTACTTTTTATTCATGTATTTTTTCTTTTAATGTTTCTTTTATTATCTTTTCTTTTTAATGACTGTTTTTAAATGCCTTTGTCTGAATGTCTTTCATTTTTGTAAAGCACCTTGAATTGCCTTGTGTTGAAAGGAGATATATAAATAAACAAAACCTTTTATCTAAGCAAATTAGCCTAATTTGATCCAAACGTGAACAGACTGTAAAATACCAGCAACAGGTTGGCTCCTGACAACACACCAATGATACTTGCTTATCAACCCACAAATGCATGTGCTCCAAAACAGCACAACTTGCATACTTATTGTTAATTGCAGGAGAAACTATGCCTACAGTATAATGCACATGCATGTTATGTCATGCATAAATAGTAAATGTAGCCTACCCACATTATAAATGTCAAATACGGAGGTAAAAATATGCAACACTTTCATTTGACTGTCCTTACCTCAACCACCACATGTATCCATATTCGTAAGGGAAGAAGCTGTTGGGGTCATCGCAACAGTACTTCAAGTCACTGAACCCGCAGCAGAAAAGTGCCGTGGCATCACTGTCCGCTTTCGGACACGTGAAGCCCTCCACGAGCACATCTGCCTCGGTGTAGTAACCTTCACAGTCCGAGCTCATATCCGACACACACTGTCCGCACATGGACTGCCAGATGCGGTGTGGCACACATTAAAGCCTGCTCTGCTGCTGCGCGTCTCCCATCGCTGCACCTCCACATCACGGAGTCCTGGAGCTGCACACACACACAGGGTGCAGGCCTCTCTCTCTCTCTCTCTCTCTCTCTCTCTCTCTCTCTCTCTCTCTCCCCCCCTCTATCCGACTGTGTGTGTGCGCTGTGTGTGAGCATTAATATGTTTATTTATATTTTATGTGTGTCATTAATCTGATGGAGTTTTAAGAATGTATTTAAATTGGCTTAAATTAATGTTTGTGACAAAAGTCAAATACACTCTGCCTCTCCATCCCCACCCTCTCTAAATAAAATTCAATACAAAGAGCTTCATTGACATGACCATAAAGACATACAGTATTGGAAAAGCATATACATTTGAAATACATAATTGTTTTGTATTTATTGTATTCATATTGTGTATGATTATTAATATTAGTTGTAAAAAATGTGTTTTCCCAACTAGGAAAACTAGGGACAACAATATACTTTTTTTTACATGAACCAACAAGTTCAACACCCTTCACCTCGTCCCCTTTTTAAGAAAGAAAAGAAAAAGACAAACAACAGAAATCATATAGGCGAATTATTGAATCTCTCCCTCCCTATCACCACCCTTTCTAAATGTAATTCAATTAAAAAAGCTTTATTGACATGGCCATAATGACATAGAGTGTTGGCAAAGCATTTAGCAATTAAATAAACAGTTGTGTATAAACACAACTAACATGTTCTCCTTACAAGAAAACCACTTTACACTGTTTTAAACATGAACAAACCAATCCAGCAAAAAA
>CALSBZ010046621.1:195721-214380 GCA_943591055.1 Gobionotothen gibberifrons
TGGCGAGGGACACGTTGCCATGGCAACGGCATATGAGGACATCCCATGATACGCCTAGATGTGTTGAGGGCTGCATCGTTATAATACCCGTGAAGTTTTGTGCAGTTTGGAGCATGTTAACTGGAGTTATGAGAAAACCGTGTTCCACGGCGTCCATTTTGTTACCATAGCAACGAAATTTGACGAAATCTCAAAACTGACACAGATATTTGTGGAGGGCTTGACGGTTAGCACACATGTAAAGTTTGAACAGTTTTTGACCATTTACACAAGACTTATAGCAATATCGTGCTTAACGGCGAGGGGTGTGTTGCCATGGCAACAGCTTTTGGGGAAAACTCAGTATTGTCATATTGAGGTGTTGAGTGCCGGACCATTAGCCATCATCTGAAGTCTGGTGCTGTTTGAAAGATTTTCCATTGACTTACAACAATATCGTATTTATTTGGCGAAGGATGCGTTGCCATGGCAACGGCATACGGTGAGATCTCAGATTTCACGTAGAGCTGTTGAGTGCCGGACCATTAATGATAGTCTGAAGTCTGGTGCCGTTTGGACGATTTCCCATTGAATTACGACAACACCAGGTATTTTGGCGAGGGACACGTTGCCATGGCAACGGCATATGAGGACATCCCATAATTGGCGTAGAGCTGTTGAGGGCCGGACCATGAGCCATCATCTGAAGTCTGGTGCCGTTTGGACGATTTTCCATTGACTTACGACAACATCAGGTTTAGTGGCGAGGGACGCGTTGCCATGGCAACGGCATATGAGGACATCCCATAATTGACATAGAGCTGTTAAGGGCCGGACCATTAATGATAGTCTGAAGTCTGGTGGCGTTTGGACGATTTTCCATTGACTTACAACAACATCGTATTTTTTGGCGAGGGACGCGTTGCCATGGCAACGGCATACGCTGAGATCTCAGATTTCACGTAGAGCTGTTGAGGCATGGACCGGTGATATAAAAGTGAAGATTGGGGGACGATGGGACCGTGTCCATTGCAGTTACAGCGACACCGTGTTAATGGCGAAGGATCCGTTGCCATGGTAACGCCAAATTAAGTAATATCAGATTTGACCTAGAGCTGTTCAGGGCCGCAGTGTTAACCATCATGTGAAGTTTGGTGGCGTTCTGAGTATGTCAGTTTGAGTTGTGACATCATCGTATACCATGGCGAGGGAGCACCTAGCATCGAGCGAACGCGAACTTTGGCGCCAAATCACGGCTACGCCGTGCGAAAGAAAAAAAGTTCCGTGATAACTTTAGATTGCCCATGTCTCGAGAAGCTACCCGACGAATTTCGAGTCGTACGGATAAAGTCCCTGGGAGAAGATAGATTTTGCGCGGAGGACGAAAAACGCGATAAATCGCGTTTTTCCGACGCCAAATTCAAAATGTCCGACTTCCTGTACGTTATTTTATACCCCTCCAAGAGGCTTTTTGGTTAGTCTCCGCACCCTAGATATGCGTAGCGAGTTTCGTTAGTTTACGTGAAATTTAAAGTAGGGGGAGTTAACGTTAAAAACGGAAGTGGGCGTGGCCTACGCAAATTTTTACGCAAAGTACCGGAACCAATTACACATCGCAATTTTGTCAACTTTTGACGCGCGTGCAAAATTTGGTGAGTTTTCACATATGTTGCGGGGCTCAAAAGTGCGCGCAAAGAATTAAAATAATAATAATAACAAATAATCGGTCCGATATCAATAATGTGCTTTTTAACATTGAGGTGGGTTACGCCCACCTCACTGTAGGCCGTCGGCCTACCTACTGCCATGATTTAGACCACTTTTAATGGGCTTTTGCCCCTCGTTTTCCCTGTTTTTAGTGGGTTTTGCATGGTTATCGCTCGTAACGATATCAATTATGCGAGTTGCAGTCACGTGGGCGCAGCCCACGTGACTGGGCTCGCGCGGCCTATCAGCCGTCATGGTTTCCGAACCTTTTCTGTGCTTTTGCCGGTTGTTTTCCCTGTTTTTGGGTGTTTTTCGCAGGTTTATCGGCCCACTGTTTTTCAGCTTGGGAGCTACTTTTAAAATGAGCAAGCCCAAAAGATCTACCTACAGGGCCGCCCCTGCCCAATCTGTGTCGCGAGCGCGAGGGGGGGGGGGGTGCTAGTGGAGTAAACGGCGGATAAACTGTGGCACGCTTACACTAATTGCGCCGCATAAGCGCATAATAGTGCGCCGCATTAGCGCTTCAGATGAGGAAGTGAGGCCCCCTCATAACTGCATGAACCTGTATGGCACAATGCAACTCAGACTGGCTTACCTGTACGTCAATCAAGTGGCAAATGCCATAGTAAGGATGGATGATAGGCTAACTTAAAAACTAACTTTTTTTTTTTTTTTCAATGCCATGCGATCTACCCACACTACCTTTGCGATCGACCGGTCGATCGCGATCGACGTAATGGGCACCCCTGATTTACAAGAACAACTCAATTGACCTGCTGTAGCCTAGCCTGAACGCTGATTTCTGCATCGTCGTGCACCCTCGGACAAATCCGTTACTCATTTTAGCTTTTCTACAGATGTTGCAGAACATTTTGCCATCTTCCCTCCTCAGTCACTTAAACTCTTGCTCCCACTGAACCCGGTACTCCCGCTTGAACTCCTTGCCTCTTGCTTGCCCCTCTGCCACTGGCTGAACGTTGTCAGTTTTAGTCTTACTGGCTTGTCCTTCATCATCCACCGCATCAATCCCTCTTTTTTCACCTCGTTTATCCACATCATCACAATTACTGGGCTTATTAAAAAAGCTTCGGACGATCAGCTGCCGTGACATTTTGCGATTACTAAAACCGGTTAAACAACGAGGTAACCAACGAGGTCAACAACTGTCACAAACGAGCTGAGAACCAAAATGCAACACACGGGAAACCAGGGATAGTCGGTAACCAGCTTTATTATAGGCAAAGGGCTGGAATTGTTTCCACTTGCGCCGTCCTTTCATTTCTTCATACAGCGGGAATCCAAATGAATTAATCCTGAGTCCAATAACCATCAAAGTCACTCCAATAGTGCTCCTTAATTACGCTTTCATCCTCCTTTAACAAAATACGTCACATTCATCCAGTTTGTGACGGTAGTTGTAGCATTTTTGAGACTTATAAACTTTAATTACCGCTGTTGCGTCATTTGGGGGGGGCCCTTGGGAAAAAAGGTTGGGAACCCCTGCTTTAGACATTATCCGACAATAACCTCTCAGAAGACTTCTCCCAACCCAAAAACCAGTTCCTTGGATTGTCAAATGTTCAGTTTCAAGACTAGCAACTTTTACATTTTGTATGTTGTGGTATAGCATAAAGAAAGTCAGATTTGAGATGGTCATTGTTGGGGTTTACATTTCACAGGGGCTTGAGTCTCGTAATATCAAGAGCAGGTCCGCACCTCCCTAGCAGATCACGCAGACTGCGTGGGGCCTCACCTGGCGGAGCGGGCCTCATCTTGCGGAGGGAGCCTCATCCGAAGCGCAAATGTGGCGCACCTTTATGCGCTTATGCTGCGCAATTATTGTAAGCGCGCCACCGTTTCGCCACTGCGAGGCTCCGGCGCGTACAGAGGGCCTCATCACATAACTTTGCGTGGGACAAGTTGATTAAACGAGAATGTCGGGATCACACAAGAATACATCTTGTCAGCTTCAAGTAATGCGTTAAGGTCCGCCCAGCCAGTGCGTGGACCAATCAGTATCCTGTTAGGAGCTACTGGCAGCTATATGATTTGTTTAGGTTTGTGTGAGAAGACACAGAGGCAACTCTTCATTAAAAACATCATGCTTCCAAAATGTTGTTTTGCTTCTATAATTGGTCAGCATAGAGGTTATTTATGGGTTGACTTTTTGTATATAACTCACCCATTTTTATTATATTAAGGAGTAAAGTTACAGAATAAGAGGGGCATGGAAGCATTGAGTGAATCAAATCGAAATGGCTGTTTTTGGATGCAGTGGGAGTCAAACAATGACGTCCCTGCTGAAGTTCCTCGTTAGTAAAAATGTGAAGTGAAACTACCTTAAACTGTTCAAAGGAACTGTAGTAGCAGAAATTCACTGCGCTTCTCAGCAATTTTTTGCGATTTTATCCAATTTGGTGGCAACGCATATTCAACCACAATTATTTAGTGGATAATGTAGAGTTATTTTGATTTGGTTTATAAAATGGAATATATTACTATTGTTTGGATTCAACTCTTTCTGAATCCATTTTGGTTGCTGCTAGAACCGGTACTGTACAGTATGAACATGAAGCGACAACTGCTAAAATTCAAGAGGCGGCTCATTGACTGAGTCATTGACTCATCATGCTCTGTGTATTACAGAGCTGCTGAGAGTGGAGGGGGTCAGCTGAGTTGGCTGATAATTATCTTAAGGTTTATTACCGCAAAAAACATATTTCTCATCCAAGTAGTCATATTAATGATTACAGTCACTTTAAGTTAAAGTATTTAACCTGGTGCAAAAACTGTTGATAATTTACGGATGGTCAATTTGTAATGAAATTATTTTCATACACTACTTTCTTGTTTCGCCTAATGTTTCTTAAAAGCATATTTACATATAACTCTGTGTATTTCATTTTTAAGCCAATCGAGATTTGACAATTTTTTGTACCACAGAGATAAGGTAGTGGCAAGAGACAATGTTATAGGAAGACAGTGAACTCTGTCTCTGGGAAAATATGGCAATTTGCAACTTAAAAATCTGATTTTGTTTCCACTTTGATTGGCTCCTCCATGATGATATGTTTGTGTTTTTATCATGTTCTGTTGCTTGTACCTCATAGAATATTTAACAAATGGTACAGTGTCCTTGGGTGTCATGAAAGGCGCCTTTAATAAAATGTATTATTAGTATTATTATTATTATTATTATATATTTCTCAAAGAAGGTATTTGCAGTTCCATTGAGTTGTATGTATGTGAACGTCATTTCTAAGGGATATTATTGAATTGTAAGACCAAAGGATTTTTCTGCAGCTCGGTGTGATTATGGCAACACGTCCTCATAACCTAACAACAGAATAGGTTGTTTACCAATTACTCCAAAAAGACATATACTGCTCTTCCGTAATGTAGTAAAGTGGCAGTTTTAAACATGTCACCAAAGTGAACGCTTAACACAAGCCGGTTACAAGCATCAAACCCATTTGATTAGAGTTAAGGAAAAGATCATGGTTTGGTTTAAACACATTTTTGATGTAGAATGTGGTTACGTAGCTTTGTAACTCAAGGTGTACATATTCGAATGGTAATCTGAACACAAGCTGCCATATTCGCAGAGACTTTCCTCTCTAATTGAAACAACAAACAGCTACAGCTAAAGGGACGCTGGTTGAATGTAAGGGAGAAAATAAACCGTTTTCAAAGTGTTCAAATTCATTATTGTAAACTGTGAAACACAATGCAGACAGATAATCACATAAATGAAAGGAATTAAAAGTTCCTTAAAATGGCAGCAAAACTATTTGATGCAATATTCCCAGTAAATAATTGCTTTATCAATTTGTTTCCACTGCTACTGTTAAGCATTTAAAACAATACGAAATATTAGTCAGGTGACGACAGTTTACTCCAAGATAGAAAAAAGGGTTAAACGTTGGGAACCACTGATCGATTTATTCATCACTGATACTGATACAAAAAAAACGTCATGGCCCTCTATTGGCCATAGTTACTATACTGAGAGCAAAAGTGGTCGGGAAGGGGTGGATGGGTAAAAAAACACAGGACTTTCACCCAGATAACTGCTGTTTGTGTCCTGCGTTACCCTAACCTCCATATTTAGACTGGGGACACATCAGCTCATAGAGAACAGCTGTCCACTGATGCACTGGATAGAGGCCAGAGCTTAGCCCGGTGGACATTGCAACAAATACACAGAAAGCCTGTGAAATCGGAACACTTCTGCCAAACTGTCACCCAAAACTCCTGGGTTTGTTATTTCCTGGCTCTCCTCCTGTTTGTTTCAAATGAACATTCCCCATCTGTGTTTAGCTGCATCTCCCCCTTTGCTTTGCTTTTAGTCCTTGGACAAGTGAAACCAATAATCCATTTACCAAAAACATTGTTTACACCTATGCAAACATCTCTGGCAAAGCACACCCTCTTCAGGGTCTCATTTCCACAACAGGTTCTTGTTACTTGCTTTGGCGGTCTAAAAGTGAGTGGGAAGGGATTTCTGGCAGTAAAACAGCAGAGATCATCAACAAAAGTCTGTCTTACAGTATAAGTGAGAATGTGTGCCAACATCAGACACTGCAGTTTATAAAAAATGAAATAAAAAGAGAAAGTAAAAAAAGAGTACACGTGTGCATTTACATATGTTTTCATATAGACATACATTGATATATATATATTGCACTGGAATATCACATCTAATAAATAAATAGATTGTGCAGATGAAACAATGAGCCTGTTCCTTCGGAGGAGAAGTGAGTAAAAGTCTCTAGTACCTCATTCACACCAACGGTGTTTCAGGGCCGGCCCGGAGCTAGAGCTTGAAAAGCACCGGGTTTTCCTCTTCATACCGCAGCTGAGCAGCCTCTTAGCTCCGGAATCCGGTTCATTTCGAGCACCAAAAAATTGCCCGGCCAGAGCAAAAGCACCACATACGTCACGCTTACGTCGAGGCGGGGGAAGAGACAGGATCTACTCCTGAACAACAACAGAAAGTCCGCGTTTTATCCAGTTTGTACACAACGACGGAGAAACTTAACAAGAGTTTCAGTGTTTCTGCCATAGACTGTATATATAAAGGTTTCTGCTCATGGTGAAGCAACGTGTCTGCGTATTAAGGTGGAACCTGAGCATTCACGTTGATCACCTCTCATTATAACTAATTATAAATCTATAAAACTATAAATATTAAACTTTACTTCACGTGTTCATTTGAGAACAGCTGTTACATACTTGGGTGAAGGTTACAGTTCATTTAAATGAAAGATACAACGTTACTCCACACTCATGGTTTAGTCCACCTTAAGAAATAAGACTGATCTCAGAAGCAGTTGTGTTTTAAAAAAAACTTTATTGACACGAGTACACTTGTTTATAAGAATATAGTCACCACAGAAATGACTCCGCAAAAGCTGCAGATAGAGCCATAAGAAATGAATGCAACTGATTTCATCCGTGCGGTTTGGCTTTATGAAGCAGGCACGCAAATGGTAACGTCATGACGCAAACGATGACGCAATGACGCATTACCAGTGGACTCTGGGCTGTGTGAAAAGAGCTAGAGCTAAACCGAAGAACCGGTTCTGAACCTGAAAAGCTCTAACACGGAGCTTGAACCGGAGTTGCGTTGGTGTGAATGAGGACTAGGAGAGAAGCAAATGTCCCTGATTTATGATTGAGATGAGTTTTTCTAGAGGGAAGAGAGCTGACATATGTCGGCCAACCCGGTATCACGGCAAGACGTGAACATGTGACGATTTACCATGCTGGGAGACGTGAAGATGTCACAATTTCGTCCCTTCAAACGTGACAGTTACACAGTATTGTTAACATGGCCCAACCAGTGGAGATATACCCGGAAATGCCAAGCAAATGCTACCCCGACGGTCGGTTGTTATTGTCAATATTAATATAATAATGATTTATTTTGTAATAGTCACACTCGATTTCGATTTTCTTGTTGCCCCAGCTGGTCGACACCTCTTTTAGCAGAAACAAAGGCTACATTAATGTATTAAATCGATGTTAATCCAGGTGGATGTGGAATTAACGGACGTGACGTTGTGCGATTGCATTGCCAGCCAACAGCTTCGGTTCATGTTAATTAGAACCGTAGTTATATTTAAAAACATTTTAGAAGGCCTCACGAAATACTTTAATGTAAATTAAAATTAAAATATGATGGAATGTGTGTATAACAAAATATATCCGTCAAAAACAATACCGGAAACAGATGTAGGCAAGATCCTCAGCTCGGTGATTCGATGGTTTAATGCAGTGATTCTCAAACTTTTTTCAATAATGTACCCCCTTTGAAAAAAAAATTCAGCCAAGTACCCCCTGATCAGTGCAGAAACAATTTGTTAGGGAAGAAATGCCTATATAAAGAGGTACAGTACAGCGCTGCACCATCGGTGTCTGATTTATTAAAACAACAGCATTGTAACTGAGAAACACTTAAATGCTACATTTCAAATGTTTAGAATCCATCACTAAATTCATGGCAAACCAATTTTAATATCATGCAATAACACTAAGACGATATTAGTTGCATTGAACTGATCTTTTTAATAAGTTGTACTTACAATTTAGTGAGAAACATGGGCTTGTGCTTCACTGAGGATCTTTGTTATTCTCAGTGACAGGAAGGCCACTGCAGTTATTACACTTGGTGTTTTGAAATATGTGTAACTCTGTTAATATAAAACCCACACTGCTCAAGTGCTTTTTTTTCTTTTTTCATTAACATAAAATAAATCTCACGTACCCCCTGCAGTACTCCAACGTACCCCTAGGGGTCCGCGTACCCCCATTTGAGAACCACTGGTTTAATGCATGTTGGGAAATGATGTTTATGCGATGTGAAATCCGAAAACATTTTTAAAAAATAAAATAATACTTTATTCCGAGTGTGCTTGCTTTTCTCTTTGAAAGTCATCACATAACGGCATTGTAATTCACGGTTCGGCTGCATTAAATATTACATATCTGCCGTAGTTCTCTATTTATAGAGCCCTGATGAGAAGACTTCTTGACAAACAGGGAGACCACTCCACATTTTTCTTAAATCTCACTCTCTACATGTATGTCAGCCATTCCTTTCCAGTGTCTGTTGAAAAAAAATGTAATTTTACTGAAACACATTTCCATAAATAGTAAAACGTTTTTACAAAAGGCTTTGTAGTTCAATTATAACGTTTGAGCACATTTTGCCTTAATGGTAAAATGTGCTCACACAGTGCAGCGAGAACTACCACAGTGGAGGTTAGAATACTCCGCCAGATGTTTACATTTCTGTCTGTCGGCAGATTATGTCAACAGTGTTGCAAAATCATTCTAAAATGGGCTCCATTACCCCCCCCCCCCCCCCTTCTTCTTTATGGTCCCAGTTTATGCCCCTGTCCTGATCTGACATCACAATCTTTAGAGGGGTATAATTGAGATTGTATTGAAGGACGGTTATGAAGATGGGTTTAACCCTGGAAGTAAGGGGGGATAGAAAGTGAGAAGGTGTGTGACCCATTACAACATGGTGCTAAGTATCCTGTTGAGGTGCAACATTACATATAAATCAATTGATGTTTATTGCATTGTTTTATGGGTGTTATTTGTTAAGAGCGTCAACGTATTTTCTTTTAAATCATATATCATTGTGTTGTTCTTGCACATACTATATTGTAAAACTGGGCTACGTCACATTATTTTTCTTAAGGTATTTTTCTGGCCAGAGGGTCTTTATTGGAGATCTTGTGAAAGGGGGAGACAGAAGGGAGGGCTGGGCCGACTCGAGAATCAAACAGGAGCGGCTCTAACCACTGAGCTAACCCCGGTATATTCTCTATCTCGTAAGGGCTCCTTTGCTGGTAAAACTACCTCTGGCACTATCTTAGTTTTGATTTGCGGCAATGCAACTGTACCTTTGTTAATTGTGTTTCATAGAAGTTAACCCAGTTTACAGTTGCAGATTTCACCGGTTGATAGTAACACTAGATGGAAAATCCCATGTTATAGGGGTGTGTTGTTTTATAGTTAAATCACAGTATTTGCATTTTGTACGACTCACTCTGTAATATAATGTATTGATGGGAAGGATAGGTCCCTATTATGATTCAAACACTAAAGCAAATCAGTTTAAGAATACATAATGCATGAAATGTCTGTGTGTTTGTGAAGACGACTCTCCTAGTGATGTATCTTCTGATCAGGTCAGAGGATTTTGGCCATTTGTATTACTAGCACCCACAAAGATGCTTGTGTTGTTTTTACCTTGCAAGTCTTTGTGTGTCTGACTGTGTACAGTTTTTGTCACCACATTGCAAAACCTTGCCTTCACAATCAGAAACACAAGCCGGCTAAGCTGACCAGTCACAGTTCTTTATTTACCTTCATAAACAGAGTTGCATTGATTTATAGTTCATTTTTAGGGTGTACATTACCAACAAAGCTTATGCACATAGCTGCTGTTCATGGGTTCAATCCCATCGCCTCTGCAGTCTACATGTCCCTCATTGCTCCTGAAGGCATGGCTATGCTATTGAAGTGTATGTCAGCTGCTTTGGAAAATTGTAAACTAAATACAATGTAATGTATTGTAATAGTAACACAGGCTCAGTTCTATAGAGTGAAAACAATTCAAAGCATCCTTTCATGTTTGGCTGAAAAGGAACATTTAAAATGCATGATTGACCACAGTGAGAGTTAAAGTATAATGCATTGCTACCTGAACTGAACTGAAGAATAAAAAACACTATATTATAATAATGCCTGTAGAGCATTTAATGGCCAAAAGATGCAGGAAAATAGCAGTAGCTTACATTTGAGCCTTAAAGGCATAATTGAACCTTCATCATGTTCCTGCCGAGCCAGGGGTCATCTATAATCAAACATTTTATATGCTACAGAAACATTGATGTATCTTAATGATGTTGCAGTCAGAGCTCATTTTCAGCTCTGGCACTGCTCCAGACTTGCTAACAATGTCTTGTTCCTGTTAATATTTTTTTTTAATAACATCTACTTGCTTTTCACAAGATTGCTAATGCTCTTCCTCAAATCACGACTGACCATAATGTGTTTTCTCCTCCTGGCAGGAGGTGAAGTACTTTCAGTTTCCTGGAGAGCTGCTGATGAGGATGCTGAAGATGCTGATTCTGCCGCTCGTCGTGTCCAGGTACCGACATCCGCCTCCTGCACGTCATTACTCCACTGACCCCTTCACCTTTTGGATAAGCAGATAACAAGTTTTCAGTGACGTACTGTATTCTCTGATTCATGGCCTACTATGTATATTCCAAAATCTGCATGTTCAAAGCCGAGTGAGTGGAAAGGAACGGAAATAACAAAATACCTTTGAACGTAGATGTTTACACCGCAATTATATATGACTAAAAGTAATAAATATATTTTATTATATGAATACTTTTACACTGGATTCTACACGCAGTAGGGTTTAAACTAGATTATGCTTTTCTTTTAGTTTATATTATAACATTGAGGCTGAGCGAAAATGTAACATATTTGAACTAACAAGAAAAAGGATTCATATATACATGAACCAACTGTCACATAAAGCAGAGCAGGGTTTGATGCAGAACACAGGTAGGCAAATCTGATAAATACCTTATATTTAAAAAAAATTCAGGTGCAGTAAATATAATGAAACAGCTGATGTTATTGACATATGTCTGCCCTGGTAAAACACTTTTTCTGTAAATGGACTACAAAAAGAGCATCTTATGCTTTGCCCCATGCATTATGATTTTGTTTCATGCAGGCTTTAAAACAGTGGACAACCGTGAATAATATATAACTTCATTAACAAGGTTTGAATCAAATTGAAAGGAAATGGTTGGTTGCTCACCCAATTTCAATCAGGAGAGACGTGATGTATGAAATACATGTTTATTACCGGGACACATAATATGAATGAATAGTGACAAGTGAATTAAATGGTTTTTGGCGATTAGGCCCCGGTTTGCAGGATGATCATTCAGGAGGGGAAAAAACTCGCTCCGTTGAACCCCCCCGGGGTCTAGACGCTGGTGGTGGTGATAAGTAGTTCGTTCCGGTCTGAAGGGAGAAGGTTTTAGCTTGGCCCTGTATTAGGAGACAGGAGGCGAAGGGGTGGAGGAGGGTTGCACGTTGCCACCTGAAATGACAGCTGACGGAGAGGGAAGAGCAGATTTAAAGGGGTTAGCGGGTGCAATGATAGGCTTGTGAAAATGGGGGGAAGTGATTGGCTAGCTGGGGAGTAACGCCCCCGGTCACTTATTGAGAGGGGAGAGAGTATTGAAATGACGTGTAACAGACAGAGGATATTGGTCTTCCTGATTGAACTTGTGCTGAGCTTCATTAGTAGTACGATTGTATGAAAACATTTCAATGAATAATACTTTTAGCAATATATGTTAGACCTAAACATCGACTGCATCTACTATTCTGCATATCACCGTTCACACAATAATATACGTTGAAATGTAATATTAATCCAATTTAAAAAACGAATAGGAAACACTACCCAAGACAGTATACTAGTGCATCACTTTAAATGTTGCAGCCCTATGAATTTAGAGACAGCTTTATCTCCTTTTCTTTTGTAAAGGATAGTTCAGTGTACCCGTAACTAAAGGATTATAAAGGAGGCAACCGTTTCTATCATTTAGAGAGATCCAACAGCCCTGAGCAAAACATAATATTTGACTGCAACCCAGGACTTAAATACAAGCAAAAATAATCACGAAGACAAGACACAGATGGAGAGGGCAGCAGGGTGACACACAGGTGTGTGGGGCAGACAATCAGAATGGGCGGGAAATCATAAAGACAGGAAATAAAACCAAATATGACACAGGAGAAATAGTTTGAAGAAAAAAATATAATGACAACATTGCTTCCTATCATTGAGTGTTAAGAATGGCCCATCTTTGAAGCCTCAAAAGTGCAGGCACACTGTGCACTGGAGTCTAAATACTACTCTTACTGTGCAGATGTTGTCAAAGTTGGCCATAGGCCACGGACTGCAGGATTCTTCTTAACTTAACTCTGTGCAATGTAGTTTAAAGAGAAAAGTCAGAGCGTTTTTCCCCATACCAGAATTATGCGGAGCAACCAGGCTTTAATCCAGCATTCGCCTACACAATAGTAAATACCCTGAATACCCATTCAAATGTATGTTGTAAATGACAGGAGAAAATTTAACAAAATGCAGTAAAATTAGTTTAACCATCAACCAAACCACAGCAATTCTCACCAAAGTCCACAGGCAGCATGCAGGGATAGCATTTAAGCTAACACGCTAACATGTACCGTCTGCCTCTTTTGGACTCAGTTTGACGTGTAACAGTTAGTAGTCAGCTTGATTTATTTTGTTTTTCTTAGTTAACATATTATAGCCAAGGCGAGGAGCCATGTTAGCTGTGTCTGACCTGAAGTGCAAGCATAGGCAGTACCAGTGAGGCCAACTCTTTTCTGAAGATGGCACTAGTTTCAAAAGTCACCACACAGCTTGTGGATGTGTCAGCTGATGAAGAAGAATCATTCCACAAAATAATAACTTTAGATTTGAACTGATATATAAAAGTCAGATATTAACATCCATCGTCCAAACCTTGAATAAAACGTCCCTGGTTCTACTGAACCATCTTAATACCTTAGCCTGCAGTAGGTAGAATTGATAACACATTAAGATAAAACATTTCAACTTTTCATTTTCTGGCAAACAGTCTTTAGAGCTTTTCCTATTGATGTTTAGGTAATTTATTCCTTAGCTCATTTACTGCATTTCTGAGGGAAAGCAATTTGCGGTATGTGATGGAGAGCAAAGAGGGGATTCAAATGGAATTAAATAAATAAAATATCCTCGGATGTGACATTTTGGTTATTATTTCAGAGGATTTTTAGCCCTTTGAGGCTTTAATTTAATCACATTTCATTTAAAGGGGACCTATCATGCAAAATGCAATTTTGTATGTCTTTTTATACATAAATATGTGTCCCCGGTGTGTCAGGGAACTCACGCAGCGTCAGAAAATAAAACCCTCTCTCTTTTCCTCTGTACCCAAATCTCTAAAAACGGGGGTGCAACGGAGCTGATCCAGATTTGCGTCCGATATGACGTAATATCGGAAATGTGGACCCACGGCACTATCAGAAAGTTGCTATCAGAAACAATGCCCGACTGTTTTGGACGTAATATGGTCAGTGTTTACATTAGCATCGCTAACACTCAGAGCTAACCTGTAGCCTGCTGGAGAGCATGTGTGTGAAGAAGCAGGAAATAAAAAGGAACTAACCTTGTGGTATAACCGGCAAGAGAGAAAGCCTTTGAGCTCCATACTGTTTCAGAAATAATCCTTGGTAATCCATGATATGGCGTTTCATCACGGCAGTATTTAGTTTAGACAGTACCTGCCGGGTCCCGCATGAGCTCAGCCCCCTCCTTTTTTTTATACTTTTTTTTTTTTTTAAAGCTTTATACCCAAAATCAGCACTTTTGAAACAGGAAGTGAAATAGAGGGATACGAGGCGTGGCTAGAATGGCTGATCTGTTTGGTATTTTGAGCAAAACACTTCATAGACATGTTTTTTATATATATTTGATATATCTGAGACCTATGCTATTGCCTAAAAATAGCATGATATGTGCACTTTAAATGGAGTCTGATGCTGTAAGTTAAAATCTGGCAAGACTAAAGTGCAAAAGGAATATTTTCACTGCTGAATGGCAGAACATGCTTCTTTTATGATCTTGTTCACTTTTCCTACTTTACATTAACAAAGGCTGTTTAATGTCACCCGTAATAAGGTAAAAGCTGCTTCTTGTGTTTTTTTGCCGATTAACAAGGAGGAAATCAGTACTGACATATAATCTGTTTGACATTGCGGTGCAAATTAACTTTTCTTTATGGAAAATTAGGAAAACTGAATTCGCACATTTAATAAAGAAAGTATTGATGTTGTGCATGTTCTCATTTTTACCTCAATGATCAACTTGTTACTCAGAGTAAACATTTTTCTCATTATAACGTCTTGAAAAAAGTAAAAAACAACAACAGGGCCATTTACTAAGGTACTAAGGCAATGCTTAAAGTAATGAAAAAGTGAGCCCTCAAATGCCAACTTTCAGGTTTCATAATTGTATTTTGTGCCTCCACTGTGACTTGTCTCCATGCTTTAATGTTCAAAAAGCTCTTTATTTGTCTCATACTGCCTGTGCTGCAGCCCCTCTTTTCACCCTCTGTCTGAAAACAAACCCGGGACATTGGGATTTTAGCCTTGCAGACCATTCACATGCACATAAACCTATATAACCAGGGCTGCACATAACTAGCCCCGCCAAAAAAGCAGCACCGGATCATTTGAAAAAAGCGTTGAAGCTTGCCGGCGGCGTGTCTGAAACTCGACCAACAACCAATCACATGAATCTCCCGCCCCTGACACACAAGCAGCGGTTTGATTGGCTAGAGCTTGTACTGGCATATGATTCGATTGGCTGACGCTTCTGCCGAGGCTTCAAAAGTTGAACATTGCTCAACTTTTGCAGCGAGCCACGCCAGCAAAGCTCCGCGTCGCTTCCCACAATGCAGTTCTGCGAAAAGTGACGTCACCCCATTCAAAGTGAATGGTGAAGCTTTCAACGCACGCCGCTGTGTGGACGGGCCGTAACCCTGCCGTAACCCTGCTGCGAGGCACCGGAGAACAGTTAATGAGCGTGCTCACTAGCGCACCTCCCCCCGCCCCCCCGTTCATAAAGTCAAGTACCCCTCAAAAGGTCCGGTTTATTTCATTTTAAAAGGCTGGTGTGATTGCGATGCGCACCAAGCAACATCTCTAGGTGCCCCTTTGAGAACCAGGGCAAAACAGTTATGTGCACCCCTGTATATATCACACTGCAGGAAAGGGAAACCCCCCAGAAAGCTTAATAGGGCCTCTTTAGCATTGTACAGTTTAATGTGTTGGACACTATCATGCAGCACAGTTGCTTTTAGTATCTCTTCATTACTCTGTGTGTGTGTGTGTGTGTGTGTGTGTGCGTGCGTGTGTGTGTGCGTGCACGCGTGTGTGTGTTGCATTATGTCCCTGAATGAAAGCAGGGGATTAAGCATCTTTACATTCACAAGGGAAATCCAGCAAACACCACTTGCACTGATGCGATGCCAGCTTGGCTGTAATTAAAAAGCTGTTTGTTTTGTTATTGATGGATCCTCTAGTGGCTACTGGTTATTGATTTAACATGAGTGTATGCTTCCCAAAATAGTTCACTTTATGACCAACGCACTTAATAATTCATATTCATTACTGAATGGATAAGCCCCAGCAGCAGCAGTTCTCTCCCTCTGCAGACCATGAGCAAATATCATCAATGCAATGCCCTGAAGAGAGAGACAAGGATGCACTGACATAATTACAAGGATCAAGATCCATTTTAAACTTTGTTTTGTAGGCAGTCTCATACCTCCGAGTACTGAACACTTGTTCAGTGCTCTGAATAGAGAATGCTGTGAGTACAGTAAGTGCCGGCATTTGTGTGAAATGCGTCTTCAATATTTAACTGAAATCTGATTTTAATTTGGATAAATCTTGAAATAGTAATACAAGCAAATTCACACAGAATGGATTGTGGCATACATGATACAGGAAAAACCTTCCCGCCAACAGCATAACACTAAACAACAGCTCACCTCTGGCTGGCAGAGAACTCACTACTCCAGAGTTTTAGTTTCTCCCTCTCCAGGAACAATTTGCAAAACAGCCACCTTGCATATCTGTTATTGATATAATATCCTATGTAGTGTACAGTATGTCTGTGCTCCTGTAGTGCAAAATTAAATGTATCTTCCTGCAGTATTTTTGACTTTTATGGAACATTTTAATTATCCAGAATATATTTATTGTAGTATGATTATACTTTATTCAATCTATTACATATTTGGTTTTGCAATGCCTGAACACACTGTTACCTTTCCCAAATGTCCCAATTTGGGATCAATAAAGTATTTATCTATCTTTTAATATATCTATCCATCTGCCTCTCTTAAGATCTGATTCACAAAAGATATACGTTAATGATATCACAGCGCAAACACACCTCGAAAGTTCTGAAACTGAAATTTGCCATTGCAATATTGGTTTTGAAAAGCAGAAATATTGGTTTTGCACAAACAGTAGGGAGAACTACGAACTACAGGTCCTGACCAATGAGGTGCAGAAGTATTCCTCAAAGATTCAGGCAACAAACTTAAACGTGGCAGAAGGATACCATATTTGGGATTTATGACTTGATGGACTCCATAAAGTCTTGGCGTGACCCACCTGATGAATGATGAACAACCAACTCTCCAAATCGTTTTTTTGTTTTTTTAACTGTGCGACTGTTAGCACCGTTCTTTGTTAATTGGACTGTTTTATGCTCATTTGCATAGAAAAGGGGGTGATTCTGCAACAACAAAAATAATGCATGTTACTGTAAAGGAGGGGGAGGGGTATAATTTATGGAGAGGGGAAGGGTTCTTTTAAATCAGGTAGAGAGCAAAACTGGGTAATCAAGGAGCCAACTACTAAGTTTAAGATTTTAACACAATAATGTATTCAGGAGTTACTAAGAAACTAAAATCAGAGCTGTCTAAAATGTAATCTCAGTAAAAAGATAGTCTAAAACTATTTTAAAATCAATTAAACGCAGTTAAAACAATATAAATAATTAAAATGCTAAAAGGGTTAAAAGTAGTGATGGCAGTTTGACACTGAAGCTTCGATACGTGCTTCAAACCCTGGACTTCCTATTCCATAGAAGCAGTGCTTCGAAGCTTGCTTCAAATCACGTGACATATGACATCCGAAGCAGCAACTGCTTTGTTTCCTGAATGAATCAACTCACTGGTTCGCCATCCAATCAGGTGATTCAATGCACTGCCTCGCCTCGATTCTGACAGTTTCAAATTTGAGCGCTTTAACACTTTATAACCGCTCTAAACAATGCGCAATGTGTGGGTTGTTGTCGTAGTTTGCGTTGTTGCTGTTGAGTTGTTGTTGGTATTGCATTTGTATTGGATTATTATAGAGCAAGCCAGGAAGAAAGATAGGTCGTTCTGGCTTGGGAAACACTTCAAAATGTGGAGAAGTTGTGAACAAAAAGACAACTATGAGTATTAAAAATAAAGTTCAACAGTTTAAAGAATAGATAGTCCAGTGGATAGAGCCAGCGGCCCACATGCGGCGACGTCCTCCTTGTGTTGTGTAATAGAAGCTTTGAATGAAGAACCAAGCGCAGTCTTATCCAAACTGAACTTTTACTTTATATTCATTTAACAGTTTCCAACAAGAACGGTGGAAGACAGAGAAAATGCACTCGACATGCTCGTATTCAATTTTCATAACAACAGGAAGGTGTCAGAGAAGGACACATACATGCCCTTCAAAATAATAGCATTTCCAGTGAAACATTGTATCTTTTAACTTCTATCAAATAAACAAATGTTACAACACCTTGCAACTGGTTCGGATCCCAGAATGGATTAACTTTTAATCATTGCCCGCTTTTCAACTTTAATACTATACTGTAACTGATAAAAGGCCCTCTCCAGCCAAAAAAATGCCTATAGAAAAATAAAAAATAAAATGAATAATGTAGGCTACCTCAATAGAGATATTTGAGTGCTCCCCATCCCACATAATCACCCCCTGCCATAACTACACAAGCACACCCAACCACTCTCTTCTCAATAACCCAATACACACAATTATCAATCTTTAATTGCAAATAGAACATGATAGTCAGTCTTAGTGTGTGTGTGCATCGAATATTTTTCCATCCATGACTCCGGATCCGGATCCGGATCCCGGCGTATATAGACACCAAAAAGAAAGAAATTTGGGGAAGCTGGGTTAATCGGAACATGAGAGTACACAGGTACAGACAGAGAGAATGAAGAAGTAAGATGTCCCCCGACAAACTAAGCCTATGTCAGCAAAAC
>CALSBZ010046621.1:224380-243969 GCA_943591055.1 Gobionotothen gibberifrons
TATCCTTAATTATCCATCCAACACTGACAAGGTGGTCCTTGCGAAGAATCTCATCACTATATTCCCTCAGCTGAAAGTCATTTACAACAATAGTTTGCTGAAAATTAAGTTTGTTTTAACCAAGGTAAGGTTTTTTTAGGTGTGATTTTTTTTTTTAATTATCTGTTCTGTCAACATTTGATGAAGTGTTATATATATATATTAGCTGTACACTTTACGAATATAATAGTTTTTTATGGACCATTCAATCTCATCCAACTGATTTTGCTGCCGTCACTCCTCGGCTCTTGGTAGTTCAGGCATTTATCAAACCTGGCAACCTCGGGCTTCCTGGCCGCTGTCAATCAAAGTCCAGTGGCTCCGCCCCAAAGTGTCAGAAACTTTTCACGTGCGAGCGGACAGACTCTGCGAGCGAGTGAGGCTGACACTCCCGCGAGCGAGCAAGAGGGCTGTCTCTTTTTAATTTAATCTGCGCGCGAGGGTCATTTTATGCGCGTGTAAAAGCACATTTTCTGCTCGTGAGTAGCTTGTTTTACGCGCAAGAATATTGACCCAAATCTGACTCCATAGATTGAGCTCATTAGTGGCCTGACTGGCCCTCCTAATTTGGTCCTTAATGACCCCATGATGTGATTATGTATATCTTAAAACCTTTAACAACTATTTAGATGTTCACAAATATCTACATTTATGTATAAATACATGTGTAGCAGTCAGACAAACATAATTAATAGATTATCTCATTAATACCTATTTTATATTAAAACCATCGTTTTGTTGACAACATGATTTGGGTTGAAAGTTATACTGTTGTGTCTCAAACGGATAGACTAGGTTATTAATTTATTTGCCTAATAGTTGCTTAAAATGCTACAATAACATTTGCAATTCGTTTTTAATCTGCCAGGTACGGTAATGTCTCTCAGCCACCGTAGTGTCGTGTCAGGTGTGTGTGTTGTGTGGGGGGCGTGTCGTGTAGTGTCGTCAATTCGCTTTCAATCTGCCATGTAAGGTAATGTCTCTCAGCCACCGTAGTGTCGTGTCAGGTGGGCGTGTCATGTAGGGGGCGTGTCGTGTAGTGTTGTGTACTTGCCGCGGCCGCAGCTAGACCATAGAGGCTTCTCAATTCTTAAATTTCCCCTCCTCGACTCCCCTCCTCGACTCCTATCCTCGAGACTTAGTCCCGCCCACAGGAGATGCGAGCAGAGGAGCCGAGGAGGGGAGCCGAGGAGAGAGGAGGGGAAGCAGCAGGCAGTTAGAGAAATGAGAACTCCTCTCCTCTGAGCGGTCATTTTAAAGAGACGTCCATTAATGATGACAGGAGGCACAGCAGCCCTCTGTCTGATGGACAGATGTGTTCATGACGACTTATATATTTACTTTAATTCATTCACAGTGCGGTATAATGAGACAATAACAGGCTACAGATGCGGACACACACAAATATATTTATATAAATATATACTATTTAAAGTATGAGAGCACTCTCATAATAACGTAACACAATCAGAGACTGGATATATCCCCCCCCCCATACTTGCCAACCCTCCCGATTTTCGCGGGAGACTCCCGATTTCATTGCCCTCTCCCGGTTTCCTCCCGTGGTCATATTTCTCCCGATTTCTGACAAAATCAGATTTACTCAGGACTGTTTCCACTCGGACTTTAATACAGCTACACCATTGTTTGGTTTCCATGGTAACACGTCTCTTTACTAGCGGGCGCAACTGAAAGTCTCAGAGGGTGAGGAAGATTGTCACAGAAAACCTCTGCTCACTCCTTTCCTGTCAAATACAGTTTCAGCCCACACTATAATGCTCCATCAAGGATGGTGCTTCAGGCCGCAAGGCAGTGCACACTTACAACTACAATAAGCATGTTAATGTTATACAGCTCCGGCGATCCAAATGGAATGGGGAATTGAAATTACCGGCCAAAAGTTGTATTTACAAGTAGCCTATCAAAAGTAAGCAGAGGACACCAAACCAACTGAGACCCGTCTGTCCGCCGCATCTACGCACTGTACAACACACACACACCTACACACTGTAGCACACACACCTACGCACTGTACCACACACACCACACTGTACCACACACACACCTACACACTGTACCACACACACCTACAGCTCCTAAAGGATAATTAGGTTACAGCCGTTGTGTATTTTATTATGTGAAGCACTAAATGGTTTTAGAAAAATATCGACTCTTTGTTTGTAGTTATCTACTAAACTAAAGCAAATAAAGAGAGTAGGCCTGTTACACTGAGTGATATATATTTTACACACTGCTCTGCTTTATGCACAGACCTCACAGCTGTTCTCACTGGAAACATCACGTCGCGATGAAAGCAGTTTCTAAAATAATATCCAGGGGATGCATGCAGACATGCTGTCATTGGCTGAGATAAGTCCGGCCGTGCGTCACGCCTCCACCGTTCCCGGAAATGCATCCACGGAGGAGCCGTGGAGGAACCATCAGTGTATCCTCGGTTATAGCTCCTCCAGAGAGCCTCCTCGACGCTCGATCCTCGGTCCTCGGTGTGCATTTAGAGAAATGAGATGTCCTTCAAAATGGCGCGCTGAAATTCATTTCCGGGTCACTACCGGAGGACCGAGGATTCGAGGAGTCGAGGAGGGGAAATTTGAGTATTGGGAAGCATCTCATTTGGAATTTTCGCTCCTACAGTATAACGTCATTGGCGCGACATCCGGCCGACGTGACACGTCCCAACCTTAGTAGGTTCTGTGGTGTTAAATATAGCCTCAGACACAAATGCGCCAATTTTCTTTAAAAAAAAGCATTTCTCCACACCTGTCGAGAAAGAAAAGAACAGAGTAGAAGAGAATGGAGACCTAAGGTGCTGCTGCAGTTTATATTGATGTATGAATGCCTAAAAAATGGGAACTGACATTCATTGTATTATTCCTCTGTTTTTTTTCCATTTATTTAGAGTATTCTATGTATTGTGGTGACCACGTATTAACACTGGGACATAATTCACACACGGAACTCTGGGGTAGGGATATTGTTTCCGCACGGACATATATGTTGTGTTGTCTATATATGTTGTGTGCACCTCTAGCTCTCTCTCTTCTCTTCCCGGGCTGCGACCCGATGACACCTGCTTTGCTGCTGCTCAATAAAGCCAGCTTTGTTCCTCAATTGCACCGCCTCATGACTCCATATCCTTCGGCACTACAGTATTCTATTTAATTATACATTTTTCTTATCTACCATTTTGTTTTTAATAATTATGGCAATTCATGAATGTGTATTTTCCCTTATTGTGAAGCATGTTGTGTTGCGTTTCTCGAATAAAGGATGCTGTACAAATGAAGTTCACAATCATTAACAACATTATTATCATCTACATGCATGGAAGACATGTATTTCTCCCTCGGGGATAGAGGCATAAAGCACTAACTGGGATGTTTCCTCTTGCAGTTTGATGTCGGGACTTGCTGCCCTCGACGCCAAGTGCTCCAGTCGGCTGGGCCTGATCACAGTGTCTTATTACCTGTGGACCACCTTTGTGGCCGTGGTGGTGGGGATCGTCATGGTCTCCATCATCCACCCAGGCGGAGCGGCACAGAAAGAGGACTCTGAGGACAGCGGAAAGCCCATCATGAGTTCTGCTGACGCTCTGCTGGACCTTATTCGGTAAGACCACCATAACATCTGACTGAACATTAGCTGACCCTGAGACAGTGTTTGACTGAAACAGTACAAGTGGAGCTCATGCTGTATAATTGATTGGCTATAAGGATATGGCTTCACCATTATTGTAATGTATCTAAGTACATCTACTCAAGTTCGGCAGTTTTGATAAATGAGGTACTTCACTTGAGTATTTGCACATAATACTACTTTACACTTTTGCTGGATTACATTTTGTCGGCAATTTATTTACTTTTTACTGCACTGCATTTATTGTACAGCTTTATTTATCAGCTACTTCCCAGATTTAGATTATTAATTCAAAATATAAATCAACTAATCAAGGATGTTTTATAGGTTAAGCTACCCATCAGTATGTCAAGTCTTTTAATTAAACACAATCTTTACCAAGCAAAGCATTGAGTTGGTATACACATAAATAACAACTACACTACCATTCATTCTAGAAACTGGCCATACTGTTGAATGAGTATTATTGCTACTTAACCCTTTAAAGTCCTTACCAAGAAAAAAGCAATGAAAAAAGTATTTCTTTACATTTTTAATATCCTTGGGCCAATAATAAAAACATCAATGTTTTTTTTTACAAAGCCCACCATTTTTTAAATATAGGTCTCTACCAAACGGACAAGATGTCGCTTAAAATCCTACTCCTAAAGTTATTTCATCAACATAATGATGAAACATTTAACATGTCAAATTAACAACAATAAATGGTCAGAAGTGTTATCATTTTGTAGCAAATAGTCAATTTGAATGACTTAGCTTAGTTCACTAACTTTACCATAAAGCGTCTAATCAACTGTTTGTTAGAGCATGTTGGGGAAAAAATTCTTTCTTTTTTTTGTATCAAGTTACACAATTATGATCATCAAGTCCTTAAACACTAAATTATGCCGAAAAAATTTGTGTTTATCTTTGAAAGTCCCACCAAACAGAGGCCTCATGTCGGGAGTGATTTTGTTGTTGCTAACTTCCTGTGAACAGGATAACTTGCTATCTGTGCCATGGATGTATAATAAGAACTGGATACAGCGTGGGAGGCGGGGCCTCATTCATTCCTGTGAGAGTTGCTCATTAGCGCATGATGATAAAATGGCCCAACTTTTGAGAGAGCGAAACGTCACAGATTACCCAGCATGCCTGAGAAGTACCCGTATGTGCGCTCATAGCGCATGCGCAACTTTAACCAAAATGCTCGTTCACATCAAGCATGTCAATTTGCGTACACGTAACAGCACCATGGATTTGAGATTTGGATTTTATATTACTCTGTAACAGGATCTAGTGAAATCCAAGCAACAGAGCTTCATTTAGCATGAGAGAATTATTGCACTGTATATATATATACAGTGCAATAAGCTTCACAGTGCAATAAGAAGCTACAGGGACGTTACTCTAACGTCGGTAATATTAACTTAATTGAATACAACATTTACGGTACAAGATTTAATCATACAGCCCATGTAGTATAATATTTTACAAGTGATGAATTACAGCAAACATGTGCAATATATCCATTATTACAGCTCCGTGGGATGGCAGTAAAACGATATGGGTCCGTTCTTATTGTGCATCCATTGGTAAAGGTAAACGCAATGCATGTGTAGTGCTGAACACGTACATGAACGTGCCGGGCGGCGCGGTCCCGTGGGTTAGATGCGCGTTCATAATGCAGAGGGAAATAACTCTCAGAATAACGTTATTAGCACATTTTTACAACTTGAGGAACGAATGTTTTTAATAAGGGCTACACAAGTGTTCATACTGGGTAGTTTATTTAGTTTAAAAAAAATTATCCAACAATTTACAGATCACTGTAAAAAACAAAGTGTTTCCGGGCCTGGCAACCAAACGGAAGTGCAGTACCGCCGTTTGGCCAGCACGAATATTTCCATCTGAGTCCGGCGCACTTCCTGGGGGCTTGATCTGTGCTAGTGAAAAACACAGGGACATCTAGTGGACTCTTTAAGCATAACATACTGAGATAGCATGACATCCTCATGGATTCATCTTCTTATTATAGACACATGCATTTCCAAACATTTGGACTACCTATGTTGTAAATGTATTATCTCTTCGATTTACACACGGCATCTATTGCACGTCTGTCCGTCCTGGGAGAGGGATCCCTCCTCTGTTGCTCTCCCTGAGGTTTCTCCCATGTTCCCCTTTAAACTGTGGGTTTTCTCTGGAAGTTTTTCCTTGTACGATGTCTAAGGGTCTAAGGACAGAGGGTGTCGTATTGTCATACTGATATTCTGTACAAACTGTGAAGACCACTGAGACAAATGTAACATTTGTGATATTGGGCTATATAAATAAACATTGATTGATTGATTGATTGAACATACATCAACCAACCGGTAGAGATTGGCTGACACAGGTGGAATTAAGTAAAACTTTTTTGTAAGTAAGATATGGTGACTCAAAGTGTGCTCTACCATATGGCCTAGCAGTAGGTTCATTTAATACTTTTATAGTTTGACTTGATTACGATTTTGATTGCAGGATTTTATTTGTAACAGAGTTCTTTAACAGTCTGATACTGGTACTTGTTAAATATCTGAGTACTTCTTCCACACCTGCTCTAAACGACAATCTATATCCGCAAAGTCAAGTGCTATAGCTTCAGGACGTCCTCTGTGAGGTCAACCTGTAGGGAAGGGATGATCCGCAGAAAACTGACAGGACACAATTACAGATTATATCTGTGCCGCAGGGGATTTGTGTTTGGGTTTAAAGGTGATTGATTCTGAAAAGAGGGACACAGCAGGGAACCGAAACAGAATGAGATATAAGGAAACCGATCTGGAGTGTGTACATCTACTATACACCTAGTGTATATATGTTACAATCTTAAGAGTTTAAAGCCGTAGTGTGATAATGAAGTTGAGGACTTACAAGAAATGGGAATTGTAAGAAATATTTTTATAAAAATAATAATTCTGTTGTTTGGGGTTTAAAGTCTTAATATTTAAAAAATAACTGAGATGTAGAATTGTGTAATTAAAAGTAGGTGTGTCCACCTATGTGTCATAAAGAAGGCTGTCACATTGGAACCACAGAATCATAAATGTATATACTTCAGATGTTTAGTATTGCACTACCAAATCAAACAAAGTCAAAATGGCGGAGGAGAGATGACCATCAGGAATTTCAGGAAGTCTCCCAAACAGCTGATACGTTCCAGTCCTGGCACATGGCCATCGTTCTTTATCTTCGATGTGTGATGTGAGCAGTGACTGTGTGCTCAGTTTATATAAGCACCTCAGTGAGTATCCCCCCCTCAATATTACATGAATATTTGATATAAATACATGTATTACATGTATATTTAATATACATACACTTAATAGTGAAGGGGGATAGGAATGGTCCCTCCAAATTTGGACTGATCCAAGTGTTTTGAATCGACTGAGGTGCTTATATAAACTGAGGGGCAGGTGTCTGCTTGACATCCTTAATATCTTCAACACTTTATATTAAAGGTGGGGTATGTAATTCCCTTCAGAAACACTTTTTGTTATATTCCATGGAATGCTCTTAACATCCCGATAGCAATGAATATATTAAATGCTTTGAGAATAAATACAAAAACGGCCGGCTCGGCTAAAATAACTGGATGGCCTACCTGCCTGTCAGCCTTCCATCTCGTGCACAAACTTATCTCGTGCCCTCATTGGTCATGTGCGCGTTTGTGTGTGTTGGAGGAGGGGCTCTGTAAGGAAGTCTGAAGGAAGGGGCAGATTTTTTTCGGCTGCATATTCAAATTCAAATTCTAACACACTCGAGCTGGTTTCTCCATTCTTAACTACCCTACCTTTAACCTGTTAAGCCCGAGAGACCCTGGTACCGGGGCCCTCCCGCAACATCTTGCAGGAAACAGTGTCTGAGGGCATGTTCATTTAATAAACTATGAATGTTTTATATCCATGTAACGGGAAGAAACTAATCTAACTGATCATTTAAAAAAATATGTTTTTTAAAAACCCACAATGCTAACGCTGAGCCTCTGAATTAGCAACGAGCGAAAAAAGCTAACAGATTACTGCACCGAAATTCACTCACAAAACCTTATTATTTATCTTTTCTGCACATCCAACACATCGTTTCACATCGTGAGATGACACAGAATCGATGGGTGCAGACATTATCACTCAATGATACGAACTCGTGACTTTATAAACAAAAACAGACATCAAAACATGTGGTGCTAGGTAGCTAAAAACGCTAACATGGTCAAAAGTGGTCTTCAATGGCATTAAAACGATAAAAACGCAGCTGAAGTTAATCCATAGGTTAATCCAATGTGTCTGTGTCCCTTTGAAATGATTTCTGATCATCCATAAGCAATAAACCTGCTTTTCCGTTTCTAGATGTCAGAGCTAGAGATAGCTTGACTGCGGTGCAAAACTGCGTACGCGAAGCCCCCACCTTTTTGTTTTAGCATGTGTGTGAGTGGGGAGATTCCCCTTCGATTCTACTGGCTCTAACGGTCAGAAAGAGATGTCATTCACCAAAATCGACCTATGGGTTCCAGAGAAACTGTAAAACCCCCATTTCCACCCAAATTACCTCAGAGTTTTTTTGCTAAACCTCTCTAAAAAGGTCAAATTAATCAATCAATGTTTATTTATATAGCCCAATATCACAAATGTTACATTTGTCTCAGTGGACTTCACAGTTTGTACAGAATATCAGTATGACACTATGACACCCTCTGTCCTTAGACCCTCACATCGTACAAGGAAACACTTCCAGAGAAAACCCACAGTTTAAAGGGGAACATGGGAGAAACCTCAGGGAGAGCAACAGAGGAGGGATCCCTCTCCCAGGACGGACAGACGTGCAATAGATGCCGTGTGTAAAAAAAAAGATAATACATTTGCAACATAGGTAGTCCAAATGTTTGGAAATGCATGTGTATATAATAGGAAGATGAATCCATGAGGATATCCATCCAGGACTTATGATCCAGGACCGCAGCAACAGGATCATCCATGACTCCGGATCCCGGCGTATATAGACACCAAAAATAAAGACTAAGACAACAAAACTAGGGGCTGAATCTAATCAGCCCTAACTATAAGCTTTATCAAAAAGGAAGGTCTTAAGCGCACTCTTAAAAACGGATAGGGTGTCTGCCGCCCGAACACAAACTGGAAGCTGATTCCACAGTCTCACTGGAGGCCAAATTAATGCCATCCATAGTTAGTATATCTTTAGATAATTTGTTTCGTAGATTCTTCGGGCCGAGTACAATAACTTCAGTTTTGGTCGTGTTTAACATCAAAAAGTTTAAAGGAGAGGTGTCATGGCCATTTCCACTGATCATAATACCATTGTTGAGGTATACTAAAATAGACAAATACTGTGCAATTTTCCAAACTCACATTGGTTTCGCATACAGCATCTCTGTAAAGTATGTGTATTCAGCAGTATTCACTTTCTCCACTAAACGGCTCGCTGCAGCTCCCCCCTCCCCTAAATGGACCCGTACCCGGAATAATCAAATGACGTCATGATGACGTTTCACCAACGAGGCGTTTTGGGGAGGTATTTTCTGTTTTCGAGTTTTACTCGCTACAGGGTGTACTTTAAGGGTTTTTACTCTGCACACCGTTTACATGCAGAAAAACCTTCATAACACACAAGGGGACGGGTAATAACCGGAAAAGCATGACATGTTACCTTTAAGGTCATCCATGTTTTTAAGTCCTTGAGGCAGTCTTGAATTTTATATAGATGATTGGATTCATCAGGCTTGATTGATAAATATAGTTGAGTATCATCCGCATAACAATGAAAATGTACAGAATGATTCCTTATAATATTGCCTAACGGAAGCATATATAATGTGAACAAAATAGGTCCGAGCACTGAGCCCTGTGGCACTCCATGGCTAACTTTGGTTTGCGTGGAAGATTCATCGTTGACACATACAAACTGAGAGCGTTCAGATAGATAAGACCTAAACCAGCCTAAAGCAGTTCCCTGTATGCCAACTAAGTGCTCTAGTCTTTGCAATAGGATATCATGGTCGATAGTATCAAATGCAGCACTGAGATCGAGCAAGACACCATTGTCAAATGTCACTTGTTTTGCATCAATCTTGATACAGGGTACTTATTATATGTTGTACTTTGGATTCCTAAAGCTTTTAGTCTAACTTACCATCATCCAAGGGTAGTTTTCACGATAAGTAGAAAAGATTTTTTTGAAAAACAGGCTCAGGGCTAAACAGGTTAAGGTACACAAATTAACCATCATCTAGTTGTTAATTAACATGCATATTAGCAGTATATTGGCCCTTTATTAGTCATTTGCCCTCTCCCGGTTTCCTCCCGGGGTCATATTTCTCCCGCATTTCTCCCGATTTCTGACAAAATCTTGTTAAAGATTTATTCACGACTGTTTCCACTCGGACTTTAATACAGCTACACCATTGTTTGGTTTCCATGGTAGCGTGTCTCTTTAGTAGCGTGCGCAACTGAAACTCTGAGAGGGTGTTCAGCATGGTGAGGAAGATAGTCACAGGCATTGTGCCATACAGGTTCATGCAGTTATGAGGGGGCCTCACTTCCTCATCTGAAGCGCTAATGCGGCGCACTATTATGCGCTTATGCGGCGCAATTAGTGTAAGCGTGCCACAGTTTATCCGCCGTTTACTCCACTAGCACCCCCTCGCGCTCGCGACACAGATTGGGCAGGGGCGGCCCTGTAGGTAGATCTTTTGGGCTTGCTCATTTTAAAAGTAGCTCCCAAGCTGAAAAACAGTGGGCACCCCTGGTGTAGGCTAACGCTAGCGTGTAGGCTAACGCTAGCACGAATACTAACGCATTTTCTCATTGTGTTTAAACATCTCCAAATGTCATCACATAAACACAATACATGTTACTAATCCTTACAGTGTAAGGCGTACACTTAAACTTACACTTACAGTCATTGCTTTCTGACGGACTTGACCCTTACTCTTCAGGTTGCATAGGGGAAATTAGTAGCAGTCTACAGCCATGCTATTCAGTTCACTTTCTCCTACTTCCTGTACCCGGTTTCCTGCCTAACCTTCAGTACAAATTTCACAAAAATATAAATGTGCAAATATGAAACATAGGCCTACAGGTCAATATCACCTTGCTATTGGCAGCTGAACTGTCAATACCCCAAAACATATTCTTAGATATAAATAGGCTACCTAATTTTGAGTTATTTAGACACCATTAACACAGTTTCATGTCTTGCTACATAACAATAGATAATATTTGTGTGTTATTATGGGAGAATTACTATTCTTGTGGTACTACTGTCTTATTAGGCCTATATTGAGCAGCGCATATTAAGACCAGAACTCATGTACAACAACTTCCTTACTTGCAATACATAAGCACTAATTAGAGGGTTATTGAGGAAAAACTCTCAACTAATGGCCTATTACTTGTAGGAAGGGGCAGATTCTTTTCGGCTGCGTACTTTCAAATTATAGCGCACTGGGGAAGGTTTCTCCATTCTTACCTACCTTACCTTTAAGGTACACAAATTAACCATCAACTAGTTGTTAATTAACATGCATATTAGCATGAATAGAGTATTCCGACACTGTTGTACTTTTAATTAAGTACAAGATATATCATATAACCATATTAGTAAAATCACAGACAAGTGCCTCTGTCTGCAGTAGGCTACAGGAAACATACATACAATTGGATGTTTTCCACATTGAAATGCTGAAGCAGTGTTCAGTTGTTATGCTTTATAAATCTGGAACAAACTGCCAGAAATATGCAGGTTCATGGAACTCTCACTTCCAATAAAATCGAGGTCTCTGGTGAACTTAATGGTTTAAATGTTTTTTTGTAAAGTACTTCAAATTGCTGTGTTTTTTAAAAACATGCTTCAAAAATAAATGTACCTTTCCTTAAACTCTGGAATTATGATGTCCTTCTTACATTGCCATGGGAACATGCTTTGTACATGTTTGTTGTGTTTCATTCTTACAATTAATTACATGAAAAATACAACCAAAATGTTAACCATTAAAGCCCGCGTCACACTGTCCCGAAATTGACACCCGATGGACACACGAATATGGATTTGTGAACTTCGCACGAAGATGGCCCCGAACCACACACGAAGGCAACATTTACATTACATTTAAGACATACAACTGCAACGAAAGTTACAAAAACAATTATGTTAAAGTACTATGATACTGTACTGATATTTTCAGACTTTGTTCTTTACTTTATCCGTCTTTATATGTAGAAGATATTAAGTTTTCTCCGTAGTGTTGTTTCCATAGCAACAACAACATTCTGTCAACTCGCCTTCAAAATAATATATTATATCCTTTTCAGTTTCACAGAACACAAATTGGGTTATTTACATAATATGTTTACATGATTTTGTTGTGCAATAAAACAACCCGATGGACACACGATAAAGGAAATGTTCAAATTCGGCTCTGATCGTAGCAACATCAGTGCCGGTCAAAGGTCTTCTTTGTTGAGCTTTAAAACAAATGAATAACGACTATATATAAAATACACGGAGCCTCTCTTTTTCCTCCCTCTCTTCTGACAGCGTCAGTGTCTGTCTCATGCAGCTGATCCAGTAATGAGTGACACGGCCGACAGTAAAAATAAACATATTTATAACTAGTTTAGGTAGTTTGAGAGGTAGGCTAATTAAAATAGCTAAGGGCGATGATCTGACTTGAAGTGTGTGTTTTGCTCGGTTCACCGCTGCATCACAGCGGGAGGAGCTGCAGGTGAGCAGCGGAGTTTTTCAGGCTTCGGCAGCAACTTCGGGAGCGGTGCCAAAATCTTTGGCATGCCAAAATCTTTGGCATGCCAAAGATTTTGGCATGCTCCCGAAGTTGCTGCCGAAGCCTGATAAATTCCACCGGTGGTCATACGATGGCTTAGGATGCCCTCACGAATGCCTTACGAAGGGCAACATGGACACGCGAAGGCAACACGAAAATGAACCTTCGGCAATGCTTTGTCATGCCAAATATGTTGCCAGCGCTCCCGAAGTTGCTGCCGGAGCCTGAGAAACTCCACCGGCGGTCATACGATGGCTTAAGATGCCCTCACGAATGGCCCGATGCTGTTACGATCAGAGCCGAATTTGAACATTTCCTTTATCGTGTGTCCATCGGGAGTCAATTTCGGGACAGTGTGACAGCAGCCTTACCAAAACCATTAACTTGCACTCAGAGATCGAAACACAAAATGTTTGAGGGAAACCAGCTGCTACTCTAATCTTCTTTAAACCCCTCAGAAATCATTTATTTGGTTTAAATGGGGTATGGGACAAAAATATAAAGGCCAATGGCCAAAGTGACCTCATGAATGATAAACTAGGGGCATGGCATTTTTGGAGACATTTGAAGTTTTTTAAAAACATTACAAGCATTAAGTTCACGAGAGACCTCAATTTTATAGGAAGTGAGAGTTCCATGAACCTGCATATTTCTGGCAGTTTGTTCCAGATTTATAAAGCATAATAAGTGAACACTGCTTCAGCATTTCAATGTGGAAAACATCCAATTGTATGTATGTTTCCTGTACTGCAGACAGAGGCACTTGTCTGTGATTTTACTAATATGGTAATATGATATATCTTGTACTTAACTAAAAGTACAACAGTGTCGGAATACTCTGTTACAAGTAAAATTCCTGCATTCAAAATGTTACTCAAATAAAAGTACAAAAGTATAAGCATCAAAATATACTTAAAGTATCAAAAGTGAAAGTACTGAGCAGATTGGTCGATTTCAGAATAATATATAAGATATGTTTTATAATTAGTGATGCATAGTTTAAAGTGTTATGAAAGCTGGTAAAGGTGCAGCTAGTTTGAATGACTTTGTATACTGCAGGGTAGCTTGTGAATTTACTCCAGGTGGAACTAAAGTCTTATTTACTGTAAGAGTCATTTACCTCTGAATTGAGTAGATGTACAAAGTAGCAAAAAATTGTACTTGAGTACAGTACTTGAGTAAATGTATATTTAACTTTACACCCCTGGATGGCATAATCACAATATAATTAAAGTGTTTGTAAAAGATAGACCAAACATTGTTGTAGATGTTTATTTAAAACATGTAATCATTCTAACCTGGTCTGTGTGATTCGTACCACCCTTTTCACATTGAATCAATCTTTAGTAGTATGTAATAACACCTCACTGCAGCTTACTTCCTTCTTACAGCCTACTTTTTCTGTTGCCACAAATAAGTCATCATTTGGCAAGCAAGATCTAGCAAAATTTTCAGTTTCTTCTTCTTTGGTTCAGCGGGAGAAAAACAGTTGACTAATCTTTATTATTTTCTTTTATAAAAATGTATTGTATTTTGAGAAAAAAAGTTATATATTTTTAGACCAAAGTTGTAAAAACAGCTGATTAAAAATCCCTGATTTACATCACTTCCTGTTGCTTACTGCATGTTAATAGGGACATTTTTCATTTGAATTCTGTTATAAGCTGTTTGTCAAAAGTTGTGGGTGTCTTTAGATTGATATTTCCAGACCTTCTTTGCATCAACAATCATTCTGAATGTAACCAGGTGTCAGATCTTATCGTGAAGGCAGAGCAAACTAAAATGTCTGCATTGGGCTTTGGGATACATCTGTTGCGCTTGTGGAGCAATGACACTGTTCATATATCTGTCTAACTGCACTAGCCTGAACAAAAAGAAATACAATTAGCCATGATAACATTATTTAAATGTCCCCACTGTTTTTCATCAACATATCATAGGTCTCAGATATATACAAAACATGTCTCTGAAGTGTTTGGCTCAAAATACCAAAGAGATCATGCATTGCAGCATCCCATAGACCCCTCCTAAAGTGCTGATTCTCTGTCTTTTACTTTAGATGAAAATAAGGAGCCAAAAAGAACACAATGGTGCTCTAGGACAGTGGTTCCCAACCTGGGAACATTAATGTATTAAATCAATGTTAATCCATGCGTGTGGATGTGGAATTAACGGACTTGACGTTGTGCGATGGCATTGCCAGGCAACAGCTTCGGTACATGTCCATTTAGAAACTCTTCAACTACAACCATAGTTATATTTAAAAACATGTTAGAAGGCCTAACGAAATACTTTAATGTAAATTAAAATTTTAATGTGAAGGAATGTGTGTATAACAAAATACATCCGTCATAAACGAAACCGGAAACAGACGTCGGCAAGATCCTCAGCTCGATGATTGGATGGTTTAGCCGCAATGCACGCTGGGATTTGGTGTTTATGCGATGTGATATCCGGAAAAAAAAAAGTTTAACAATACTTTATTCCGAGTGTGCTTGCTTTTGTCTTTGAAAGTCATCACATAACGGCATTGTAATACACGGTTCGGCTGCATTAAATATTACATATCTGCCGTAGTTCTCTATTTATACGTGGATCATAAATATATAAGCAATTAAACAACATCTTACATTTCTTTTCACACAATACGTCTCCTTGCAGTATCAACACTAATTCGGCTGACTTTTATATTTGATCCAATTGGTAGATAGGCTGTATTTACACCATAACGGTGCACAGCTGATAGAAAGGGACACCTAGTGGTTAAAGCACGTTATTGAATGTGACCTTAGGAAGAAAGAAACCAAGGTATTTAGGATCAATTGATAGGAAAAGCTGCCTTTCATGAAGCACATTCAGCCAGTTGCCTACAAACCAACAATGAAACACATACTGTAGTTTAAATAAAGCACAAATACAATCTGAGTTTACAGAAAATGCTCCGTTTTAGTTTAATACTCATGCATGGTATACTACGTGCCTTTTAGCTGTTCATATATATTAAGGTTTTCCTGAGTGTCTATTGAATCTTGGTTATCACAGCCCTATCACCACATGTGTGCAATTAGGCTTTGATTTCGTACAGCTGTGCAGTCGATGGTTAACACCTCGGTTGTTGTTTTCAGAATGATTTGTATGTTAGGGTATACAAAAAAAAATGCATTTAATGAAAGTTAGTGGAACGGTGTATCATGAGCTAAGGAAAAACCCATTAACTTTGAATGGGACTTCAATCATGAGCTATATTCTCATATTGCAACCCAGTCTCACGGCATTTCGTGTAATAGTAACGAACTCAATGTAATCTATTGATTCGTGTTCACCAACACAATTTTCCCATTTTTTTCGTGTCACACAGAACGATTTTAAAAGCAATGTATTTCTATTGGTAGTATGTTTCGTGCCTGCACCACGTCTTTTTGTCCGGTCGGGTCTTGGAAGACCGGAAGCTGTGGGGTTCATAAAAAAAATGTCTTACTCAATATCAAGCCACGATTACTGTTTTAATTTGAAGTTGTATAATGTCTGAATTTTTTTGCCGTCCGTGAGGAAAAGAAATGGGGCTCAGAGCCTCAGGATACGGAAATCTGTATTTTTGAACTCTTATTTTCCTTCTAATTTGTTATTATTTTGTTCAGGCAGGAAACATACTACCAATAGAAATACATTGCTTCTAAAATCGTTCTGTGTCAGAATACTGAAATCTGGATTTTTTTTTGTTATTATTTACATTGCTTTTAAAATCGTTCTGTGCGACAGGAAAAAAATGGGGAAATCGTGTTGGTGAACACGAATCATTAGATTAATTTTGTGACTATAACACGAAATGCCGTGAGACTGGGTTGCAACTCCATAGTTGTGTGGGATCAATGGCTGGGTGACAAAAGATCAGTGAGAGGTTTCTTTTATAGTTCAATAAACCAAATGTTATTAATTAACATTTGGTTTATTATTTATCAGAAACCCTGCATTTATTCATTGTATTGCAGCCACTCGTTTTTCTTAAGTGGTAGAATGTCACACACATTTCAAAGTATGACTCTACTGTAAATATCATTATGATTTGAGGTCAGTCGTGCTGACTTAACACTGTATTGCACAACTGCAGACAAACAGACCAGCAAGAAATGTTCAGTCCGATTTGGTTCGTTGAGACAAAAGGGTAAATGTATCATATTACATAACCACGATCATAATCTCATTTTGTATTTGTTATTTGTTTCATTACGTTTTTTATGTAGAAATGTTAATAATTAAGTCTACTGCGACCAGGAAAAAGGTTTCACTGTTCACTCACCTGCTCTGTATTCTGTCAGATTGTATAAAAGTATAAGATGTTATTCTTGAATCCTGCTAACTATGACTCACTGCCATTTCTTTGAACCCTTTTGGGATGTTTTGAATTAAACAAATCGAAAAAATTATATAAGGATATTTTTCAATCTGAAGCTCCATGGCCTTGGCTTGCTAAGAACATTGAATTGGAAAAAAACATTTGGTACAGATGCCAAAATGCCCCGCCACATTTTTGTCATTCATATGAAGAAAATCAGAAATAATCTCTATATCTAAATTATAAAAAGAAAAACAATCATAGTTAAGAATAAATATGAAACCCAACTCTTTATTAAAGACAATTTGTGGGCAATAATTATAACTTCAACACAAAAAACTAATTACACTTTTATTGTTAAAGGGGCCCGATTATGCGTTTTGGGTAAAGACAATATTTGTATGGGATTGTGTATGTAGTTTTTACATTTCTGTAATGCTTTTTAAACCCCAATCATGTACAAATTCAATTTGACCTGAACAGTACCAAAGGGTCCAAAATGTAAACATAATATAGGGTTAAACTATTGAGTGGTATTCTGCTTTGTAGTGAACTGGATCCGTTTTGATGAACAATATTGTATAAAAACAACTTTTGGAAGACAATATACTAATAAATATCTTTGTCTTGCAGAAACATGTTCCCATCCAATCTGGTCCAGGCAACATTTCAGCAGGTGAGACATTGGATAATACATACAACATTTCCAACACAAAGGCGTAGATTTAATACAAATGTATATTTCTACTTCTGTTTCTCTTCCCTGGCAACAGTATCGAACGAGTAGCGAGTACCTTGTGAAAACCAAGCCAACGGTGAGCCAGGCCCAATCAGAGTCCACGACGCGGCGAGCGCTCATCTATGGTATCCAGGACGATAATGGGACTGACATCCAGAACTTTGCCCTTGACCTGACTCCACCCCCTGATGTGCTCATACGCATACGAGAAGGAACAAGCGATGGAATGAATGTCCTTGGAATTGTTATTTTTTCAGCAACCATGGGTAAAAAACTGCATTGTTCGTCTTAAGTTCAGCTTCAAGCTTCAGCTCTGAACGATCATATTAAAGATTTTACTTTATATCTTCACAGGTATTATGTTGGGAAGGATGGGGCCAAATGGCAGCGCCTTGGTGAACTTCTGCCTGAGCGTGAATGAGGCCGTCCTTAGAATTGTTGCCATAGTTATATGGTAATATTTTCTTTGAATATACTACTTTAATTAAGGAAGCCAAAGTGTTTGTCCTTCAGAAACATTCAAGGCAAACTGGCAGCAGATATGAATAAGCGACGTGGGTGTATGAGAAGGCATTTCAGTCTAATATGTTCTAGGTTTTGCTGAAAACTTCAGTGAAGTCGGAACATACAGTAGATCAGTCAAGCCATTTCCATTTTCTATTCAAGAAAACCTACAAGCTGCATCAGGAGTGATAACTAGCTTTATGATGCTATCTTAGGTTTGCAAAAAAATATTATTTACCTCAATTGTCTACAAATAAACATTTCCAGGATTCAGATATTCATTACAATACATTACATTACATATCACTTAGCTGATGCTTTTTTCCAAAGGGACTTACAATAAGTGCAAAAACCATAAAGATTCAAACTCCGAACGAAAAGGAAAGTGCAGATATTTTCACTTTATTCAAGCAAGATCATACCATTGTAAGTGCGAATTAGTTACAAGGCCTAAATGAACTCAAAAAGTGCTTCGTGATTCTTTTCAGCAATAATTGAATTGCCAAGGTACAATTGAAATAGATACGTTTTACGGAAGATATGCAGAGTTTCTGCTAACTTAATGTCAATGGGGAGTTAATTCCACCATTTAGGAGCCAGGATAACAAACAGGCTTCTTTTTGAGGGGTACCTGGGTCCCACTCGCAGTGATGGAGTAGCAAGCCGATTAGCTGACTCCGAGCGTAGTGCACGTACTGGAGTATATGGTTTAACCAAGGCCTGGATGTAGGGCTGTTCCATTCACCGCTCGGTAGGCCAGCACCTGTGTCTTGAAGCAGATTCTTGCATCCACTGGCAGACGTTGGAGGGAGCGAAGGAGCGATCTTTGAAATGTATAGTTCTACTTCTTAATTAAGTTGTTGGGACTTCTGTCTTTTGGCCAACTAATTTAACAGTTGAATAAATATAAAGGACTTCAGAGCCATTCTCGCTGACTTTCAGCTACTTCTTCTTTAGGTACTTCCCGTTCGGCATCGTGTTCCTGGTGGCCGGTAAGATCCTGGAGATGAGCGATCCGTCGGCCATGGGGAAAAAGCTGGGTTTCTATGCCGTCACTGTGGTGTTTGGTCTGGTGTTGCACGGCTTGTTCATCCTGCCTGCCATGTACTTCTTCATCACCAAAAAGAGCCCCATCGTTTACATACGGGGAATCCTGCAAGCACTGCTCATCGCACTGGCAACCTCTTCCAGGTAAAGGAAATAAGTTCAGGGTGAACAAACTCAATTACCTTGTTTTTCTTTATATTGTAAAAGAACAGACCAGTTTTTTTTTATTTCTCATGTGTGAATCATAATGATGCATCCAGAGCACTAATACCATTTATCCTTTCCTGTTTTATCCATTCACTGGAACAGAAGCATGAAAAGCCTCAAAGGGACTTTGGGATATCAGAGACCATCTGTGTGTGTGGGGGAATGTAGAGGAACATTCCACACATTTGATTAGACTGGCAGCTGTCTGTGTGTGTGTGTGTGTGCGCGCGTGTGTGTGTGTGTGTGTG
>CALSBZ010046621.1:244069-287313 GCA_943591055.1 Gobionotothen gibberifrons
GTGTGTGTATGTGTACGTGTGTGTGTGTGTGTGTGTGTGTGTGTGTGTGTGTGTGTGTGTGTGTGTGTGTGTGTGTGTGTGCGCAGATGTTGATCATTTGGGAGATAGCTTCTCTCTATAAACAGAATGTACTGAACGTGTTTTTGAACGTTTTAGTTTGTTCACATTATTGTCACTGGTAGATTTCAGACTGGTTTAATCTTCAACCCTTGAAGAAAAATAATGGACACCAGTGGCTGCCTGGAAGGAAGACAAAAGTGGCAAACTGAACCTTTAAAACACAACAGGGTTGGGAGGGTTACAACATTTATTCCGTTACAATTACCTGCAAACAAATGTTTTACAGTCAAATAAAAGTAGTGTAACCTGTTTACTTTACGTTACTTTTGGATCACCTCAATATCAAATGCAAAATAAATAAATAAAAGAGAAAATAAATATCAATAAGATGTTTCTTACGTAAGTTAATTGTGTAAGACAACAGAACAATGTGCCCTTAGAAAAGAAGAAACCAAGATATTCAGTATGAACATTTTTAAAATACTATTTGCTTGACATACAGAGTAGTTAAGAATAAAAGAAGCCTAAATGAAAACCCAAAAGAAAATTCAGACAGTTTGTCTCCCTATACTATATCAATCTATGATATATTTTAAATGTATTGGAACATTGTAATCCTGCTAGTAATCCCCATTATTTTATTTATTTTTTACCATTAATCTAATTGTGTATTTCTTTCAAGTAACTGTAAGGGAATACAGTGTCCTTTTTTTGTATCCTGATTACATAATCCTGTTACATGTAATCCATTACTCCCAAAGCTTGTATGTGAATGGGTTACAACATACTAAAATGTTTGCATTTATATTATATGAATATTTGCATTTGCTGGTGATACCACTTGTTTACACATATGCCTAGGAGAAATTCTGAAGTGGTTATGTAATGATTCTATCCTGACCTTTGCTTGTTCTCACCTCTGTGTTGTTCTTCTACAGCTCTGCCACATTGCCTATCACCTTCAAGTGCCTCTTAGAGAACAACCACATTGACCGCCGCATCATCCGCTTCGTGCTCCCTGTGGGCGCCACCATCAACATGGACGGCACTGCTCTCTACGAGGCCGTGGCAGCAATATTCATCGCACAAGTTAACAATTATGAGCTGGACTTTGGCCAGATCATCACCATCAGGTCAGTGGACCGTGCTGCCGGCCTATACCATCTGTGCTTATAAGCTCATTAACACGGTAAAGATATCATTGGGATTTGAACGCAATGATATCAACGCTCATAAATCCTTTACACCAAATGGCAGAAATACATTATGCATAATACATGGCTTTTCAAATATCCACTTTAATTTGGGTTTTCAGTGATTATTTGACCTCATTTTTTTGCAGCACAGATGTAGGAAAATATATTTCACCAGTTTAAAAATGCTACTTTTAAACAGAGCGGGGCAAGGATGATGGATCTGAAGTCCCTTGATGTTTGGACACACTGTGAAATGAGCGTCAGTGAAGACCTTTTGAGTCATTCCTTCAACATCCAATGAAAAAAACAGCTTTAAATCAGGGTGAGCTTGCTCAGCTGCCAACCAGATGCAGAATTGCGAGCAATGTCCTTCCTTTCATGGAGCCATCCAAAAACTCACAGTAAACATGTCAGAGTTTGTTGATGAGCATCTCAACCCACAGTTTGAATAACTTAGCGCTCATCTGAAACTAGAGAGAATTCTATCTGATCTGGAGGCTTACTTTAGAGATCTTTGGAAAAGTAGAAGCAGGAGGAAGAATATATGGATGAGTGTCAGCAGACAGAAATAACAGTTGTGCACAAAATAATTTCGAGCATGCTACCATTGAAGCCATGTCCTATACAACATCAAAGCCTTTCAACAAGTCTGGATTAGTCAATAGTTTTTCATAAAAGGGAACATTTTTGCACCTCAAGTGTTCTAATACAAAAATGTTCCCGCATTGAGTAATGGATTGACTCAATCGTTCCCCTTCAACACTGATTTGAAATCCACATGAAAGAGAGGGTTGGAATAAAAGCAACATTCCAACCTTTGTTTCTCAAGCTCTGAAACTAGTCTGTACAAGTGCACATTGATAATTAAGGAAAACGTTTTCCACAGATGGAAAATAAAACTGTATAAAGTCGTACATGAATCACTAACTGACACATAATGATAACAACACAGTCTGTTCTCAAGGACTCTTATGTTGTGCACACAAGGAGATGGAAGTAGCTGTACGAGAGGAAAGAGGGCTGAGAGGAAAGTACAAATCCTGCCTGCTTTTTGTCTTCAACACAATTGGCCAATCACACACACTTCACGATGATTGCTGGGTTGTCGTTTGCAGATAGTTACACAAATGTCCCTGCCAAGTGCTATTGGAAATGTGCGTGTGGGAAGGGCGTTTTAGACACTGTTTTTGACCATCTGACAAGTGCTGCATATTGATGTGTTTATGTGGCTTGGTTATGGGTTTTAATCTCTGACAAAATTGTCTTTCTTATGTCTAACTTATAAAGCATTCTAATGCATCATGTTAACTGCGTGGTTTGGCTCCCTTCAACTCACTGTTGGTACAAGGTTTTATTATCTATCTCGTTTTTCTTCAACGCTACGCTTCCAGAACACTTTCATCTGCAACCAAACAGATGCGTTTTGTCCATTTTAAAGCATAGTGTAAAAAGCATACAGAGTCATTTTACATGCTGATTATTTTAATAACCTGGGTTGAGTGAATAAAATAATTGTGGTCGCTATTCACTGTTGCTTGGCAATTTAAAAAAAGCTAGGTTTGTACATCTCATGTTGTACTATTTAGAATTCTCCCTGACCGTAAACTTGGAACCTTGACCAAGATGGTACCATACAAATAAGCACGTACTATCCACGACATGTTAATGGGGGAACCAAAAAAACAGCAAATGAATCTGAGTAGAGCTACGATTCAGTGGAAATGCAGACTCCTCTCCTGCTGTTGCAAAAGAAACAGTAGTGATCTGCTAGAAGAGACAAGTGGAAGCACAGATTACAGAAAACACATGGGTATTTGATAAAGTGTGCCGTAGATAATCTGCCCACAAAAGCATTACAACTTGCAAGCAAAACAAGATAAAAGCTCCACTGTGCTACAAGTGTAAAGCCAACAGTGATACTCATTGTGTTGCATCCTGTGCTGAATAACAAACATATTGTGGAGATGTAATGCATGTTGGAAATACAAGGAAATGACGCCTACTGTTTCTGGCTTTTCATGAATACTAATGAAACATAAGTATTCTGACAGCAAATGACTGTTGTGTAGTGACAATGTATTTATACATTTTAAGAACATATTTGATACTACCACTCCGACATTCTGTTTTAATTAAATTATTTTGTCCAACAACCCCCCCTGTATATTTTTCTATATAATTCCATATATCAACTGTAGATTGAAGCTATCCGCTTATCTCTCTCTGAAAAGAGCCATGTGGCCACGATAAACCCACATATCCCGGTCACGCCACCACTGGAGCTCTGAACCCAACCCATACCCTCCCCCCACCCGCCATCTCTCACCATCATGCTCTAATGAGCGCTGGGATCATCCCATCCTCAACCTCTGGATGTGCGGCAGATACCAGATGTACACTTACACGGAGTTTACCCTCAATACAGTTTCTACTGGTATGCTTTCATCTCCTCTACCATTCAATAGAGAGGATGCTTCTGATCAGTTGAACAGTTGCTATGGAGATATACTCCCACAAGGCTATTCTCAATGTTTCATTCAATCCAGGAACAAATAAGATTAAGAATAAATGAGATCAAGATACTTAATGGATTGAATCTGAGTGTTTGTGCTCAACTTTTCTTTTTATCATTATGGGTAACTGCTGGCAGCGTTCATCTACCAGCTGTCTGCTGCTGCCCACAGGGAAAGTAGGGCACTATTAAACATTGGCTTAGTCGGCCAGAATACAGATAATACAGGAGGGTTGAATCACACATAAAACCAATTAACTTTCCCTAGCAGCCAGCATTCAACACCAAAAATGCCAATGTGTGAATGTCTTTGTAGGAATTGCTCTTCAAGCCACTATGTGTGGAATTGTGTGTGATTAAAATATATTTCACAGTATGGTGGTGATGATAAAAAAATATGTCTTGCATAACATCTCAATAGTAGGTTGCAGAGAAATATAATGCATGGCAGAAAGATATTGGTTATGGCAAACTATGGCTAGGTAAAGGGTTGACCCCCAATATTTGATTTTTGGACGATAGGAGCAATGCTTGGTTTTGCCTCATAAATCATGATTAAGTTAAATATCAGCCGACTACAGGACCATAGGAGCAGCATATTGTTAATGGCGCTATAAAGGCTAAATAACATTAACAAAGGGTTTTATCAAAGCACTCGCATAAAGAAAGTAGCACTTTCAGGCTGCTACATTTTTTATATATAAAACAAATATCTGTCAAAATCAGAAGAGGTGGGATGCATAGAAAAGGCTTTTTAATTCTTGTATCTCACTCTCTCTGTTTGATGATTTCCTTACTGAAGGAATGGAATAATTGCCATATGTTTTTCGTACAGTCATGAAACGTAAGGAGGCTGAGAAACCAAATGTAGCTACGTGTTTTGTATATCACTCTATCAGTCTCCTCTCTGTGTCAATACAACAGTCAACGGCGCACTTACACACAACACACTTCAATGACCATTGGCTACCAAGTTATTGTTAGCCAATATGCAATTGCCGAGTCTTACCAATCACGTTCCAAATCTTTATATTCTTAGCCTGGGACGCCCTTACAGTAGGTATATTTAGGATTACACAACTACCTCTATTTGTTAAGGTTAGGGCAAGATTACAGTTAAAAAAACATATTGACCCCTGCCTACCACTGTATGGTTCAAATTATCTCCCTTTATTGTTCACTTTCCTTGACGACATGGTGAGAATTTCTCTAACCTGGGTTCATTTTAGCTTACGCTTACATCTTAGTTCAGTTCAGTCTTTCTGGTTTCCATGTCCCAGGAGGGGTACTGTACTTATAAGCGCAACTGTTGGTTTTCGAGTTGTGTACATTTGTCCATCGAAGGACATATTCATTGTGACATTTTTTTTTGCCATAATTCCTATGCTTTCAAACGAATATCTAATATGATAACATGTATGAAGTTATAAGATTTGTATACACTGCAAATGTATTGTTGGGGGTGATACAACCGCAAGGCAGTAATTATAGTTCTGTTAAACTCCATTAGAGGGTCAAATACAGTGGAAAGACAATTGCTTTTGTAAAAGAGTGATGATATACCGTTTTGGAGAAAAAAGCTTGTCCTTGTGAATTTGGTTGTGCATTGTTCTTTCATCAACAACCTTCAACCTTCAACCTTTGTTCAGGGTCTCAGGGTCAATATGTATCTTCAGTTGTTACAATACATTATATTAAAAATGTCTTTGTTGACATCATGTTTCTTTTTACATTTCCAGTATCACAGCCACAGCAGCCAGTATTGGTGCCGCAGGGATCCCACAAGCTGGACTGGTCACCATGGTGATAGTGCTAACATCCGTTGGGTTGCCAACTGACGACATCACTCTCATCATTGCAGTAGACTGGGCATTGTAAGTATCAAGTGTGTTCACTTACTTCCAGATCCAAATTATAAATACGAGATCAAAAAACACATGAGCCCCATCTTCTTCATCTCCTCTTCATTTGGTCAAAATGTCCCAAAATATTTCAGGTTTATATTCGCCTTATCCTCTCAAATGTCTTCCTCTTCCACAGAGACAGATTCCGAACCATGGTGAATGTAATGGGGGACGCTCTGGCCACAGGCATCATGGCACACATCTGCAGGAAAGACTTCATGAAAGAGGGGGATGGGGTGAGTTTTAATTATGGCTTCAGTTCTTCTCTATTTAGGACACTTGCCCAAGTGTGACCCTAACATGGATTTTCATTAAAGGGTAATTCATAACAAAAGCATGGACTGGATATTATTAATCGAGCTGCTCCTGGGGTGTTCTCAATACTACTTTCTGAGAATTGAAAACCAAATGAAATGGCAGGTTTATTTTAATTTGAATGTCCGCTAAACATTAGCGTTAACTTAAGTTAGTAAGTTGCCTGACGTCTTCATGGCTAGTTGTTGTGTGCTGACTGACACTGTAGGCCTGATATGGGGGCGCCGGTTTTTGAAGGCCATCAATAATTCCTGTTGAGGTTGTCACAGTTAGTGTTCAATAATGTTAGTGGCAACTTGTCATGCATCGTTTTAGTAGTGGATAAAAACGATGTAAAAGAACATATTAATTATTTTTTATAAATTGAAGAATGCAACAAACAAACTCTCCATTATAGAAGACATTTAGAATGAAAGGATATGTGTGTATCTGTAGTTACTGTCCTTATAGATTATACAGGAGCTGTACATCTCTTATCGACATGTTGCATACATTTTCATCCTGACATTTGTCTGTCATTTTTTCTTCTACTTCCTAATTCCATTTGTGCTTCCCTTCCTGTGAACCCATCGGCCCCCAGGTGCCTCTGATCTGTGAGCCCAAGCCCGTGTTGAACGCCCCAACTATGATGAACTGTCACAACAACAACGGTAACTACCGCCCCCCTTCTTCAGGAGGCAAACACGAGCTCGTACCTTCTGACGTGGCCAGGCTGATGCAGCTGGAGGAGGGCGTCCGGCCGCCTGCGGAGAGGAAGAAGCCTCCGATTCCCCCGAGGCACCTGAAGAAGATCAAAGAGCACTGCACCATCGACATTAACGGTCTTGAGACCAACGTATAGTTCCTCCTTGAGTTCATCGGTTTTCTGTGTAGATTTGCTGAGCAGAACTTTGGAGTAAAGAATGTCTTTACCGATGGGAGGACAACGCGGCTTGCATCTTATTGGGGGGACAAGATGTCCTGGAAACTAAGAGATAAGCCTCGTAGTGGGAAAATTGTATAGCAGTGAAATGCTTTCTGTGACTGGACAAGTATCACACTGACCATGGATACCAGAAGGACAACATGTTTATGATTTTATTCATAAAACTGGTCCTTGGTGTGGACCTACACCTTAACCCCCAGACTCTGATGTCAGGTGTGAGTACTTGCATTGATAAACTGATTTCTATTTGATTTTATATAATTTATGATTTTTTTGTTCTGTGTTTATAATATTTTATACTAGTGCAAGCAACCAGCTGTTTATGTTATATAGGCAGCCTGGTTTCCAACATCTACGATCCAATACAACTAGCTAACTAACTGAAACTGCATTGTCAATTACGTTTCAAGGTAAAAGAGTTTTGTTTTTGACATGTCACAGATTATTTTGAAATCAGTGTGAGATCCAACTGGAAAACACTACGACTCACGGATTAAGTACATTAAAATGTGGGGGTCAAAGATAACTGTGACCTCTCATCCATTTAATTATTGTGATCGCAATATCTCAAGAGCACCCGGTAGGAATTTCCCAAGAGACAAACCTCCACCTGGACTCAAGAATGAACTGATGACAATTGTGTGTTCAAAGGTAACTGTGACATTACAAAACATTCTGGCTATTCATACGCTGATCATGACAGTGTCCCACACATGTCTAAAAGGATACAATTATAGCCGGATGACTGATTGGTGGAAGGCTTACAAGTAGTAAGTATTGCTACTGAGTATTTTTGTTGCCTAAACATAACCAAGTGTTTGTGTTGCTTTATTATTTTTCTCTGAATTATTTTAACGTATACTTTAATCTTTGACAGAAATCCAGAATTTTCCCTTGAAAGTGATTGAGAATGCAGTTGACCTGTATCAGAAAGTAATTTGAAGGAGACAGGGCTGCATATAAGACACAAGGCATGAGTGCAACTGTCTGGTTTGAGCTAAATGATCAGATGCCCTGATTGTTTAGTTTTGCCTTAACAAAGCTGGTGGTGCTAGGTTGACGGGATGACTGGGAAGAGAGAACTGTGGTCATGTGAGAAAGGTAATACTAGAGCAAAATTGAGATTTATTTAAACAGCCTCAGGAGCACCTGATTTTAATAAACGTTCCAGTCACTTGAACAGCCTAAAACAACCACTGGTAATTCAACATAATCCAACGGGGCCGTTTGTTGGTTGACTAGATTTTTGGCTACTATGTATAGTATATCAAACATGACCTGTGCTGTGTCTCAATGTGCATACTTCTGTACATACATGTGCTATTTTGAGTGCATAAGTGCACCCCCTTACAAAAGTAAGGCAAATATGCAGTCAAAATACTGTATGTACCCGGATGGTGCACTCATAACGGTAAAAAAGTCTGGAATGATTTACACTTCTCACACTCATCAACGACAGCCATCTTGGCCACGTAACGGAAGAGGTGCAACCAGCCTCGATTGCAGTTTGACCGGTTAATGAGAATTAATGTTATTATCTCAGGAATAAATTAAGTTGTGTGACAGTTGCACCATTTTAGAATAAAATAAATATATCTTTAAACATAGGAAATTGAAGTTAAAATGTGCAATACAAATGTATCTAAACACTGCTTAAGAAATGTTGAAAACACACGGGCTCATTATGAAGACATCATAAAGCTCTCGGTTCAATCCCTTAAGGCAGTGCTGCCACTGGCCAAATGGCCCGGTCTGTATACGAAACTCCCTGTCGTCAGGTATATCCTGTTAAAGCCATGTTTCCATAAAGCACATTAAGCTACACTCTAGATATTCTGTCTGACTACTAGCTAACACTGTTAGCTTGTCTATATTTTAAGCCAGTGATATTACCTTGACCTGGACATGAGGGGTGAGATAAAGCTTACTGTATATCTCTGTTTCTCCAAAAAGCTGGACCAAGTTCTCGTTCTTTGCTTCAGATGCTACCTTTATTTTTAGTGGTTAAATCGGGCAGTCGGTAACGATTTGCTACTGTGGACTATAACGTTGCTAGCTTGCTAGCTAGCAGCAGCAATCACTTCCGGTGAAAATGTTCAATTTGACCCAACAATACATGGACAAAATGTATAATCTGCGTAGGTATTCACAGTGTACAACATACAGTTTACTAAGGGAATTGTCCAAATTGAGACACAGCACTGAATATTCTGTAACAACATTAACTTTTGCGCTTTTCTACTGTGTTGGTTAATATAAATTCTCAATATTCTCCACTAAAGTGATTGAAAGTTTAACTCGTGGGTTAAGCTATATAGCATTTTACTCTAATCACATGCAAGGTTTTATGTATTTTGTCATTTTATCCACTATTTTGTCAGATATGTGAACAGTAATTGTCAGAGACTTCAGAGTGAAAAAGCTGCGAACATTTTCCTCATGGGAAGAGAACAGATTGTTAACTGAGATGTGTTTTTCCTCCTGTTATTATAAATAATGTTTAAGCATTAGCCTCATATTTGGAGTCAAATGAGAAATGAACAGTGACACTGACCTGTGTGAGAGAACTGGCTAAAATATTAATTATATGCTCTGGTGAATGTTAGGAAACGCACAGTCTTCTTCAGCCTTTTTTAAATCATTTATTGCTGTGTTCAATTACTGTATTTGTGGAAATACTATACTGCTGTATGTGAAAGTGACACTGTATTCATAGTAATATAGTGAGTGTAATAGAATGAGTATTTTCAATGTCATGTACAAATATTTACTATCTTTTAAAAAAGCAAGAAATAGAAATGAACTTAAAGGAGGGGTAGGTAAGTTTGAGAAACAGCCTCGAGTGTACAAAAATTCAAAAGTACACAGCCGAAAAGAATCCGCCCCTTCCTTCAGAGCACCTCCTCCAACACACATGAACGCGCACAAGATCATGATAATGAATGTAAAACAAATGTATAATAAAGTTATTGTCAGTGCTTATATTTTTGAAGCTAGCATGTTTGTTTTGTGAAAATATATTACAAATGTTACGTCTAGCTGAGGAGAGCAGGCTGCGGTAACCAAATCAAATCAAGTTTTATTTATATAGCACATTTATAAACGATTTTTGATCGAGCCAAAGTGCTGTACATATAATAAAAATAGCCTACAGTAGGGACACTTTACATTAAATACAACAGCACAGATTATTCAGAATATCAATATGAGAAAAACGACACCCTCTATCCTTAGAACGTAACGTTACATATCAGGCAAAAAAAAGGTTATCAATACTACACAGCCCAAGTTGGTTTTGAATGTTTATTTGAAATATTTAGCGTATTCATCTATCATGTTTGTCGACGAACGAAATACAGTACCTAATTACCTAGCTACGCTAGACAGCGTCTGCTAAATGAGTAAATATAAATGCTATGCTACCTAGCATTTGTTTGTTATTATCGGTGACACATTGGGACACACAGGGGAGAGCAACATACCGTTCAGCTATGCTGCATACAGACAATTTGTTGTGTGGCAATATGGAGCCCTGGGACAGGGTCACAGAGTGATTATTCCCAGTTGCTGTGTCTGGAAGATACGCGACCGGTACCCAGATCCACATATAAGCTCACAACAGTCCAAGAGAAAAAGAGTCGAGCATGGCGTCAGCTCCGGCCCGGTGTGCTCCATAAGTAGTCGCCATCGTTGAAAAGCAACTCCGATATTGACTCTGGTTTGACTTCTCCTAGTTTCCACTTTCTTTTTCTTCATAATTTGCTGCATTACAGTTCTTCTTTTGCGACCTGTAGGCGATGTTGAAGCAAACTCTGCCATGGTGAACGTGTCCTCCTGCAGCGGCTCAGACTGACCGAGGAGCTCACGGGAAACACGCCCATTGCAATGACGGCGCGCGCAAGTGCACGAGTGTGTGTGTGTGTGTGTGTGTGTGCACGAGATTGAAGGCTGACAGACAGGTCGGCCAACCAGTTATTTTAGCCGGCCCGGCTAAAATAATTGGTCGTAGTTTTTACAGTACTACGGCTTCGACAGATGATTTTTTTTTATGGATTTTTTTTCAAAGCACTTAGAATATGCATTGCTATCAGGATATTAAGAGCATTCCATGGAATATAACAAAAAGTGTATCTCGAGCCGGTTTCTCAAACTTACCTACCCCTCCTTTAAGTAGCAGCGGAATGGGTTGAAGCTTTAGATGTGTTTTGAATATTTAATTCACAAGCACATGGTAAAAGAACAATTTCAAATCATGATTTGTGATTACTAAGGGCTTTCTTGGTTTTAAAATGAAACTGCTAATCTTTTACCCTTGGTGTAAAAACACTAATTACTACTTTATTGTGGTATTGATTCTGAAACATTCACATGGGAAAATTGACATTTACCTACTGTATGTACTGTAATGTATTTGTTTTTAATGCACAAAAACACAATCAGACAATATATGTTGCGTGTCAACAGTCCAAAACAAATATTTAAAGTTCAGATATAAAGATATGCAATAATAACCAGCCTAAAAAAAGGAAACTAAAATAACTTTATCCGGTATCCTGCACCAGAGATATGTAACTTCCAAACAATAATAGCACTGGAATTACATTCAAGGGTTAATTCCTATTTATAATCAGTTTCTGTCCTTGACACTAAGCGGTCCAATGTCAGCTAACCGTGTCTTATGCTTCCAGTTCCTCCTCTATCTCCTCTCTTTTAAAGGGGAGGTCGGTGTTTCCTGTGCCAATGTCCAGCACTTGCAAGTTGGACAGGTGTGCGAAACAGCTTTCGTCCACAGAATCCACAGCCAGGCGGTTAAACCTTAAAGAAGGAAAAGGGAAATGTTCGTGATGCTTTATTACTCAATTCTTTGGTGACATTTCAGAGGCTAAAAGCTCAAATCCTGTCGTGCAGAATGGTAAGCAGACAGCAGGTGACATATACAAATCACATCTGTCAGCTTTGATCCACTCAGGGATCAGTGTAGTGGCACATATCTATCGAGAATATATGCCACAATGAATTTCCCACACAATAATGTTTTAATTCAATCAAATACTATACATTTAGTAGGTTTTTTACTCACTGAACATCAAAGCACTTATGAAACACTGGAATGACCTGATCTAAATGCTTGCATATGTTGCCCATGATCTATAGCCAATGGGTAATACACATGCAGTTAGTAATGAATACACGTAAATCCTCCTTTCACTCCCACTTACTCACGGAAAGCATTCCAGCCACACTAAATTGGCTCAGGCCAAAGGCTGCCAGCTGTGGGGGGAGTTTGGTGGGGAAAAAAAGAAAAGAAATGTGGCAACAGCTGATATGAATAACACAAAGAGCACAGCAGCCTGGAAGGGGTCAAGTCCTGTAAACACGAGCCATAAAGCAACTAGGTTGAGGTCAGGCTGACAACCAAACAGAACAAAAGCTTTAAAGCGCACATCTGAAACCTCTTCACTGTGCTGTCTGACCGCCGCTTTCAGCTGCAGTGCCTGTGGGTGTAAGCCTGCACTATGTGGAATAAACCAAAGTGGAACATTTGCTGAATGAACAGAAGAGATGGAGGGATTAGATACCACAACGCACATACAACGCAGTACTCTTCAAAATGAAGCTCATTCAGACTGTCCAACACAGAAAATGTATTTGATTAGTAATAACGAAGGCAACAGGGATTGTAACATAGAATATTATATTTTGTACTGTGGTGTTAGGAGTTAAAAGTAGGGTTTAGTAGAGTGTTCACTATTGATAATTATGAAGCTATCAACAGCTTAGGAAGCCTGGTCTCCTTTCAATTACCTTTCCCTTACGATGAAACTGCATAAAGTGTTGCAGCGATGACATATTTGTGTAGGCCGACTCGGAAGTTAGCATCGCAAGGGCTCCCTCAACAAAAATAAATGGGATTTACCCATTGGATTTTTGGTATGTTGCATAAGAAATATGTTTGGCAAACACATACTGTATTTATGATACTTAACATGTTTTGTTCAGCAGGATAATATCCACATACAAACACAACTTTGTGATTTTTAGGCGTAAATGCAGTTGTCAGAAGTAAAAAGGTAATGTTAGGCAATAAACAAACGACATCACGGTTGCATGACTGCGCACAGCCAAAGCTAAGCTAAAGGCAGTCTAGTGTTGACGTGATGATGTTTAGTAGTCTCATTTAGCCACTTGTTAGCAACTGCCGTTTTTGAGACACGTTAACGCTTCATACATTCTCAAGTAGGGTATTTACTGATGTACTTTATATAGTGGAACCAAAAGTGAACATCTCTTGCCTTGTTTTAACCACAGACCTTATTTCAGGCTTCTAACCACAAACATGTCCAAAAGGGAACCAGAATTGGTAATATGTCATTTCTGGGTTTTAGGACTCTACACCACTCTATAGTCATTGATGTTTTGAAAGAAATCTATTATTTGTTTTGGAAAATAAGCAGATATAATTATAATCAAAGGCCGTGGAGGTCTACAAAAGAAAAAGGACATTTTTGAACAACAAATATCAGTCATATAAAATAACCGAGAAAATGTTTTGTGTCAGATCAAACTAAGAAAATATAATTTGTTGAAAAGCAATGTTCCGGAAAGAACATTTAGTAACGTTTGAACAGAGCCAGGACAGCTGTTCCCGGTCTTTGCGCAAAGCTAGCCAGCTGGCTTAAGCTACATTTCTTGTGTTTCCCAACAAGGCAATCTATTCCTCCAAATTACGCAATACTCTTACACTACTTTCATATATTGAACAAAATCCATTCAGAGACTTTGAACTTCCTGCACTGTGAAAGCCGTCTTTCCATCCACACTTTCTCAATACCTTCTCATTGTCCATAAACTCTGTTTGTAAGAATGTGTTTTGAAATGGAGGAAGGAACACTGGCGTACCCAGCAGCTGCTGTCCCTGCAGAGCAGTGTAACAAAAGCAACAATTTCCACACAGCCATATTTCAGTCGCACTTGCACAATCATTCCCTGAGTGGAGATCAATCTAAAAGGAAAAGAAAGTTATGAAAGGGCCCACCTACCAGATTTCCACAAAGCCCTTACAGCGGCTAATTTGAAGTAACACAGTTTACGCAGGCAATCATGAAGGAAAAATACAGAGTTAACCATTGCGTAACACCTGTTGAGAAAAAAAGGACTGACAACTACCCAACACTGAGTTCCAGAGGTACTCATCATATAAGAAACGGTTTGTGGGTCTCTTACCGGAGAAAGATGCCTTTGATGTTTGGAGTGCCTTCAAATGCTGAAGCAGGAACACTTGAGATACGGTTACTCTGCAGGTAAAGGTACTCCAGGGACTCGGGCAGGTCGGACGGGATGTGTGACAGCTGGTTGCCAGACAGGTCTAGTGTCTAAAAATGACAAGATGCACAGTGAATACTAAACATAATGCTTTATGTTCCCTGATCTGTGTACAGAGGTTCTTCATTGATCTCAGATCTGATTTGGGTATTAGTATATAACACTCATTTGATTGCTGTTCAGCTTAACTTCCACTTTTTACAGTTACATCCTCTTATTCACTGAAAAAACTGAAACATTGACTTTAATTAAATGTATAATGTCAGCCGATTTCGCATAACTGTATTAGGTTAGTTAAAAGCAAATATATTAAGTTGAACCAAAACCTGTTTTATTTTAACTTAATATTATGCCTTCAACTAACCTAAAACAGTCATGTCAAATCTGTTGAAATAATACATTTGATTAAAGTCAACGGTTCAGCGTACTAAAGCTCCATAGAGCTTCACAAGAATCTCAAAAGTCACAACAAGCACAACAAATGTCTTGCTCTTATATCCGACATGTTTCTTTCTCCTGTAGCCATTTACCGTGAGCGCAGTCAGCTCCATCCAGGCTCCCTGGTAGGCTGAATTCAGTTTCAGCTGGTTGTCACTCAGGATGAGCTTGCGTAGCTTCTCCATGCCCGTCAGTGTACCATCTGGTATGGAGTTAAGCTGGTTGTTCTTGATTTCGAGCACCTGCAGGCTGCGAGGAAGACCCAGGGGGAACGAGGACAGGCTGTTTCCCGACAGATCCAGGGTTTCCAGAACACGCAGCTTCCTGAAGGCCTCGCGGTGAAGCTTGAGACTCGTCAACTTATTGTAGCTGAGGTTGAGTTCTGTCAGGGTGTACAGCATGGCCAGGTCGTTACGGCTAATGTCAGTAATGAGGTTGTGAAGCAGCATGAGGGTCTTGGCCCTCTTAGGCAAGCCCCTGGGAACCCTCTCCAGCAAGTTGTTGTACAAGTGAAGAGTGTGTAGCTTCTTCAAACCCTAGGCAAAATGCAAATTTGTTTCACAAAGCATTTGAGCATTTTAACCTCTAGGCTGTTCTGCCAAATTAAATTATAATGTGAAATATCTTTATAAAATAGATATGTACCCGGAAGGCAGACGGGTGGATGGAACGTGAGCGCAGCTTGTTATTGTGAAGGAGCAGGTACTCAAGGTTTCGGACAGAAGCAAGAGCGTCTCCAGGGATGCTACGAATGGAGTTCTTCTCTAGATGAAGCAGTACTAGATTGCGCGGCAGCCCCGTGGGGACCACACTTAAGTTGTTATTTGACAAGTCCAAACACTCCAAGCTGCTCAATTTGCTGCCAGAAAAGAAGAGATAGTAATCAATTATTTGTGCTTTCTGTCTGCCAAACGATTATTTACGCACATGAAAAACATATATATATATGCTGTCCTTCTTTTCCACTATACAATAGCAACAACGGTGGTGGAAGAAGTACTCAGATGTGTTACTTAAATACAATTAGAAATACTACATTTTAAAAGTACTTTGTTACAAGTAAAAACCCTGAATTCAAAATAGAAAAGTATCACCATCAAATTATATATATAAATAAATAAGTATAAATATATATATAAGAACCAAAAGCAATAGAACTCATGTGTAATGGCCTATTTCAGAACCATACATTGAGATAATGGGTTACTATTATGATTATTCATGTATACTTATCACAACTGGTAAATGTAGAGATAATTTGAATAACATTTGTATCGTGCTGCTGGATGTCTTAACCTATACATGTATGTCAAGGTTTATTTAATTATGGATTTAGATTTTGCATAAGCTAATGATCTATATCTAAAAAGTACTTATCAACAACATCGGTCAAATACCGTAAATGTTGTGGAGTAAAATGTACAATATTGGCTTTTAATATGTTGTGGAGTAGAAGTAGACTGAAAAAAAAATGTATTTGTTCAACAAATGTCATATAACTGGATTAGTTTAGTTGAAAGCAATAATATTAAGTTGAACCTAATGCTTTCAACTAACCTAATACAGTAATGTGAAATCTGTTGACATAATACATTTATTTAAAGTCAACGTTTCAGTTTTTGAGGGTATAAAGTAGCATAAACTGAGAATACTCAGGTAAATAACAAGTACCTCAAAATTGTACCTACAGTATAAGTACAGTACTTGAGTACATGTACTTTGTTACTATCCATCACTCAGCATCAAGATGTTAAAACATTTGAACTCCTAGGGTTTGTCCACCTGAAAGTCTCGTTGTCCATGCCCTCATTGTTGAGGAGGTTGCTCTGGAGATACAGCTCTCTGAGGTTTGACAAGGTGGCAAAGGCCCCTGCAGGAATTTCCTCCAACTTATTACTCTGCAACGACAAGAACAATCCTTATGCTATAATTTACTGTAGTCATTAAGATTATGTATTTCATCCACCTTGCACCTAAATGCCCACTGAACAGGTGCTGCACCTTCAGATGAAGACGGAAGAGGCTGGAGGGCAGGTTCCTCGGGACGACCCGCAGGAGGTTGCTGGACATGATGAGGATCTCCAGGTTGTCAGAACCATTGAACGCATGTTCAGGAAACCCTGCGTCCGTCAGCTTGTTGTTATGGAGATACACAGACCTGGGATCCATGATCAAGGGACATTGTCATGTGTACAGTAAATGGACATGATTCCAGTAACTAGGAGTAAATTGACTCAAACACACACATACGTACCTCAGTTTGGGTTTTTGGCCGAATGTATACAGGTAGATCTTTGTAAGCTGATTAGCAGCAAAATCAGCACTAACCAAAGAGGGTGGTAGGACTATTGGTGCTGACGTGAGCTGCAATCACAAGAAAATAAGCAGGCCACATATTTACTGAGATATGGTCATGAATACCGGTCGGTATTAACATGCGCATTAACATGCGCATGTTAATGACCATTATGATGATTTAAGCATGCTAACGTTATTTGTACAATATTAGCATTTATATGTAAGAAGAAGAAGAAGATGGACCCTAACTCTAACCTTTTATTAATCCCCCGAGGGGGAAATTCAGTTTCCACTCTGTCGTACACACACGCGTTTTCATACAGGTAATACAGTACACTAGGGGTGTAACGGTTCACAAACATTTCAGTTCGGTACGTACCTCGGTTTTTAGGTCACGGTTCGGTTCGGTACGTTTTCGGTACAGCAGAAACAATTATCACAAAACATAAAATATTTTTAGTTTTTTAAAAATTATTATTAAACTGTGAATAATGTATTCACTCAAATAAATACAAAATATAATAAAGTAAACATTAAGGTGCAGCATTTCGATTAACTGAAATAATCTGTATTTGAACTGTACTGTACTAGTACCTTATGACTTGCTTGTCTGTATTTTCATGTTTTTTTAAAGAAAAATGAACTTGCTTGCCGAAAGGAAAGATCTGCTGGCACTAACAATGTCTCCTGCTGTGGAGAACACCCTCTCGCTAGGGACAGAGGTAGCAGATACAGCCAGGTAGCGCTTTGCTAACATGGCAACATAAGGATATTTGGCGTTTGTAATAGCTTTGGCTCGGTCTGAACTTTTTGGTGGAGGCTTAAATGCTAGCGGGAGTTGGGTTTGCACTTCAGTCATTTTTCTTTTGGTACCGGTGATATTCACGTTCGGGTGATGCCTTTTCAAATGAGTGTGCACGTTTGATGTATTGCCAGCCGCGTAACCAATTTTAGTTGAACAATGCCGACAAACAGCTTTGGTTTCGGTCCACCTGTCTTTGTCCGTCATCCTTGTACGTAACTGCGAAACCAAAATGTTCCCAAACCGGAGACTTCAATGATGCTGGAGGATTTTCCAGCTCAACTTTATCTGCGTTCACCATTTCGACAGTTCCTCAAATTACAGACTAAATTTGAACGCATCCCTGTGACCAGCTCTCAGCGTATGCCTCTCGTCCAATGAAATTACTTGGTCGCTCTATGACGCGTTGAAATTGCACTGAACGCTGCGTTCCTGCAGCCCCGCCCGGAGCATGGGCTGCAGGAACATGCTACTCAAACACTGCGACGCAGCACCTGAGATTACTTCCAAGAAGTTGTTCACGTTCTCAATGTTTTACGTTTAATGTTATATTCGTTCGGTACACTTCGGTACACACGTGTAACGAACCGAAGGGCCCGTACCGAATAATTTCGAATAATTTCGGTACGGGTACGTATACCGTTACACCCCTACAGTACACACTTTTTACAACATGCACATACATATACAAATAAACACAGTTATATGTACACATGCAGTTGAGAGGTCAGAGCGGAGGCAGCCAGTCTAGCCGGCGCCAGTGAGCAGTTGGGGGTTAGGTGCCTTGCTCAAGGGCACTTCGGCAGTGGCCCAGGAGGTGAACTGGCTACCAGTCAACACTCCGTATTTGTTGGTCCGATCGGGACGTGAAGCGGCGACCCTTCGGTCCAAAGTCCAATCCCCTACAGACTGAATAGATTCTTGATAACGAAAACTATGACGAAATGTATATTTAGTTTTCGTTGACGAGACGGGACTAAGGTGTTAATGGTGGACTATCGGACATTCAAAATGCAGCATATTTTCCCCCAAGTGTCCGTCTTGTCTGTCAAAATGCATTTTACGTTTCTAACTTTCAATATTATTTTTTCCGCTCTCTTCACTCCAGAAGAGCGATCTCCCTAGAGCAGGGGTGCCCAACCTTTTTTGAACCGAGAGCTACTTTTAAAGTTGCCAGTCTGCGGAGATCTACCAGTCCAAATAGAGAGGCATAGCCATTACTGACAGCCTACTACCAGGTAAATACACACTTCTACTTGTATACAACTGACCAGCTAGTTGTAATGACTTTGTATACTGCAGGGTAGCTTGTGAATTTACTCCAGGTGGAAATAAAGTCTGATTTAAGACTTTTTATATTTCACATCATTAATCCAAATCTGTAAGTAACTAAAGGTATTAAATAAATGTAGTGGAGTAAAAGTACATCATTTACCTCTGAACTGTAGTGGAGTAGAAGTACTAAGTAGCAAAACATTTAAATGTAAAGTACAAGTAGCTCAACATTTTACTCAAGTACAGTACAATATAGTAACATAATTATACATATTTTATTTATTTATTTCACATGTAAATAAAGCAATGTTAATTCGATTAACAATTTGTTTAGTTTTTCCCTTTAAAAAATAACAAAAAGTACCTACAAGAATACCGTTAAAGTACCGGATCAATAAGCAGTTTCGATAAGAGTAGTAGTACCGTTAAAAACCTTAGCAATACCCATCCCTATATATTACACAAGTAAAGTGTTAAGAGAATGAAATGTTGCTTTACGAAGTTCAACACTTGATGCTGTCACATTGATTCCAATTTCTGAATTAGTTTAAAGAGAGAAAACATTTTGACTAAAAGTTGACTAAAATGTAATTTTTCATCGACTAAAACTGGACTAACACGTTTTGAGTTTTCGTCGACTAAAACTAGACTAAAACTATGAAGGATAGGAATTACTAAAATGTGACTAAAACGAATAACCCTTTTCGTCTAAAGACTAAAGACCAAAATTAACACTGGTACAGGCTAATAGAGCTGATCGTTTTCTATAACCTTAACCATCTCAAATAAACACTCAAATGTATTTTTACTTTGGACATTATAGTGGTTTCGAAAGACAACACATCTATATTGTTGTTTGTGTAGAAGAATGTGATTATTTCCAACGAGTATTTGCTTTGATGCCGTCTGTCTTCTCTAAAGAAGTGGACTACTGTACATTAAGCTGTGTACCCCTTATTAAAAGCAAGGGTTTCTTCACTTCTTTCTCCACAGAACAAGTGCACCATTGTAAAAAATAGCAAATCCGAGAAGCACTGGTGAGATTAGATGTTCATTTAGAGCTCTCTCCTTTATAACATGGTTTATGGATTAAAGCAGCATGGGTGTCTTTGAGGCTTAGTGAGCATTTTAAAATCCTCTATTCTTCCTGTTTGCCTATTCATCTCTGTGAAGGCAAAAAAACAATCTGTCCATTCTTTCTCTGTCTCTCGCTGTGCCCAAAAGGGTCAGTAACATTTTAGCTCTCACCAGCTGGCACAGCCATACTGGAAGTGATTACCAGCATAAGCTCGCACACAGAGTGAATGAGAGGAGACTGCCGCCTCTCTCTGCCAGCTGGCCCTATGTCAGTGTATCGGAATAAAATGTAATCAAATTATTGTGATGATTGGACAACAAAATATTAAATTGCCTTTGCATCATTTAAGCACATTTTAAGTTTCAGTATTGAGAATAAACACAAGTTTACTAGGACTCACCTTGTTATTTGCCAGGTATAAATAAGCCAGCTCTTCAAGCATCTCAAAACCTTCATCTTCGAGGCCTATCAAAAGAAAAAACAACGTGATCACATGATTCCTTACGATATTATTGAAGGTCTGCTGTAAGCTAACTAGCTGACCTAGCTAACAGTAATTTTAAATACTTATGAAACAGACTAACTCTACCAACAGTGAGAGCTGGACAACTTTATCATCCCTGAACTTCAACAATCCCACCAGTCCCATCTGTGTGCATCCATTTTTAGTTTCCCCTGATTTCTGTTGTGTTTTGAGCTTCTTGCAGCGTTTTTATTTGCAGTGTTTGTATGTGATGTAACTCTGCAATATGTGTCTGACTTGTAATATGCTCATTTGCGCAAGGGTGGAAATGACACATCATTTTTCCAATTTTACTTGTTGTGTTCTATTTAGCACATAGATTTATTGGCAATTACTGGACTTAATTGTATTCATAGCACAGTGACGCTAATGTGCTGCTTCTGAATGTTTTTTCAGTTCAGCTTGTCCTTCTAAAGCATCTAAAGCAAAATCTTTATATGTGTAGCTTTCACATTGATGAGAATCTGTACAATACATCAGTGCATACCTTAAGTCAGTCCCATGATAATCAGTGTATGCTCAGTTCAGCTTGACAAATCTGAAGTAAAACTTTATGAAACTAAAACTATAGACAATCCTTGTTCTGACCCTGAGAATGAGTAGTAACTGGGAATGACTTAAAAATAAGATATTTTAATGAACACATCCTTGGTTACTACCTCAACAAATTTAGAGAAAACCAAAGCATTGGCCAGAACATTGTTAGGGCAACTACATGGCAGGTTCAGGAGTCTACAGATAAATTAAGTTTGAGGCAGATTTGAAAAAGAGACTGAAGGAAGAAGAGGTTCTAACTTTCGACTGGACCAGCAATTGATGCTAAATGATCAGGCACTCCAGGCTTGATTGGATTTAAGGAGAGCAGTTCCCAGTATAATGTATTTAAATGACTAGTTAAATAGACATTGTGATATTTTGGCTTTACACTACAGACATGTTCACAATCTTGGAGTTATTATCTCCCATATAAATGTAATTTTCATCTGAAGAGTGTATGTTGCTCTATTAGGGCTACTATAAATTAATAACAAAATGCTTGGTCTATAAGATTTGGGAGACGAAGGAAACAGAAACAAAGCTAGCATTCTGGCCAGGAATGTACAGACTATAAGATACTAGGGATGTAACGATACCCAAAACTCACGGTACGATAATATCGCGATAAAAAGTCCACAGTACGATATTTATCGCGATATTGAAAAATAAAGGAAAACAAATGTGAATCTTTTTTAATTTTTTTTTTTTTACTTGAATTTTTTTTTCTTTATTAAATTATAAATCTGATTCGTACAGCATTTTAGTAGGATAGTAGTATTTTAAAGTGTCAACAATATAATAATCAGACCCTGCAATAGAATACACCAAGTTTCACTTTAGTTTTCAAAGTAACTCAACTCTAACTCACTAACTCACTAACTCACTCACTCATTAACTCACTCACTCAGCATCATCAAGGTTATCTTTGAGGAATATGAGCATGTCCACATTTCCAGGTAGAAGCTGGGATGTTTGGGCGTTTACAATATCCCCTGCTGTGGAAAAAACTCTCTTGCTTGGTACTGATGTTGCTGGGACAGAGAGATATGCTTTGGCCATGGGTGACGACAGCAGTGGTAAAACTGTGCATTGTCTCTCCACCACTTCAAAAACAATACAGTTTTTGCCAAGAAGGTGAGGCTTATTGACAGGGCGAGATATAAATATACTGTTGGTACTTAGGTGTAGCCCTGTAAATACGATGTCCTTTTGTGTTATCTGTTGTTGTATGTTCATGTTATAACCTACTTGTTGCCATGTTGGACAGGTCCCCCTTGAAAAAGAGATCGATGATCTCAATGGGACCATCTGGTTGAATAAAGGTTTAAAAAAAGAAAAATATAAAAAAATAATAATAATAATAATATTAAAAAAATAATAATAATAAAATCGCGGTATATTTTCTCAGTCTCAGGACGGTATTGAGACATCTATTTACCGCGATATCGCGATATTCGATATATCGTTACATCCCTATAAGATACTGTCGAACGCAGTGGTGAGCCGTGACTTGTATACCTAGGCCCTCTGACCCCCAACCCTTCCCTCGAAAAAGAAAAAAAGAAAGAATTATTACGTCACAGCGTATACTTCAGCGGAATATCAAAACAACGGCCCGGGGTGCAAAACGTATCAATGACAGCGACCCTCTACCACACAAAACAACACCTGTAAATAACCCAATTAGTTTTCTTTGAAATTGAAAAGGATATTGCATTGTGTTTGTTACTTTCGTTGCAGTTGTATGTCTTCAGTGTAATTTGAAGGCGAGTTTACGCTGTTGACAGGAAGTTGTTGTTGCTATGGAAAGAATAAAAGCTTCACAGCGGGCGGAACTTGTCATAAAGTCTGCGATAATAAAACTCACCCATTTAGAGGGAAGATATGATTGGTCAATTGTACTGTCATTTGACATTACTCTCTCGTTGAGTTACTATAGCGGGCCCTCTGTGAATTTACAGCAGGACCACCAATCAACTCCTGTCTTGACAGTAACTCACAGAGACGGCTCAAGGAGCTTCTTTCATTTAACCCTTCACATTCAAATTTATTTATTTGAGTTATTTTAAATACATTTGAATCAAGTTATTTTGGTAAAACTAATGAAAAATATAACAAAAAAAATATTAATTTTTTTTTTTTTTTTTTTTTTTCTGGTCAAAGGTTTTAGCTGACAGACTGAAGTGTTTTATTGAACTTATTATTGGTACTGATCAGACATATTGCATCCCTGGCAGATTTTTGATGAGAGACACTTTTGTCGTTTGCAAAATGTATAACATAAATGTTGGTATTATTTCTATTAACCAGGAGAAGGCGTTTGATCTTGTGTATCACACTTTTCTGTTTGCCACATTGCAGGCTTTTGGTGTTGGGGAGCATTGTCCTGGGTGAAGTGTTTGTACAGTGATGCATGTTGTGTTGTGAAGGTGGGGGAGGGCTGAGCAGACCTGTACCAGTTAAAAGGGGGATCAGGCAGGGCTGCCCTATCTCAGGCCTATTATATAGTATTGCCATCGAGCCCCTTTTGTGCAGACTTAGAAACCGGCTGAGGGACCTGTATCTGCCAGTCAGCTCAGGCCCCCCCCCGGTGGTCGTATCAGCTTATGCTGATGATGTCAGTGTCTTTATCCAGGGTCAGCGAGATATCCAGGAGCTACAGGACAGTCTAATTTTGTATAGGAAGGCTGTTTCAGCCAAAGTTAACTGGGAGAAGAGTGAGGCAGTTTTGGTGGGTCAGTGGAGTCTAGAAAATAGGCCCAGTCTTCCTGTTAACCTGAGCTGGGGAAACAAGGGTTTAAAGGTCCTGGGAGTTTGGTTGGGGTCTGAAGACATGGTGGCACAGAACTGGGAGGGATTGTTGGGAAAGGTGCAAGCGAAAGCAGCCAAATGGAAATGGCTGCTACCCCAGCTTTCCTACAGGGGAAGAGTTCTTGTAGCTAACAATCTGGTTGCCTCATCTCTGTGGCTGTGGCACAGACTCCAGGTGTTAACCCGACAGCCGGGCCTCATGAAACAACTGCAGCGGCTCCTAGTGGATTTCTTCTGGATTTCTGCTTTTAGACTGCAGGCAGCTCAGCGGCTGCTGTATGGTGCCTCTCCCTGCTGGCTGGCTATGGCCCGGCTGTTGCTTTGGAGGGCAGGGGGCTTGAAGGCCCCTGCGTATAAGATAACTGGACTTGCACCTTTTTACTGCTCAGTCATCAATGCCTGGAAGATTCTGAGTTTCACCAGACCACCTGAACCCCGGCCTGGGATGTGGCTGTTTGAGGAGCCAGTATTTGACACTGGTTTTCTTTCTGGAACCCTTTTCTCTTCGGCCACCCTAAAAAACACGTTCATTGAAGCGGGAGTGCTAAAACTTGGCCATTTGACAGGGGTCTCCACAGAAGTATGTCTCTCCTGCCTTGAGTGTGGGTCCTGCGAATGGAGAGGTCTAAAAAAAAAAATATGCCTGCATTTCGAAAGAATATTGTTCCCCATCAGTGTCGGTGGGAGGCTTAGCTTTGTAAAATGTTTTTTAAATCTGGGTAAAGTGAGGTTGGCTAGTAAAAATGGTGGGTTTCGGCACGACACAGGACACGGTGTGGCACCAAGAACATTCCTTGGGACGATTATCTGATGAATCAGTGTCCTGTAGTGTTTTGAATGTACCTTTGAGTATAGGTTGAGCTTACTTGGAACCACAAATGAGGTGGTACTAAAAAGAGCACCAGGTACTATCCCCCAGCTTTGTCTATGGAAGCAAACCAACTAATGCTGCAGAAAATAGGCATAATATAAGGGTAGTCATGACCCTATTAAACTAAATGAGGCATACAGTATTTAAGCGGCTTGCAAGTTCATTTTACAGGTAAACAAATAGAGCTCAGATATCCTTGAGAGCAGGTCACTGCATTTCTTTCTGCCTTAAAAGACTATTATTGACCTTTTATAGAGAAAAGTATTCTCAAGTTTTCATCAATTGCCCTGCCTTTTCTGGATGTGACTGTAAGCAAAGCCTAGTATTGATTTGGTGGAACACTTGAGAGCCAAAGCACTTGTCTTTTATAAGCTGTGCTTCAATAAAAGTGTCAAAGTAAATATGGACCCACACCAAACTGCATTTCTCCTCTAGAATATCTCCCAATGGCGATAGTTAGTAATTAAAAGAGTACATTTGCTTTAATTTGACCTGACAGTGATCCCACGGCTGAGCAGGGAAAAGCATGTACTGTATTCAACAGATCCCTTTCACACAGAACACTGCTGGGTGTTTAGACTGTTAAACATTATTTACCAGCTGATGTAAGCCAGTTGTTCTGAAGGTTGAGGGTCTCGAGCTGATGCAGATGGGAGATGTGCTCCACGGTTATCTCCTTGATTTTGTTGTTCTGGCATCAGGGGACAAAATACAGAGAGTTCATACAAAGGCAGCCAGATTGCTTTAGCGTATACATAATTTCTGAGCAGAATTACAAAATGTTGATTTAATGAACTGTATGTGTACGCAGTCTACAGACCTGTAGAGAGAGCTGGCGAGTTTTGTCCGACAGCTCGGCGGGAAACTCCGTGAGATCGACTCCAGCGCAGTCCACCGAGCCTTCTGCCGTACAGCTGCACTCCAGCGGACATTCAAGCAGCTCAGATTTCATCACCATTGTTGAGATGTTGCTCTCCTTTATTGGCTCTTCCTCCTCCTCTTCCTCTGGCTCAAGAGGGGCCTGGCAATGCACCAACACCAAGGCCAAGAGCAGCACACTCAGGGCCTGCAGGATGGAATGCTTGGGAAAGGCCATGCCGAGCTTTCCTGTTGCACAAGCACATGGAAAGACATGTTCAAAACATCAGGAGGATTTGGTTCCTGGAAATAGGGTCTTGTTTATAGTACAATCTTCAGTAGAAGATTGTACTATAAACAAGACCCTATTTCAAGGATCTACCACCACTTTAATGGCCAACAGTAGTTGGCCATTAAAGTGGTGGTAGATCCTTTGTCGATCAATGTAACCTATTATTATGTTGGGTGAATGAGATGCACCATACATGATTATTAAGCCATTCTATCAGTGGGTTTAAAAAAAAAAAAGTGCATTATTTAACTTCCAGCCTCTTTGCACATGGTCTACCATTTTGGTCCACGATGAAATGTCAGAAGAATTTTTGTGGATAATTAAGAAATGTGCTGCAGACATTCATTTTTCCTTCAGGCTAAATTTCAATAGCTTTGGTATTCATCTGACTTTTCCTCATCAAGTTCAATCAATCAATGTTTATTTATATAGCCCAATATCACAAATGATACATTTGTCTCAGTGGACTTCACAGTTTGTACAGAATATCAGTATCACAATACCACACCCTCTGTCCTTAGACCCTCACATCGTACAAGGAAACACTTCCAGAGAAACCCCAGAGTTTAAAGGGGAACATGGGAGAAACCTCAGGGAGAGCAACAGAGGAGGGATCCCTCTCCCAGGACGGACAGACGTGCAATAGATGCCGTGTGTAAATCGAAGAGATAATACATTTGCAACATAGGTGTTGACATTTAAGTTTGTCTAAACTTTGGTGTATAACCAAATACATGCAAGATTAATGGTATTCCGATTAGCTTAAAGCTGTAGAAACCGATTAAGCTAATACTGGCGTTGCCTTTACATAGTGACGGGTGAGCCAGTGGCTACCGGCTAACGATGCTAGTCCGTGGGGCACACAAACAAGTACTAACATGAACTAGGATACTAACATTGTAAGTAAACAAAGCCCAGAGAAATTGGATTACACCCACAGCACATTCTTTGCCTAAAGGGGCCCTATTATGCCAATTTCCATGTTCATAATTGTATTTAGAGGCTCTACTGTGACATGTCTCCATGCTTTAATGTTCAAAAAGCTCTTTATTTTTCTCATACTGCCTGTGCTGCAGCACCTCTTTTCACCCTCTGTCTGAAACCAGAGCCCAGTCTGCTCTGATTGGTTAGCAGTCTAATGGAACCATGGGATTATGTACAACATAATTTCATTTCAAATCTTTTTCAAAACAGCAACACTGGTCTATCTCTGCAGGGCATTTTATTTAATTGATGAAGGGTTTGCCATGTTTACGCACCAGGCTAGCAACAAAAGACGTCCGGTTCTCTGCCCTCTGCGTGTCTGAAGCTTCGAGCCTCAACAACTTGAAGGGCTAATTTAAAAAAAGAAAACAAGCATCAACAATCTCAGTGCATCTCATCATTCCACACACACACACACACACACACACACACACACACACACACACACACGACAACAGTTTTGAAAACTGGTTCTGATTGTTGTCATTTATGAGTTACTTATCCCTAGTAGTTGTATAAGCTAAGGTACATGGTGGCCACATTGTGCTGCTGTGTGAGTCAGCAGCCGTAAAACTTACTTTAGACACCTGGGGCCTCATGTATAACGCCGTGCGTAGGATTGACGTGGGAAGGTTGCTTACGTAGTAGAAGTCCGAAAAATAGGTCCATACATTTTCCGCCACTTCCCGATTCACCAAACATTGCGTACCGGCGAGGAAAGTGCGTATGGCACTTCCTACGCCTGTTTCCATTTATAAATCACAACCGACTCGAAATGCGGTGCAGCTTTTGCGGGCTTCACGTAACGCCCATATTTGCCTATAAATAGTCAAAGAAACGCCCATTCATTCATTCATTTTGACTGACTGCATGAAGAAGATAGCAGGAAATGACGACAGAACAGCTAAAAAAGACATCTCACACCGTGTCAGATTTTGGTTATTTTGGGGAGGTCGAGATTTAACATATTGTTTGGTGGATGCAGTTTGAACCAGAGTAGCAGCATGGAGGTCGGATCGTCACCAAAATAAATAAATAAGTGGTCCGAAAAAGGTTAATGACAAAAAAAATACACATAGCATAACCTTCCTCAGGCAGTGTGTTTGTATCGGGGACAGGAGACCCCCCCCCCTTGATGAGAAACTCTAAGAAATGATCGGGGAATCCCTCCGGAGTGGAGTCATGACGACTGGATCTGAATTATGTTTTTGCATTTCGTGGTTTGTGTCCCAGCTGTCGATCAGCTGTCGATCAGCTGTGCACAGCGTCTCCACTGCAGCCTGTGCATCTCAACCCCCCTCCCTCCGCAGCAACTCTATATCCACCAGTTAAAGGAAATACAACTAATGTGTTGTGTTATATTAGCTGTACAATTTACCACATATGGTGTTCTTAGTTTCCATGCCTCGTGTGTTTTACGAGCGACTTGTCAAGTCTTGGCAAACGGCATAAAACACGATTAAAAATGATAGTATATAAAACCATGCTCGTATCTATAACCTATAGAAATGCAAAACGGCGTCAGTTTAGACGTAATTCTGTCCTCCTGCTTACATTTATGAGAAAACATTTCATAACATTAACACAACATATTCGAGGTGGTTTTAAATATCCGTATTTATTTATTTCTCCAAGTTATGTTTTTGTGTGCACTGAGGAGTCTCAAACAGGCGTTTGTTAAATCATTTAAAGATTGGCTTTAATCAATGTTTGAAAATGAATTATTCATATATGATAAATGAGAGGTAACATTTTATTTATGGTAAGATTTCCACATATTTCTCTCCATTCTTCCTTCTGCCAACGGTGTCGCAGTTTCTCGTCTCTCACGTGTTTGTGCTTAGTGCGTACGCATGGGTTAGAGTTTGCGTGGAGGACCACACGTTTTCCCGTCAAGTTAGTATTTTATAAATCGCAAACATTGCGTAGAAACTGGCGTACGCCATTTTTGGGGCGTATATCGCTTTATAAATGAGGCCCCTGGAGGTAAGTCCCTCCTGAATGAACTGAAGCCATTATGTATGTTCTTTTGCCAGATACACCAGACTCCATTAACAAAAACTGTTATTTAAGCAATGTATAACTCTAGTCTACTGCCCCCTCTATTTGTTAGTATGTTTGTGTTATTGCATGACTTTGGTGAATCCGAAGTTACCCTTTAAACCCACAACAAACATAGCTTGTACGGTTTATTGCATTTATTGTTAGTCGTTGGATAAAAGCTTCACTAAAATGAAATGTAATGTAATATAAAAAAACTGAAACAAACAAAGTAATCAAGGCAGCGGTAGACCAATGGAGTCTGGTGGTTTTGGCGAAAGCATGGATGGACATGAGAGCTTTAGTTGCTGTAGCCAAAGAGCTGTTTTAAGGCAAGGGAAAGCATTTCCACAGGCTGGTACTCGACTCTGTTTCTCCAATGCTAAAGCTTCAGGTATAAATCAAATGAAATAATAAGAATCTAGCCTTTTGTTTCTGTCAGACAAGCACAAGCACAGTAGTGTTTATTTGAGGCGAGAGTTTAGGGAAAGCCAGGAAAAAGCCTGCTGTCCAGAGGTTTTGATATAACCGTTTAAGGGGGCAATCAAGTCATGCTCTCAAAGCAAAGGTCTAAAAGCCATCTATCAGAAGAGCTTGTTTGTTTGTCCACACAGAAAATCCACCAAGCTGAATGCTTACACCCACAACAAATACACACTAAAAGCCTTTGCACTTTGCTGCACTTATTGTACATGTGAACGATGGCTAGAATATAAAACAGCATAGCATCCAGGGGTCAGAGAAGAGTTTAAAGCTGTCATAAAGTCAACAGCACTCTTATGTTACCTTGTAATTTAGAGGCTTCAAGAGCAAGTATTTATTAGCAGAGGCAGAGCATTTTAAAAGTCTTCATATCATGTGCATGGTCTTTCTCGGCTGAGCAGAGGTCGTAAGGTTGCTTTGCTAAAGTGGATCGTCTGGAATACATATTGTCATGCACAGAAGAATGAAGCTGACACTTAACAACCCAGTATAATATAGAAAGATGACATAACAGCAGCCATCCATAAAACATGCAGCGAAGAAGTCTGCCAAAGCAATGTTCTGCTGGTCTGCTACTTTACCCCGTCCGACCAAGGTTTGCTGAAGCGCACAGAAGTCTGACGTCCAGTCCAAACACAAGCTGTCCCATAGCAGGCGAGGAGTCACACAGCCACGGCAGATACCCTCCAGATGTGAGGAGAGAGAGCGGGAGAGGGAAAGTTAAGAGAAAGACATGAAGGGGAACAGGCAGGAGTGAAAAAGGAAGGGAGTGAGTAAGCGAGAAAGCTCGGACCTGAAATCGAGCCAATACACAAATTATTTCCTTTTTTTCTCATATTTTCTTCCAGAGAATTCGTTTTTTTCTCCTTAGTGTAGCAGTTTCCGTTGAAGTATAATATGTTTCAACAAAAACTTTCCATTCCCACATGATTCAAGTGAGATTATAATCATAGACTTGGGATAGAAGGCCTAATCACTTCAAATAGATCTCAGGCTGAAAAAATGTGTTCCAATGTATAAAAAGAACATTATCCATAAAACATGTTACCTATTTGAAAAATCTGTACCTCTGTTTGTTGACATGTTCTGAGGTATCTTTTATTTGTGGAAGAGAGAATTTATTAGGAGCAGTGTGTGAACATCTGCTGCCATTATGATGCATTAGCACAGTTCATTGAACTTCAACTGCACGTGCAAAATAGTTCTGGTATAATTTATCACCGTGGGCAATCAAAATGTGCTTTTCCTTTAGTCCGCTTTGTTTTCGCATTTTCACACCTCGTTTCTCATTTAACTTTGAATCAAAGATAAGGGCTATATAAACACAATTTATTATTATTATTATTATTATTTCTAATTTCCAGCTTATTATTAAAACAATTTCAACAATATGCGAAGTGAGCAAAAATGAAAGCCCAGGTTCTCATCTCTACTATCATAGATTAGCAGGGTTATGTTTGGAAGGCATTAGAATAAAACAGTTTAAAACAAAGTAAATGTATAAACTACATGGTTGGAATTTGGTTTACGTGGTTGGTTATTGATGCCTGCACTATATAAACAATAACAATTGTATAATAAGAAAGTTAGATAAGAGGATCGATACCACTCTATAGATATGGTTAGTAGCGTTATGGTTAGCCTAGCTTAGCATGAAGACAGGAAACAGGAGGAAACTGCTAGCCAGCCTATGTCCAAAGTAAAAACTAGTTGTTAACTGTAATTTAATTATATCCATTTTGATAAACTGGCATCTTGGTTTCAGTTGTTTATAACTGCAAGAAAACACCTTAAATAAGTATTTAAACTGGACTAGAAAGCTCAAAGAACATAATTTTGATATTTGATGTAAATAAAACTAAACTAAAGTCAAACGTATTTCTATAGCACATGCACAGCCTGAGCTGACCAAAGTGGTTGGGGCAGAATATAGCAGGTTAACAGCAGACAACAAATAACAGGATGCATATACCCAGGCAGAGATCAAGAAATCAGTGAGAAATGTGAAAGCTCAGATAACCATTACAAAAAGGCCAGCCTGTCGTCGCAATTGAAAGCCAAAGAAAAGAGTCTGGCCTTGAGCTTTAGGTAGTTCTGATATGGTGGTGCAATTTGTTCCACAGACAAGCGGCCAGTAATAGAGATGGCGAAGTCAACCCTGGTTTATGTCCTCTGAGTTAACATTCTGTGAACAGATGTTATCATGTCATTTTTCGAGGGTATCTTACGTTATAAGGCAGGAACACTTTTCTCCGTTTTTTTAGGTATTGAGGAACTAGTCAAGCCTCATTCCTAGGTTTTTACAAATTCAAAACCAAGATCTATTCCCAAATCTAGTCCAATAGTTGCACAAACCATTAGTCACGCCAAAGGCTCTCGACCAAGTGTCCGTTTGGGAAGTTGAAAATAAGAATAGTTTTGGGAAACAACTACTTCAACTACAATCTACTTTTTGCTACTTTGCCACGGCCTTCCTCCACCAGATCCACTTCCTGTCATCATATCAATGCCAGGTCAAGCCCATCAAGAGTCCACTCCTCACTAAATCCTGGTCTTCAGCATCCTCTTCAACCCATCAACATCACCAACTGTGTTTAGACCCTGGGGGCTAAATGAAATCACAATGGGGTCTCATCGCCAAACACTTTTCTTAATTCTGTCATCTTGTGCACATGTCAACAAATATTCTCTAATCCAAATGTAAATAAATATGACAAACATCAGACCCTTGGATCAAAGAAATGTAACCCGGAATTAAAACATCATATAAGTAGGAGTTTTGTGTTTAAAACACAAGTAGTTACTTGTAAGTAAGTCTTACAAATGAATCTGAAACTGACAGGGAGACAGTTGCCAAGTTTGAGGGCAAAATGTATTTTTATACAGTCCCTCCCGTCTCAGCCTGTCCCTCTCAGGAGCCAAGCCTGGAGATGTTGGCCCAGCGTGGGTAACGCCCCTATTGCACCTGCTTCCTGAGACAACGCCCCCAAGACCTGAGGAACCGTCCAGGGCTGGCCTACCATCATCTGTGTCAGCTCTGCGTACCACGGCGCTAAACGGCGACCTGGGGCCACTAGGATGGAGAGAATGAGACGCAGCGGTGGAAAGGCGTAGAACAGCTATTGTACTGTCTATCTCCCGACAGTATGGGTGGAATCAAGATGAACGGAAACAACTCCTAGTTTTGATGATTTAATCAAAATCCAAATAGGTTGTTAACCTTAGAAGAAAAAGGACAACAACAATACAACAATTAGGATCACACATATCCCATACACATTAAATCACATTCAATATAATAATCACACTTACTAGTGGCCTCTCCTGATTCCTCAATCTCAATGACGTTAAATTATGTATCCCCTCTATTTATACACATCAATAAACCCCGCGAATCTCCATCCAGATTTGAAGTCACACTCACATAAACTGAACCCCATTAATTGAACCCTCATACACCCAGCACAAACCATGAGTTTACAGCACACCTCCCACTTGGCCTCCTGGTCGGATGACCCAAGGAGGCCACCAACCTAAATAACCTTGCTCTGGTGGTGGTGTCTGAGGAGGTTCCTTCTTCTTAGTTCTCCACTTCGGAAACTTCAACGACCCCGAAGCCAGGTCCCCCCGCAGAGGCACAGGTTTGACTTTTATGTTGTCCAGGACTCTTGCCTCCCACTTTGCTTGACCCGCCGCTTGGCCTCCTCTAGTCAGCCATTTCTCTGCAGCTCGCCGGACCCATGCGACCACTCCACATAGCCTAGCCAGACTGCTGAGCCTCTCTGGTTTCACCAGGTTCACAACAGCAATGCTCCGAAACTTTCCTTCCGGTCTTCTCTCCGTCAAGACTGAAGCTTCTTCCCTTTCGGAGGTTTCTGGGGATCCGCCAACCTTAACTAGGGACTCCTCAGCCTCTGCGTCCTTTCCACTGGTGTCGTCATGGATAGGGGTTTTGTTTGACTGGGCTCTGGTGAGTATTGCCGTGAATGCCTTTCTTTGAAGCTTGCCCACACTCTCTCTGGCACCAGTTGCCACCTCCACGGCCGACTTCATGGGCCATTCTTCTAGCGGCCTCACCAGGAACTCTGGTCCCCTCTGCCACTCTGAGCCCTCTCCCAGGTCTTCAGGAGTTGCTCCTCTTGTTACGATGTAAGCTTTTAATCGAGCTGCAAAGACCGCACCGGACATCTCAGCTTTGACTACGTCTCCCTTTTGGTCGTGAGGTGTTAGCTTGGCCTTTGACTCCACCAACCTGACCCCTGGCTTTGCTACTGCTCCAGCTTGGACCTGCGCCACAGTCCTCTGCCTCCCACTTTGGCCTGACCTGACCCATGGTTTGAGGGAGGAGCCTCCGGCACTCAGGATCTCTTCTACCCCCTCTGTGATTTCCTCCAGTCTCTTTGGGTCATTGTGGGACGTTAAGATATCGTCCACATAACTGTCCTCCTCCAGGACCCTGTGATCTTCCACCATGTGTGCGAAACTGGGCTGCTTCTCTGTTTTCAGGAAGGTGGCCTCCACTCCTCTTCTGTTGTTTGGAAGTGAGGCTGGGTCCTCGGTCCATGGGTAAGATGCGTCCCAGTGTGGAGTCAGGCAGTGTTCATCTTTGGCCATGTAGGACAGCCCCTCTTTAATCACGTCCAGCTCCCTTTCTTCTGCCAGGGTCATTTCCTTTCTTCCTGGCTGGCATGTCCCGCAGCGACACCCACCACACCTGGATTCACAGGCTGCACCGATGCTGTCCCACTTCCACCACTCGAGAACTTCTCTCCTTGTTGCAGTTGTATCCCTGGTCTCCGCCATTACTTCCTGAGTCAGACTCTTGGTCTCTTCTTCCCTCAGGATCTCAGGACTCTCGACTACTTCTTTGTACTCCACAGCAGCTGTCCTCATTGAGCGAGCGAAGTGCGTCTCGGACTGGTGCATAGTCACTTTTATATTCTCAAACAGACTGGGATGTGCCCCGCCCACGGTTTTACCCAGTGGGCCCTCCCATAAGACGAGGTCTCCAACTATCCTCAGTCTTTGTGGAGCGAGTCTCCCCTCTCTGTGACTGATGAGAAGTTCAACATGGTCTGGTCTCTTCAGTTCGTCCGTTGCAACCTCTGGAAAGAACCTCTTTAGCTGTTCAGGTCTGACGCTCCGATGCACTTTAGCGATCTCCTCTAGGCCATAACAAACCAGCTCGTGAGCCCTCACAGTACCTTTGGGGGTCTTGACTCTTACTCGCAGGAGGTACCTCTTCGTCTTGACTGTCACGGTCATTCCTCCAACTCCATGCACGACCAGAGTGACTTCTTCTCTGCTCAGACCGAGCCTGTCAGCCGCTACATGAGTGATGTAGTTGGTGTCTGATGCGAGGTCAATCAGAGCTCCGATCTTCTGCTCCGCGTTGGCAGTGACTTCCAACAGCATCATGATGACAGGGTGCTCGGTCAGTCTATTCTTCTCCAGAAGTCCACCTTCATCCTTCCTAGCACTCCTTGTCACTGAAGTCTTGTTGCTGTTACTGAAAGCTTTCTTGATCTCCGCCGCCGCCTCTGGGGAACATTTGGACAAGGCTAGCTTTTGTTCTTCTGTTAGCTCCCTTACCCCCTCGCTGCCTTTTCCAAGTTTCCCCTTTGGTAGCTGTTCCCATTTTGGACAGAGGAGGTAGTGGTGGTCAGAGGAGGTCCCCTCTTGGCAGTCTTCCCTGTTGCAGAGGAACCTGTCTGTGCACTCTTCTACCACGTCGTGACATCCAAGACAAACGCGGCATGCTCCTACCTTCTTTACAGCAGTCTTTCTCTCAGCCAAGCCAAACCCCTTGAACTTCTTGCAGAAGAACAACTTGTTATTGTGTTTCTCCTCTCCACACACGATGCACTCACCTTCTGGAGTGTCCCTTCTGGTGGATTTTGTGTAGGCATACTTTCTCTCGAACCTGTTTTCCGGCTTTTCCATTTTCTCAGATGGGTGATTCTCACGAAACCACCTTTGGTCATGTCCAGATGTCTCTGTTATTCTCAGTTGTTCCAAGCTCTCTAGAATTTCTTCTTGCTCCTTCAGGAACTTCAGAAGCGCATTGAAATGGTTGACTGAGGTGACACCGTTTTCGGGCTTAGCCTTGAAGATGACCCACTCTCGCTTCACCTGGTCGGGCAGCTTGCTTTCTATAGACCTAATCATCAGCGGGTGGTTGATGGCGCCAGGGTTCCCGAGGTCTGTGAGGTCTGCCAAAGCCTTTTCCACAGCTTGGATGAGGTCTATCACCTTCCTCGGCTGATCTCCTTTCACAGCTGGTATCTTCTCCAGTTCTGCGACGATCTGCAGTGCAATCGTGGACCTGTTTCCGTAACGGTTCTCCAGTACTCTGAACATGTCTTCGACTGTACTGTAGCTGGCTAACTTGACATTATTTTTTTATGTTCTCTTCCATGCTGTCTAGAAGCTGGAACTTCTTGACTTCAGGCGACCCGGACGGTTCTCCCAGCTTCTGCAAAGATTCCCAGTCCTTTTTCCAGCGGTGAAACTCCCTCATACTGCCACTGAACTTGGGAAGGCTTACCGGCTTGAGTCGTATCTTTGATATCGCGCCCATCGGGTTGTCTCTGGGTTCCGTGCCTGCCACGCCAGTAGAGTGTGCCTCTTCCACTGCTTTATGCTGCGCTTTCATGAGGTCAAACCGTGCTTCTTCTGCTGCAATCTGAGCCTCGGCCAATTTAGAGCGTTGGGCCTGGTCTTGCCTTAGCTGAAACAGGGCGAACTGGGCGCGCTCATCCTCTGCTGCAATGCGTGCTTCCTCTGCAGCAATTTGAATCTCGGCGAGCTTCGCACGTTGGGTCTCAGCTAACTTGGTGCGCTCATCCTCTGCTGCGGTGCGTGCCAACTCTGCTGCGCCGCGTGCCTTGTTAAACTCAGCTTCCTTTTGACGCTTGAGTGCGTTTTTCCTTGTCTCCAGCTGGCGCACTATCTCTTCCACATCTTTTTGGTCAGTCACAGGAGCCCATTCCCTCCAGGTGCTGTGCACTTCCTTTAATTCCTTAAGGAGAATTTCTAAATGCTTTTCGTAATTCTCATAGCTCACCAGGTCAATTTGTGTCGCTTCAGCGTCCTCATAGACCTTTTCAGCTTCCCCGATGGCAAACATCACTTTCTTTTCTCCATGCCTAGACCAAAGGTTTGCTTTAATCACTTCACTGACTTCTTCAAGCCTTTGGCTGGTCTCTCCATCCGTCTTTTCCACGTCTGCCCTCAGCTCTTCTGGTACTTGGTCCTCGTCGCTATCAGCGTTCAGAATTAACTGCATCAGGTATTCACTGTTGGCCTCTGTGACTTTGGTGGCAGCCTTGTGGACTTCACTATATTCATTCATCAACTCCTCCTCTAACATAGTGTTCACTGTCTTTGTTACTGAGTTTACCTTACGACCTAGAGCCACCTTCGTCCTCGTCGTCCAGTCGTGAGCTCGACTCGCGGACCGGCGCTCCTCGGTGCTTCGCTAGCTTCGTTAGCTCCGCTAGCTTCCGCGGTCCTTGCTAGCTTTGCTAGCCTCGGGCCTTCACTTCCCGCCGCTCGTTGCGACCACGGGTGACTGTAGTCTACCTTCCTAGCTGTCTCTCGCCATCGGTTGAAACCTTTATCCCTCCCGATGCGGTTAGTTAACAACTGTACTGTCTATCTCCCGACAGTATGGGTGGAATCAAGATGAACGGAAACAACTCCTAGTTTTGATGATTTAATCAAAATCCAAATAGGTTGTTAACCTTAGAAGAAAAAGGACAACAACAATACAGATGAAGCACTTACTTTCGGACAGTTTGAAACGCGAGGGCAGTGATTGGTAAGTGGTCTGCCCTCGCTCAAGGGAAAGCCTCCAGCTTGACTTGAGACCGCCCCCGTTTTAAATAAATGTAATTATAATGAAGCCAGCTGCAATGGATCATTGATCCACCAGGGGGTGCAGTGGGGTTCCACACTGGTGCTCATGTGAAATAAAGTCTGATACTGTACAGTACGCTGGATGTACAGCGGTCAGCGGAACTTAATGTACTGGAGTCGAAAAAAAAGAATGGGAGGAAATGCAGCCCGGCTCTCGATTTTTAATCCTAAATTAAGCATCATCTTAAACTCAATATGAACGTCAGTAACTCACTACAAATATGTATATTTTTAATGGAGCCTCGACGGTGTAGCGGAGGGATCTTGCTCAGCATGAAGGGTCTTCCCCATAAGGAACAAGTCTCTGCAAATTATCCCGTTTATTACATGGCCAAATTCTCAACAAAGTAACGACATGACTCCCAATATTAATTGAAATGCTTTTATGGATTTAGAAAATGTTTTTATTGATTTAAAAAATAGTTGTATGTATTGATATAAATTGACATGCATCCGCTAAGAAAAATAGTCCGTTGTGACATCGCGTAAAACCGCGTAAAACAGATTTCGACATGTTACATTAATTGCTTATATCCACACGCCTCTTCTCCTCATATTCACTACCTAAACTAGTTATAAATATGTTTATTTGTACTGTCGGCCGGGTCACTCATTACTGGATAAGCTGCTGCATGAGACAGCTGCCCGAAGAGAGGGAGGAAAAAGAGAGGCTCCGTGTATTTTATATATTATAGGCCTATAGAGTCGTTATTCATTTGTTTTAAAGCTCAATAAATAACAAAGAAGACCTTTGACCGGCACTTTTATAATTTTGTCCGGAAGATTTCAACTTTAATACACATTGACTGGCGAAAAACTCTGCCCCCAACGTGGAGAATAAACAAAAGGGCAACCATGACAACTATGCTTCTTCGCTGCTTTTGTGGAGGGAGTTACAGCGCCACTTACAGGCCCGGCATATGTACTACAGCGTGTGTCCCCCAAGGCCTGGCTGGAAGGCCTGGAATGTCGGAAGAGAAAGACGTGAATCCAGGAATGTGAACAGCTGGAATGCGGAAATGGAGTCGTTCTAACCATGGATGTATAATAAAACAGATTTATGCATATTCGACTTTTTTTTACTGACCTATTGAAATAATTTCTTAATTTAGGCTATTTTTTACAACGTGTGTTGGAAGGATTTATTAAATTACTATGAATATTTGGGCTTAAATTAATTGCCATTTTTTAAACTCAGACATTTATCCCTAACATTATCCCTGACTTTGTCATACCATTTGAACAGAGCCCCCCAATTACCCCCAATTACGCCCCACATACCCCCAATTATTTAATATAATTTACCCTTCACCTTAAATATCTAAAATAATGCATTAGAAGACTAAAGCCCTGTAAATAACCATTGCTCTTGCACAATCCATGCCCCTTTTTAGGACTGTCCCACATTAGGCAAATCATACTGTTGACAGTGTTTTCTGATTTATGGAGTGATAAAAAGAGATTTTTTGACTTTACTTTAAGTATTTCAATGTTTTGCTACTTTGTTATTGTACTCCTCTACAGTTCAGAGGTAAATGGTATTTAATACCTTTAGTTACTTCACAGATGTGGATGAATGATGTGAAATATAACCAAGTCTTAAATCAGACTTTAGTTCCACCTGGAGTAAATTCACAAGCTTCCCTGCAGTATACAAAGTCATTCAAACTAGCTGCATCTTTACCAGCTTTGAGAACACTTTCTCCCCCCCTCCCCCCCTGAATTGCGTCTGAGGGAATAAACTAATCGCTCACTCTACACAGTATGCAAATCGGTGTGAAAGCAGTGAGACCATGAGTGAGACCTGTGAACAAGGGTTCGACAACATTTCTGTTGTCGAACGTGATTCGTTCAGATGCGTCACGTGGTGTGCTAAAACACTTCCTGGTTAGCTGAAAGGAGACAATCTCCTCCAAATCCGTTTGGTTCTTTCTTCGAAATAAAATATACATAGTTTCTTGCACAACCTATTCAAAGTTCTAATACTTATGATAATCTGATGCTGATTTGCCAAAAGATCCACTATTTAGTTATTTGAGAAGCCTAAACTAAAGTACTGCTTCACAAGATGCTCCACATTCCTCATTGTATTGCTGGACGCTGCTGTTGTCTCCTTCTCAAGTCACTTATGAAACTACGACTTTAATCTCGTAACTATGACTTTATTCTCGTAACATTACGACTTTATTTATTATTAATAATGTTCGGAATGTAACCTGTGAGCCTTCTGAATTACCGTGGGACAGCGCATTTTACATTTTCTCATTTACTCACCCAAATGTATATAAAAGTTACTTCAGATGCTGAAATATTTTTATTTTTTCAAGTATAAACATACAGTATACAACAGATATGCATGCATACAAATTATAACATCAAATGAAATGCAAGTTTCTTCATGACACTTCCTTTTCCTCTTTGAAATCTGTCTGTAAGAGAGAACACACATTTAGATACAGCACATTATGAAGCAGGCCTTAATAAAGTAATAAAAACTGAGAACATGACAAAGAATAAGAAAATGTCCCCATGCAAAGGTCCGGAACATCAACATGTCTAAGTTGCTTCATGAATTAGTGTGATATTGAAGTAGCCTGTAGCTTTATCAACGTCTGCATGTAATCAACAACTGACTGCCAATCAAATAAAGAAAGTACAATTCAATATGTATTGTCAATGAACATTGAACTATACAGATATCCTCTCCGCTTCTCTCTGCTGCGCTCTCATCTCTTCTTCTGTGTTTCTCTCCCTGTATCGCTCACTCGTCTCTTTCGCCCCCTGTCGGCCGGCGGTTAAAATATGGCTGAGATTAAGACAGTGCACAAGCAGCGCGAGTCACAGAACGAAATGCATTGTGGGACATGTAGTTGTTGTGTAATTTAGCTTCAATATTTACCCGTACAGCGAGCCGAGACACGGCTAATTACTGGCAGGAACACACACACAAACTCTCCGAAACGCACATGCACATGTAGCTTTAATATTTGACCGAACAGAGAGCCAAGATACGACTAACACACACCACGTTGTTTACTCACAGTTTGAAAGCAGCGTGGAGAAGTCTTCAGCTGCTCCGCACAGGAGCAGCGTGGAGAGCTGTGATAAACAGTGATCCGCTCAGATTAAACTGTGATACGATTTCTGTGGCTATCTACCAGCGATCATGTTTAATATTAAAGACTACACACATTGATCCCTTATCAAGATCAAATGTGACTGTTTACTCGTTTTGCAAAGATAGAAGCAGAAATGTCATTGCTATATTTGCAGGGATATTTAGAATTTAAAATGCTGCTTGATCGTTAATGTTGTTCTCGGCAAACAATATTATGAATCCTCTATTCAAAAATATTATTCAGTGTCCATTGACATGAAAATAACTAACCAACTACTTTTCTTCTAAATGAAATGCTGACATTACAAAATGCATGGTTTAATGTAATGTAAACATTTACATTATTATTATGATTATTTAATATATAAAGACTATATGTTCAAATGCTCTTCAAGCAGCTTTATCCGCACTGTGTACGACATCATTTCTGTATTTGTGAATGAAGCGCCATCTCCTGGTTAAAACCTGAAATTGAAAATATGGCAACGCCCTCTTGGAAAATAGTGGGAGGGCTTGACCTTCCTCCAAACTGGGAGTTGGCTTGCCGTAGGCAGGAACAGCTAAGCTGGAGTCCGAAAGTAAGTGCTTCATCTGTACAACAATTAGGATCACACATATCCCATACACATTAAATCACATTCAATATAATAATCACACTTACTAGTGGCCTCTCCTGATTCCTCAATCTCAATGACGTTAAATGATGTATCCCCTCTATTTATACACATCAATAAACCCCGCGAATCTCCATCCAGATTTGAAGTCACACTCACATAAACTGAACCCCATTAATTGAACCCTCATACACCCAGCACAAACCATGAGTTTACAGCACAGCTATCTTGGCCATGGCTCGTGTGCAAACGTGTCCACCCCCAAGGGTGGATTGTCCTGCCGAGCCAGGGAGAACCACCATTCGTCTGGCAGGGGCCCGCTTCTTGACATGAGGCCAGCCACCCTGTTCTCCAGTCCCGGAATGTGGGGGGCCTTCAGAGATAAAAACATTCTCTGAGGCCAACAACCACAGGTTCTCCGTTGCGCTAAACAAGGTGGCTGAGCTGACTCCGTCCTGCCTGTTGATGTAAGCCACTGTGGTGCGTTTGTCACTCCTCACCAGCACATGTTTGCCCTGTAGTAAGGGTTTGCAGTGCTGTAGGAGCAGTACTACAGCCCGTAGCTCTAGAAGGTTGATGTGCCGAGTTTCTGACAGAGGCCAGCCACCACCTATAGCTCTCTCTAGGCAGGTCCCCCCCCATCGTGTCACGGATGCATCTTGAACACCGTGACGTAGGAGGTCACCCGCCCCAGCGGAGTTCCCCTCCGCAGATGCTTTGGGGACCTCCAGTATCGGAGGTTGCCCTCCACTGAGGGGGGGGGATGGTCACCAGACGTTGTTTGTGCCTCTTGGGATCTAAACGAAGGCTGGAAAACCACCTCTGCGGACGAGTAAGTAACCCCAGTGGTACCACAACGTGAGCAGCCGCCATGAGACCCAGAGTCTGCATGATGTTCAAAGCTGTCACCGTTGCCACCTGTCGCAGTCTGAAAACTGCCTGAAGCAGGGATGTCTGTCTGCTCTCTGACAGGGTGGCACGTAGTCTGCCTGCATCGAGCAAAAATCCCCAGATACCCCACCTGCTGGTGAGGTATGGGACTGCTCTTCTTCAAATTGACTGCAATTCACTTGGATCAATTGGGCTGTGTTTGCCTCTTCCCTGGACCTGGCCATGACTATGAGGTCGTATTACAAAACCCCTCATGCCATGGTCGCGAAGCGACTGAAGCGCTGTGGCCACACATTTGCCGAACGTGCGTGGGGATAGGGAGTAGCCAAACAGTAGTCTGTTTTACTCGTAGGCTACCCCCTGGAAGGCAAAACGCAAATACTTTCTGTGTTTTGGAGCAATTTCTGACATGAAAGTAAGCGTCCTTCAGGTCGATGGTTGTGAACCAATCCCCCGGCTGCCCTAGTTCCAGTAATTGGTTTACATATGGAACTTTTTGCAGGCAAGGTGCTGATTCAGGCTGCGAAGATCAAGAATGGGTCTGAATTCTCCTGTCTTCTTGGGAACCAGGAAGTACATGAAGTCAAGCCCCTTTTCTCTGTCCTGAGAGTGCACAACAGCCACAGCCTGTTTTTGCAACAGGGCCTGAATCTCTGTTGAAAGGAAACCTCCTGGGATCGGGCGGCAGCGGGCGGCAGCGGGCGACAGCGGGCGGCAGCGGGCGGCAGCGGGCGGCAGCGGGCGGCAGCGGGCGGCAGCGACGGCGCGGCCGACTGCTCACGGACGCAGGGTGTGGCCGGCGTGTAGGCACGGAGAAACCGCCGGTTGCGCAGGGTCAGACGTCCCGAACCGTCAACCTTGACCCGATACTGGTCGTGGCCCAGCGACTCCACCACGATCCCTGACCTGTCCCATTTGTGGGGGCTCGGGCCTTGCTGGTTCTTGAGGAATACCCTTTCACCGAGTGCCAATAGGCGGAGCGGTCTAGAGTGGTGGTACGGGACATACGGGTCCGAAGGGCGTCCTCCTTCGCCGCCCATGCCTCGCGCCATAGCAGGCGGGTATGCGGGTTCGAGAACTTCTCAAGGCGGTTCACGAAGGAGAGCGAGCCACGAAGGAGAGCGAGCCACGAAGGAGAGCGAGCCACGAAGGAGAGCGAGCCACGAAGGGAGCGGC
>CALSBZ010046621.1:321797-331949 GCA_943591055.1 Gobionotothen gibberifrons
TTCCCTCCTGTTGGTTCCCTGGAATGTGAGTTCTGTACCTTGACTTCCTCTGTGACGGTGAACTGTTCGTGTTGAATGTTGTCCACCTCCACCATCAGGATGTCAGAGGAGGACAGAGGCTGGAGCTCTGGAGTCTGGTCTGCTTCTGAAATCTGACAAAAAACAACAACAGAGCTGAAATCACAACCTTATATAAACTACAACTCATCATTGTGCGACAGCTAAAGCCTATTGATAAGTAAATAAACACTACAGTTATTTAGATGCATTTCCCCATTGGATAAAGCACCCGCATTGCCCTTTTGTGGCTTCTATGTAACAGTTTCTGAAAAATGTGGATATGTCTAAAGAACTGAAAGGAGAGAAAGAGCGACCTTTTTATTTGTTTGTGCTTCTTTACTTTACTTCTTTGCTTTAAGTGCTGTCATTTGATAAGACACTTCACCCCAAATCGCTCCTGTGGGGACTGCCCGCAATATTAAGTGTATTTAAGTCGCTTTGGGTAATGTAATTGCATTTATATATTTCATTCAAAGGTGTTATTGTCTTAATGAATTAACTTATGTTTTTAAATATTGCAACGTATCTCTTTTACCATGGTGAACTTTGCCTTATTGTTTAATATATTAGTCAACCCTTTTTATTTTTCTGCACCGTACCGTTGCTGCTTTAACACAGTTATTTTATTGTGACCAACAGATACAAATTATATAGACAATAATACAAAAAGAAAAAAATATAGGGCATCCTTTTCCCATGCCACCCCGTCCCTCCCCCTTCCAATATTTGGGAGACAGGGTATGTGAACTCCAATAATCTCAGATACAATGTCAATAACCTGTTTCCAGAACGTTCTTACTGCAGTACATTCATAAACCATGTGTACATATGTGCCAATAGTCTGTTGGTTACAGAGAAGGCATATGGGGCCTGGAATCATCCTTAACTGACAGCATGTTCTGGTTGACAGGTAATATCTGTGTATCATCTTATACTGTATCAAATGGTGATTGTGGTTACGCGATGTTAAGGAGATATTATTCCATATTCTCTTCCAATCAATAGTCTGCGTGTCATTGTTTAGATCTGCGTTCCATACAGCAGAGATGCCAATATATCCGGTTAATTTATCTTGCAGCTTTTTATATATATATATATATGAAGTAGTGCCGCTCACACTGTTTGGACTTAATATGACCTTAACTAATCGATGTGTTGGCAGAGGTTGATTCCAAGGAACTCCATATGTGCGCATGGCAGTACGTAGTTGCAAGTAGAAAAAGAAAGAAGAGCCAGGCACATTATACGTGTCTTTCAGTTCTTGGAAGGACATCAAGCCGTTGTCGTTGGTTATGTCAGAAAGATAATGTATTCCTCGAGTTTGCCATTGTGGGAATTAGATTGCTTTTTTTCCAATACGTAGTAACGGGTTATGAAAAATGGGTATGTTACTATGCCAATCTACAGACCAATTGCACCATTTCTCCACATGTTTCCACACTTTCACGGCTTGCCCAATAATTGGTCACAATGTATGCATATGGCGACATGGCAGAAAATAAGACATCACCAAGTTTAAGAGGATAGACTTTACTTCTTTCAATTTGAATCCAAGGCACATTGGTGCTTTCATCAATCCAGTTCTTCAAGGCTCGAAGCGTGAAGGAATAATAATAGAGCTCCAGATTGGGAACATTAAGGCCTCCACTGTTTTTGTCATATTGTAGAACTTTGTATCTGATTCTTGGGTATTGGTTTTTCCAAATATATTTTGAAATCCTGAAGTTTGTCCCACAAACCGTCTGGTGGAGATAAAGGTAACATACTAACAAATTGACTCTTGGTAGAACATTCATCTTTATGATTGAAATTCGTCCTGCTAAAGAAATTGTTATATTAATCCACTTTTTTATCTTTAATTGTTGTATACATTCTTTTGTAGTTATTTGCTACTATTGTGTCTAATGAGGCATATATATCGATTCCCAAATACTTAAAGTGTTGGACGATCTGCATTCTGGTTTAGGTTTAGTTCAGCCATGGCACTATTGAGGGGTAAAAGACGTGATTTATTCAAATTGATCTTGTAACCAGATATTGAACTAAATTGGGTAAAGATATTTAACAGCTTAGGAAGCGTAGTTGGTACCTCGTCCAAGTAAAGTAGTAGATCATCCGCATATAACGAAATGTTGTGCTCTGTCTCTTTTACAACTATCTGCTTCACTTCTTTGGATAGTCTTATTTTCTGTGCAAGCGGTTCTAGAGAAATTGCAAACAGAAGAGAGACAGGGGCAGCCTTGCCGTGTGCCACGTAGAATTGGAAAATATAGGTGACCACTGATTGGCTGTCAGAACCATAGCACTTGGATTATTATATAGGATCTTCAACATAATCATACATTTTGCCCCACAACCCATTCTTTGCATTGTATGCCACAAAAATGGCCTTTCTAGCCTGTCAAAAGCTTTTTCAGCATCAACTGATAATACAGCGCAAGGCGATGTTATGTCTGCTGCAAAATGAATAACATGCAGTAGTCTCCTGATATTGTCTGATGAGAATCGGTTTTTCATAAAGCCTGTTTGGTCATAATGAACTAATGTTGGAAGGACTTTCTCCAATCGTCGAGCTATTACTTTGGCATGAAGTTTGATTTCTGAATGTACAAGTGATATTGGTCTAAAACGTGTGCATACATTTGGGTCTTTCACACAGTTGTAAAGGATTTCAGATTTTGAGACAGAAGTAAAACAAATAAAAGTTGTACATACAGTATGTGAGTGGTGGGTTCAGGAGTCTACAGTCTCATTGCCTTTGTGATAAAAAAAACTGTCCCAGAGTCTGGTGGTCTTTGTGCGGAGGCTAGCCGAACAGTACTCAAAGCTTAAATCAATGTTTGCTGAAAAAATACACTCATGGCCACACAGCTCAAATCAGGCTATTTTGACCATGGAGGATGGAGGTCACAGATGGAGAACGTGTTGTTGTTGTTACATAATGACAGCATGTGTAAAGGCTTCAGATGTGTCAAACCTTTTCCTGGACCTGCTCCGCTGCAGGGGCCGCCGGGTCCTTGCGGTTCTGTTTGGATCTGCGTCTGGGTGTTGTTTTGGGTTGGGACTCGGTCTCAGACTCGGACAACACAGGGGCCGCCTCCACCTCCTCAGGCTCCACCTCCAGCTGTTTAGTGATCCGGATCCTGACAAAGGATAACATGAAAAGAGCAGGGGTCCACACAAGGTACGGAAACTGTTTGCCATGTAAGAAAAAGTCTATACATTTTCTATCCAACCAATGACTACGCCCGTTTCTAACCTGCGGTGTCCCATGACGATCATCCTCAGCTTGTCTCCCAGGTCCTGCATCTCATGGATCTGGACAAAGGTGCCTGTAGAGTAGATGGAATCCAGAGACTCCACCACATCTGACTCATCACTGCGGGAGACACACAGACGTGTTGTTAGCCCATTTCACAGGTCACTCATTGATTAGTCTTCATGACACACTGCCCATTAAAGTAGATCCAAGCAGATACAAATGATGGATGAGATATATTAAAAAAGTATCTGCAGACCAAAGACAAGATGAAAACAAGTCCTCCAGGAAGGAATCTACTTGTATGGTGCAGGTATACATCGACACAGTAAGAGAAATTCAATTATAAGAAAATAACTAAAAATAAGTATACTAAAAAATAACTACTGTAAAAAATGACAAAAGAAGACAACCAATTATATTTTCTGTTCTTAGTTTTTTGCATATCTAGATTTTGTGTAAATATTTCTCTATATTTTTTAATGTTAAAATAGTTTTTTAAATAGTTTTTTATAAAAGTGATATTTTATTCTTACAATTAAATGTATATTACTGTGTCTATGTATGAACCGCACATACACCAAAGCAAGTATGTGTATGTGTGAACCTACCTGTCTTTAAAGATGATTCTGACTCTAATAAAGCCCCCCTAATGTCACAGAAATGTACTCTCTGTCAAAAACAGTCTGACTGTTAACCCCTCCCCCATTACATCATGTGAGCCATTCCTCTTACAAAATATAACCTGGCAAATTATACAGTATAATTTTGCAGATTTATGTTCGATAATACTTATTTTGAAAGTACACGGCTCTTTCACTTTAATTTCTGATTTATTGCACATATTTAATTAATTAGTCATATTCTTGCCGTACTTATTTTTGGAAAAAATTTATATATATATGTAGTTATTGTAAACATTTATTTTATATTTGTAAATGTAAAAATAGTTTTTATATTTCTTCTATATTTGCTCCTTTTTAAAACCTAATTCATCTTATTGTGTTTATACGTGCACCAAAGCAAATGTGAAAATAAACCTGATTCTGACTCCCTGAAGCTGATTCAAAATAAAAGGCTCCTATTGGCAAATCAATCCAAAGCTTTTATTGTGAAGTTGCAACAAAAATAAATGTTGAGCATACAGACAAGCGATCCAATTAACACTGAAGCTTCACACAAAAAAGTGCTCAAACTCGGACCATCAGTGATCACAGCAGCCATGTTTCCACTTACCTATCATCTTTCTTCAGGAAGACTCCGGCATACGGCTGGGCCAGACGAACCTTCCTCCTCAGCAGCTCCATCAGCTCTTTGTTCTTCACCTGAAAGCAACAAACACACACTCATCACACACTGCGACTCAGCACTGAAAACACAGACCTAGGAGCTTTGGTCTTCTGCTGAAATATCTGATGTCCCCAACATGTTTGGTCATAATAGTCTCCATCCACAATTAATTTGCTGTCTTACACATCTAATCAACATATTTTCCATATTTAAAGAAGCTGTTTGTCAGAGATGCACTCCCTTCTCAAATGTGAATCGTTCAATGAAACAACTAACATGTATTTAACTCTGTAATCCCAGGTTTCAAACACGTAATGACATCTCAACATTAAAAATACTAGTAGGAGAAGAAGAAGAGGAATATTGCTACCCTATAGGTTTCAACATGCCACATCCTGAGGGACACACACTTTCACATGAGAGACAAGTTATGTGTCTGCCTGCACAACATGAGGGAATCTAACTGAAATGCTCAATTTACATCTCTTTTGTTTGATTTTTAGTTATGTATTATGTTGTTCTTTTTCTTTTTAGCCACTTAAAACGTTTAAGAAACGGGATGGAGTAAGGGAAATATTTTAAGGGTATTTTCCAAATGAATATGTAAAGATGCTATTGTCATTGTCATATTTGTAAAATGCATTGGCAATAATGTCATTATGGTCATACCAATAAAGCTATTTAAATTAGAATTTTAGAGAGACAGATACATATGAGAGAGACAGATAAAGAGAGACATATAGACTATTTAGAGAGAGAAAGTCAGATAGAATATTAAAGAGACACATAGAGACATTAAGATAAAGTAAGAGAGAGATGATGAGTTTACAGATTACATGTTGCTGTGTGGTTGCATCATCCCGTGTCCTTGAACGAAGCACAGCCCCTCACCTCTATGATCTTGATGAAGCGGGGGAACACCGGGTTCCTGCTCACAGCGATCAGCGGGACATTCGGAAACACCTCCGGGACCATCATGGGGGTGAGAGCCGTCATCTGTGGTCCATTATACGGTACTCCCCCTTCTCCCCCGGACTCCTCTCCCCCAGAGCCGGTACTGTCCCCTCCGTCCCCGGAGAACCCCGCACCGCCGGCCCGGTTCCCGTACATCCTGTCCTGGACCCAGTAAGGTGGAGAGTTCGCTGAGAGTAGCTCGGTCCGTCCATGGAGAACGGAACCGACCCGCATCCAGCGGTGAGGTCTGACGGTCAGCCTGCAGCCAGCTGTCATCGCGGAGCTGAGCGGAGAGCTGGAGGAGAACCGGGGGGGCTGGAGCCGGCTCGGTGCGGGTGTGTCGGTCCATAGGGTCCGACTGATGCCGCTGCTGCTGCCGGGACATTTTAATTTCATTAAACTAGCCCAGTTTCTGTGGAGCTGTCCAGCAGCGCCGAGCATCTTCATGCAGGTCGCCATGTTGATCTGGAGCTTTCTACCGCACGTGACATACCTTCTTCCGGCAGCGTTTGATGACGTAGCTTCACAAATGTTTTTATGCAACTTTATAGAGAATGTTTTGAAGGTTAATTGAAAAGTTTGAGGTTAGCCAAAGAAATGGTTTACCAATAGCGCAGGGTGGAATACAAATAAGCACATTTGTTATGTTATTCTACACCTTTTCATACCACACAACTTATTATGTTTACTACTCAAAATCAAATTACATGGAAATCAGCCAGTTATTCCCCCTGCACATCCGAAACCCCATACAAGTAAGACAAATAGAACAATAAACATTATTCATATATTTAAAGCCTACAGAATAAATGTCCTGTTTGAGCATTTAAAAAAATATATTAATACACTATGACAGGCAGATGTTTTTGTCTCAACTTTTCATTTTGAGCTATCTCTATTATTTGAGAACTGGTTTTAGTAGCAGTCGTGTATATTTTATGTACTGTCCTAATCATTTGAATAAAAACAAAACATTATTCACTGTGTAGTCTAAGTTAAAATAACCTATTTGCATGCCCTTGGTGGTGTTACTAACTTGGTAATGAGAGGTCAGTTAATACACATGGGCTAACTTTATCTTGTGCAAGGTCTGCAATTGCATTAAAGGTCCCATGTCATGGCCATTTCTACTGATCATAGTTCCATTGTTGAGGTATACTAGAATAGATTTATACTGTGCAATTTTTCAAACTCACATTGGTTTCTCATACAGCATCTCTGTAGTGTATATCTGTCCTACTCCTGCCCCCCCACCCCCCTCCCTATGAGCCCAGTGGCCGTCTGCGAGACAGCGAAACCCAGCCCGAACACACACACACACACCCGCAGCCTGGCTGGGAGTTTGTGTGTATGCTCACACACAGACTCACAGCCTCGCCGCGTCCCGCCGTCTCAGGGAGGAGAAATCGGCGGAGCTGCAGCTGAGAAAAGATTGAGTGTGTGTGGACCAATCCACGGACTTAACCTAACGGCTCCGCGGACGTAACGTAACGGTTCCACGGATTGGTCCATTTGGACCAATGGGTCCATTTGGGTATGGGCACGTCACTGCACCCAGGAAGAAAACAATGGGAAAAAGAGAAATCTCCAACGAGGCGTTCTGGGGCAGCATACAGGTATTTTCTGTGCTAGTTTTACTCGCTACAGGGTGAACTTTGAGGGTTAGTGACTCTGCAGACCGTTTACATGCAGAAAAACCTTCATAACACACAAGGGGACGGGTAATAACCGGAAAAGCATGACATGGGACCTTTAAGTTGCTGACACCCTCTTGCTGATTCCTATTTAACTGGGGGAAATGTAGACGGGTCGATAAAATCCCTTTAACCACCTAAACTGTGTTTCCGATATGTTGGTATTATTATTAAAGGGCTTTTACAGCATATTTAATCTTCTTATCACACAGTACTTGCCATACAATAGGGCCCGAGGAAAGCAATCCAGAGCATGGCTATGCTGATGTTGGCATAAAGTTGGTGTAAATGTAATACCAAGAACTTTTGATTGTGACTAGAAAAGCTTACACGTGTGGATTCATTTATTTACAATAGAGAAAATCAGCATCAGCCATTGTGTGTCTAACTAACACGTCGAGTGCATTTCCCTCAATCTTAAACATCTTAAAGGGGCCCTATTATGCTAATGTTCAGGTTCATATTTGTATTTTGTACCTCTGTGACGTGTTTTCTGCTTAAAGGTAGGGTAGGTAAGAATGGAGAAACCAGCTTGAGTGCGCTAGAATTGGAAAGTACGCAGCCGAAAAGAATCTGCCCCCTTCCTTCAGACTTCCTCACAGAGCCCCTCCTCCAACACACACGAACGCGCACATGACCAATGAGGGCACGAGATAAGTTTGTGCACAGATGGAAGGCTGACAGGCAGGTAGGCCATCATGCTTTTTACAGCGCCACGGCTTCCACAGATGATTTTATGTATTTATTGTCAAAGCATTTAATATATTCATTGCTATCGGGACGTTAAGAGCATTCCATGGAATATAACAAGTGTTTCTGAAGTGAATTAGCTACCCCACCTTTAAATGTACACAAAACTCTTTATTTTTCTCAAAGTGCCTGTGCTGCAGCACCTGTCTGAAACCAGAGCCCAGTCTGCTCTGATTGGCTCGCTGGCCGGCTCTGTTGTGATGACTTTTAGAGATGTCCCGCCCCTCAGCCTTTCACGTACAATGTAGAAATATGAGTGTGAGATAGTGATGTCATTATGTTATGAAAGTAAACAAAGGAGTCTAATGGAAGCGTTTTCAGGCAGGGGGGGGGGGGGGAGAACCTCCTTCTGGAGGAAACACGGATGTTAGCGTTCGCAGACCAAGTACACGCACACAAACCTATAACACACTACAGGAAAAGGAAAACCCAAAAAGCATGATAGGGCCGATTTGAAGGTTTGCATTATGAACATCCATGTTTACTTGCTAGCAGGCCCCATCTTACTTCAGTTAACAACAACAATCCATGCTTAATAAACTGATTTATTTGGCCATTTACTTACATATAAATAGTTAAAAGTTCAAATGTAGAAATGTAAAATGTGTAAGTGTTCTCTCAGTCGTCATCCTCCTCCTCTGGGTCGTCTGTGTCGTCCTTCTCTTCCTGGGCGGCCTGCTGCTCCTCTAAAGCTTCCTTCAGCACCTGCTCCTCCTCCACCGACGGGTCCAGGGCCTCTGTGATCTCCGGTCCACTGGGATATTCTTTCTGTGGTAGTGGGGGGACGGCTTGGCTGAACCCTTCCCCTGAGTACTTCAGACCCCATCCAACGTAAATGTTCTCAAACTTCCTAAATGAAGAGACAGAGCATGGTTGTTAAGAATAGCAACAGCCTTCAGGAGAGCCAGGAAGTAGGGGGATTCAGATCTCTTGACTTACTTTCCAGAAGCGTATGAATATGCCCCTGGCCAGAGGTTAGAGCGCAGCACAGCTAGAGCGTGCTGAGAGGTGAGGACGGAGGACATCTTGGAGGTCCAGGGAGGAATGTTGAGCATTTCTGAGGGACACCAATATTAAAAATACTTTTATAAACTCATTAGGCAATGAGTAAAAGTAGTAATAACACAGTGTAGAAATACTCAAGTAAAAGTACTGCATCCAAACTATTGCTTATTTAAAAGTAATGCCATCAAAATAAACTATATGTACCAAAACAAAAGTATTATGCAAAATGTTTTTTGTAAAAAGTGAAATATTTGCCCCAAACTTGCAGTTGAGTGGAAGTAGAAGTGGGTCTCATGGATATGAGCAGCACTCAGGGAATATAATCCCCTGTGAGAAGTTAGCGTGGGAGAGACGGTGAGTGGATTGCTCTATTTAGTTCAGCTTTTTGATAACTGGATTATCAGGACCACATGTTTGTGCACTTCGTGATAAATTGAGCTTTTTCATGTTATTAAGATTTGTTCCAAACATTTTTGGATCAATAAATGTTTTGATGAACCTCAGCAGCTTATGTTTGTTCCTTGAATGTTGGGTGCATGTTTGTAATGACCTGCATCTCTGTGTGAAAATGCTCACCACAGAAACAACATTTGCTTCAAATAAAAAGAGAGGACAGATGAGCAATGAAGAGAAATGATCTCGGAGGAACATCAGCTTCAAAGCTTGATAACCTGCTCCAAAGATATGTTTGGGCTCGAGGATGCCTTTATTGATCAATGTGGCGTTGACGTGGGGAGAGGAGAGGACATTGCCTAATGAGTTGAAGAGTACTGAGCAATGGAGATCGTGTGTGGGTCGCCACCTCTAATGTGATATACTGTGATTTTAAGGGTGTCTATTATCATCTGGCCGGGGACAACAGCTGGAAACTAGCCATGTTGGCTAAAGCTGCTCCATTGACTGTTTTCTGTGACAGTTGATCAATGGGGACTGTCCACGACACTATAAACAAATACAATAAACCACTGAGCTATTCAGAGGCCCCCAAACAAGAATATTCATAACGGAAGCAACATTTTCTATATTATTGATATCATTTAGCTTACCACCTGTTAGCTGAAACATTCTGTATGTGTTTGCATGTGAGAAGAGATGAGGAGGCAGCAGCCTGTGGTGCATGTACAGCTGTAAGGCAGCAGC
>CALSBZ010046621.1:331959-367659 GCA_943591055.1 Gobionotothen gibberifrons
AGGCAGCAGCAGCCTGTGGTGCATGTACAGCTGTAAGGCAGCAGCAGGGGAAGTAGCAGATCCCCAGTGGAAATTAAATCTCATTAGGGTTTTTGCAGAAAAATGTCCAAAGACAAACCTGCATCTTGGGAGAGGGGTGTGAGCAGAGGGGGTCCAACTTCTGGCTCAGGCTCATCAGGCTCCTCTTCCTTCTCCTCACCCTCTCCTTCCTCATTGTCATCATCTCCTGGTTTCACAGCCAGGTTCACCCACGTACAGCGACCCTAAAGCAGTCCACACTCAGGCATTAAACACAGCTGAGAGAGAAGGCTCCATCCACATGCCTCCCTCTGACCTACCTGCTGCAGGATGTGCTGAACATGATGCACCCAGGTGGACAGAGACTCGGCCATCTCAGCAACCGGAACACCCTCAAAGTCTGGATTCACTTCGAAGCTGTCCCGAGGGGCCTCGTCTTCCTCATCACCTTCCTCCTCCCCGGCCTGGTAGAAGCCCTGGGGGCTGACCTGAGTGCCGGCAGAGATCCGAGCGATCTGCGCTCTCAGGTAGTTGGCTTCGTTCCCGGGGAAAGGTGGGTAGCTGACTATGGGGGTGTCCAGCGCCCCCGTGAAGAACTTACGGATCTGACGAGCACTGGTGATCTGTGCGGGACTGACTGAAGGGAGCTTCACCCAGGGAAGACCGGGCTCTTTGCACACATAAAAAGCAAACTTGTTGGCACCTGTTCCTAGGGCCTCCTTTGGCACTGTTGGGGGGGGTCTATAGGTGGATTGAGGAAGTGGATTCATCTGAAAGCAAAGCCGCCCACAAGACCACAATAATTACAGATCAAGACGAAAGGATGGAGCTTATTTATCTGCCACAAACAGTTGAAACAAGAGAAATCAGGAAAGATGAATAAACATACAGATGAATAAGAAAGAATGAAGAGGATCTGTTACATTGATTAAAAACGTCCCCCTTCCTCACCTCCTTCTCTACGTCTCTCTCCTCATCCTCTGCTGCTTCCTCCGTGCTCTCTTCCTCTTCCTCCCCCTCCCTGTACTCAGCTTCAGCCACGATGTAGCTGCTCTCTGTCCCCAGGATCTTGCCCCACAGTCGGCAGCGCGGCAGCCCCTGGCTCTCAACAAGCTGCTTGAGTGCGAGGAAGACCCTCTGCATCTCCTCTCTGCCCAGACCCACCCCAGCCTGCTCCAGGTAGAAGGCAACCTCACTCACATTAGGAAGAGGTGTGTCCATCTGTTGAAGAACAACAAACAAGGTTCAAGATTACGTTGATATATATTGTAGTATCATGTGCAAATGTTTTACTTTACTTTCTTATGTTATATAAATATCTTTATTTGATTTGATACAACTTTTGATTGCAGATTTTTTCTTAAACTTCTTATAAAGTTTATATACATATTTTATCTTTTATTGGACATTTTACTTTAACTTCCAATGTTTAAATAAATATTTGTATTTTATTTTTTAATATTCTTTTATTGCACTTTTCTTTTTACTTATAGTTATGCTAACTTTTTTTACACTATTTTATTTGAATATTTTATTGGACATTTCACTTCCAATTCTCATGTTTATATAAATATATATATGTACACTTTTAAATCTCTTGTATTTCTTTCATTTTAAAATGGAGCAACTGTTGCGAATAATTGTAATAATACTCCCACAAAGCTTTTAGAAGGGTGCAGCATAAAATAATGGCTTCTTGGAGAAAAAACATCATGATTGTAAAAACATTTTAAATCGTTCTCAAATGTATGGATGTGTTGTTTACCTGTATAAGATATTTGAGATATGGAGGGCTTGTGAGACAATAGTATGAGGGGATTAGCATCACGGTATCTGTTTGTACTCAGCGATTAAAGGATATTGTTGATTTAACTGCGTGACCTTGGCTTGCAAAATTACTCATCCTACTATGGTGATGACATGACCCCCTCTGCACCCCCTCTGCTCCCCCTCTAAGCAATACATTTTTAAAGTAACCCTCCTAACCCTGAATGTGACACATGTGAGCCGAATTTCCCCTCAGAATCACCAGGACAAATGTACAGTGTGGTGCATGCAGTACCAGTTCCTCCTCCTGGTCAGCCTCCTCTGGCCGAGAGAAGAGCAGGCGCTGTTGCTCAGCCAGCAGCTCAGCAGCTGTGGTCTGAGGGAGGTCTCGCAGGGTGCTCTGCTTGTCTTCAAATAAACCCCGCTTCACTTCCCGGCTCACGTCCTCAATCACGTCCACCGCATTATCAGGGTGCTCATCCATCACCTTCATCAGCACCCGGCTGAGGTGGTCATACCTGTTACATTCAAATGAAAAAAGTCAGTGAAGGCTTCCTGTGCTTTTGAGAATCTCTTGGTTAAGTTCAGCAGCAATTCCATCACATCATGTAGAACAAAGTGAGCATACAAGGATGTTATTCACAGAAGAAGCAATGTATATCTCCTAAATCTCTCTAAACTTTTGTCAGACTATTTTCACAGGATGTAATCAATGGTTAAGATGAAATGACACCCACTGTATATTACATTAGTTGTTACGAGGAACATTTGTGGTAAAAAAAACTAACTTTCTGCGAGTCAAAATCACGATCAATAAATTGAAGGGTCGCAGCATAAACTATGATGTCTTCATACCTCTATAAAAATGTTTTAAATGACATTTGGTTAAGATGAACACACTGACAAAAGCAGACATTTCTGTTAATATACCAGATTTGATTGCATATAAAAAATGAAATACATTTATTTTGGGTTTATCACATGGTTTATCAGTATATAATAGACCTACTTTAAACATATAACATTCATTTTAAACTATTAACATAAAACAATGACATATTCTTAAATAAAATATTAGCTGTGGCAAATATAAAATGCAGTGATAAATGCCAATGCTAAAATAACCTGTTTATACAATATTACAAGTTTAAGTGGAACCTTTTAATTTAATACTATTTTCAAACACGATACCGTGACCTTAATATATGATTTGTAATTTGATAACGTGAATAGCTGGGTTTGTAAAATGTACAATGTAGTGCAGATATTCGTTATTAACCCTATTCTGTAACCTACCAACCGAACAAGCTAGCGAAGTCACCGGCTAGCTAGCCACTAACACTAGTCTATCCCATAAACACGGTACTCACAGGTTCTGTTTGCTCTCGGTGCTGCTTTTCAACATGAAGCTCTTTAAGACGGCAGCTGACTTAAGTCTCTGCTCACTTTTGGCGTCGTTTTCATCCGTACTTTCCATTTTTCTTCTCCTCCGTGTGGTTCGGAACTTTTGTCTTCAAAACACTGTCTGACTATCAGACTAACGGTAGCTAAAAGACGTTGACACCGTGGAGTTAACTAGCTTAGCATTCACAACGATTTAACAGAGGAGATCCAAACTTTACTAGTTTCCATGGTTACTGTAACAGAGTGGTTGCCAAGCTCGCGCGCCACCTGGAGAATGTCAACTACCGGTAAGAAACAAATAATATGGGTGGTCATGATGTAGTCCAGGCAATTTGCTATCTTTTGCAATTTTATCTCGTTATTTTTATTTGATCTTGTCCATTTACTGTATTGATTTGACTATCATTTGTGTCCTCTTATATCTCTATCTTTAGACCCTGATCTGATTTAATCCTCATACTCTTATTTAGTCTTGTGACTGCTAATAAATTAAGGACATTATAACTTAAAAAATCTCTGTGCCTTATGCGTCAAATGTATATATATATATATATATATTACAGTTGTTACTGATGTTATTACCATGCACTAGTGACCATTTGCTTCTTTTCTTTTATGTATGCTTTTGTGGCTATTGTTTGTATCACCCTCGCTGTTGTGGGTGGGGGGGGTGTATGTTTGTTGTTTGTACTGTGATGTAATAAAATGCAAAATCTGAATACAAAAAAAAATATTTAAAAAATAAATAAAATATAAAATAAAAACATTACACGAAATTGAAGTTGGTATCTCTATACATGAGTATGGTTACGTCATAATAGGTTATTAAAGCTAAATTCAGCTGAAGGGATTTATTTGACCATTTCCGGTTTTCATTTCAACGTAAAGAACAGATTAGTTTGTATATTAAGAATGGAGAACCATAAGCTTGACACCATGATGTTACTTAAATTGATTGATGCGAATTGATGTGAATTAAAGTGGATCATGAAGATAAATACATGTCCCAACACGTACAGTCTATACAGTCTATGGTCCCAACCTGTACATCAGGGATCACCAACTACATTTGTCCAAGGGCCAAAATGTATCCAATAGACACTATCGCGGGCCAGCGATTTTTATATAGCCCAGAATTTTGAAGTTGTTGACCGGGGGGGTAAATGTAATCAGTTACTGAATACTGAATACATGCTCTGAAAGTAATCAGAATACAGTTACAGTTACGTGTCTTAACGTATTCAGATCACTTTTAGAATACTTTCTTTTTCCATAACAGATGGGTATGTTTTGGTGAACAGGAGACACTTATTTTACTGTTTTAATGGCTTATCAAGAACTCAAACACAACATCCTGGTGTCATTCTGGACAGCTCCCTCTTATCTGCACCCCACATAAAAAAACATCACCCGGACTGCATTCTTTGTACTGTCTTAAAACCTTTCCTTGGAATATGTTATGAATTGTAAGGTGTCCCTGGGTGCTTTGAAAGGCGCCCCTAAATAGAATGAATTATAATTATTATTTATTAAAACGATGTAATAACTTTTAAAACATTTTCCAGTCACTTGCCCCATGCATTCAGCAGCAGCAGGCCATTCACTTTGATTTGATCCCGTTATGAAATGTCATCATTTCGACATTAAAGAAATGCTACATACACGTTATCTTGCACATGTTATCTAACCATCTCCGTCTCTAACTTTCAATATATTTTAAAAGAGATCTCTCTCTCTCTCATCTGCGTGCCGGGGCGGGGCCTCACAGACACGCTGCCTGCATATCTCACTCGCTCACAGACATGATGCAGTGCTGTGCAGTGTGCACATAGTTCTGCCGGTAATGACTATTACATTTTGTGAGGAAACGTTTCCACCAATAATTCCAATAAGTATTCCAAAATCCCAACCCAACCCTGCTTCTAGGCTACTGTCCCGCAGCTCCTTCCTCTCTGTTGGACTCTGTCACAGCGGGGCTACTGCTGTGGTGCGGGCGCGCACGAAGCAAACTCTTCACATTGAAGGATCACTTCTTCTTCAAGGCAGGGAACCTTTCGCAGTACGCAGTCTACTGTCCCGCAGCTGCTGCCTCTCTGTTGGACTCCGGTACTGCACCTTACTCACGAGACGTTGTACATTTTTTTTAAAAAAATGGGTGGGGGGCGAACGCAGTCACCCCCGTCGTGCGGGCCGGATGTGGCCCGCGGGCCGCCAGTTGGTGGTCACTGCTGTACATCCACCCTGTATCAAGTGTCTCTAATCATACAAAAACTGGGACAATATAATCAGTCAGGTAAAAAAGGCACACATTTACAGATCACATAAGAACACATACAAATCCCCATATACCTTTGTGCTCAGAGAACTTGCTCTATAGGCTGAAGAGATACAATCACAGGACTATAAATACATGTATAAAGCATCGTGTTTATTTGACATACATTACACACTTGGATAGAGTCAAAAATCCAAACCTGCTTTCTACAGCTATTTAGTAACCAAGCAACCATGAGAGATTTAGGTTTCACTCAAATGTTTCACCATTAGTCCCTGGAGCAGATTCCAGTTTGGGATGATGTTTCCCTGCAATGAGGGATGATGTTTCCCTGCAATGAGGGAAGATGTTTCCCTGCAATGAGGGATGTGTACTTCCCAACAAACTAGAAATCCACAGTAGAAAGAGGATAGATCTTGTGATAAATAATCCAAGCAGAATGCACTGACAGGAGGCCTGGGTCAGAACCAATGTCCACACGTACACATGCAGTCCACACTGATCACAAAAAGCTCCCAGATAAAAACAAAAACAATATGAGCAACGTGGAGGAGCAAATGATCGTGCGGACATGTATGCTGTGGCATCTTAAAGGGGGGGGAACAAAGAGTGCTCTCTCCTCATTGTTACCATACACAGCTCAAAGTGACAGCACCAACTCTGGATGCTCTCTGTGGGTTTGAGCAGTTCCATACTTTGTACTGTAAAGCTTCCTCCCACAGGGTCCTCATTGTATTGATGCAGCCCTGAGATGTCCAGCTGTCTCTGCTGTCCAAGGCCATACAGTAGAGTGGTGCAGTAATGAGTCCAAAAACCTGGAAATGAGTCAGCATTATACCACTTCCAGTTCACTCTTCTAAAAGTCAGAGGTGTGTTTTTGATTAGATGCCTGAAACAAGGCCAGCAGTAAATACAAGCTTCAGAGATGTGTATGTTTAATCTACAACATAAAATACATCAGTAAGTATTCAACTGGTGAACCTCTGAAGCTTCTACGTGTCATCACAAATCTGCAGTTGCTAACAAGCAACTAAATGAAATAAGTTAACATCATCATGCTAACATTAGCCACCTTTAGCTTACCAGGGTTTGTGGATAGTCATGAGCCCCTGGTATATAATGTTAGTTTCTTTGTTTCTGTAGTTCACAGTTACACTTCAAAACACGTCAAAGTTGTGTAAAGTGTGGAGATTATCCTGCTGAACTAAATGTGTAAGTATCATATGTGTGTGTGTGTGCAACTGATCTTATTTTCTGCAATATTCCCAAATCCAAAAATGTCTCCCTTAAGGTAGCCCTTGCGATGCTAACTTGGACCTCAGCCAACAGAAATCACATCATCACTGCACCACTCTAGCACAGACAGCATTCACTTGTTAAATAAGCAATTTCAGTAAAAGCATTTTTTAAGTAACATAGAACTTTTAACCCTGTAACCTGACCAGTTCATCTGCATACTGGAACTGCCCACTGTTTTCATACTCCAGCATGTCCAGAGCCACCTCGCAGCTCTCCTTCACCACACGCTCTCCGTCACCACGGAACTGCTGCAGCACGGCCAGACACTCCTCTTTGCCGATGGAGCCCAGAGCCTCTGCCGCCTCGTGACGGACCATGGGGCTCTCCCCGGAGCGCTCCAGAGCCGCACGCAGGGCCGGGACCGCCGCCGGGTGCTGCATCTGACCCAGCACATAGCCGATCTCATGACGGAACAAAGCGCTGGAGCACTGCAGGCCTGGACACAGAGACGTTCAAAGTAAAGGTTACTGCTGGAGAGGATGGGGCCGCTGTAAGGCAGATCATACACACATATTCTGGGGCTGCCGAGTTCTTAAACCCTTATGGGATGTTTAAATAACATGTACTTTATTGAGCCCAAATTATTTACATTACGTTTGCAAGGAAAAGCATATAAACTAAATGTGAATGTAAAATCTAGTGTGTGAAGAAAAGTCCAGTTATAAGTCCAGTTAACAATCAGAGAAGTTATGATAAATGTCACCGGTGTCTCCTTTTGCCTGGGGAATATGGGGTTACCAAAAAATGAACAATATATTTTTGTAATCTTTACGACAGCTAATAAAAAGGCCATAACAAGGCGGTGGATCTGTAAGCAGTCTCTCACTATCGACCAATGGGTAGTCATAATTATGAAGTATGACTGTTAGTTTAAGACTGGAAGAAGACAAAGGTGACGGGGGGCTGCACGATTTGGGGAAATACGTTTATTGTAAAATGCGGCCATATCTCCGGCTAGGAAGGTCGTATCAACGTGCTCCCGGTTTTTATTTTAATTGTTTCTTTGTAGTTGTATTTACTTTTTTCTGTTTCCTTCTAGCTTAACTAGAGGGTTATGCACCCTATGTGTGTTACTTTGATATATTGTATGCAACTTTATTCACCTTTGTCCTAAAGTGTATTTGCTACTGATGTACTTATTCATTGCTACAGTACTGTTTGTATTCGATTTTTTGTCAAATCTGGAAATAAAAATAGAATTACAAAAAGAGTCCGTCAGGCGAGACAAACACTGCAGAGAAACTACATATTATGAAATGACTCAAACAGCTATGTTATAAACATTGATGCGTAGATTAAACAGGAAGTGGTAGTATTGTTTCCTACCGTCTCCCAGTGCCAGCACAGCCTCCTCGTCGCCAAGGTTACGCAGTGCGAACATGGCGCGGTAGCGTTCAAAGAGTGGCAGAGTCTCATCCAACAGGGCGATGCGCAGCTCTGACACACTCTTCCTCTCTGCCGGGGGGGCGGGGTCCACAGAGCAGTAGGGGTTCTCATCTGTGCTCCCATCGTCCAGCTGCTTCTCTCCTCTGGTCTGCAGCCACTCCAGACGACGCACAGCCAGCTGACACGTCTCTGCTACCTGCATTTACAGACTCACTCTTATTCCTTCATACATTAGCTTTGATTGACATTTGTACTGTTTCAGGGACAAGAAACTCAAGCAACACACATGGAAATGGAGGATTAGAGTGAATGAATTCCTTGTTTAGCTCACATTAAATGAAATATCATTTAAATAACTCCAGCAATGAAACAGCCTTGATTCTTGTCTTCCAATGCATATTTAATTGTGACCCTAAAATTAGGGAAATCATCCAGTGTTTTTAGTATCTATTCGCCTTGCTAGTAACAGGATACCCGTTTTGCTCTTACCTCTATGACGGGATCCTGACTGTACTCTTTCAGTAAGTCCAGAACCACAAGATCACCAATCGCCCCCAGAGCCTCTCCTAGGGACACACAGACACACAGTTCTAATGCAGCTCAAGCAGTTGTATTATGTCTATTACTAACAGCAAATACATGTATTCTTTTCTTCATACTGTGATCATCTGAACATTTGCTGTTGCTGAAAAGGCTGTTTGTCTCGTTTCCGTAAAGTTATTTCAGGTTGAAGACGCAGTACTCTAGGAAAGTGCACATTTGTGTGTGTAATGTTAGTGTGTGTGTGTGTTTACCTGCTTCATGCCTGACCATGGGATCCTGCTGTGTGTCTTTGAGGACTGCAGTGAGGGAGGGGATGGCGCTCGTGTCCTGCATCTGTCCCAGGCAGTACGCCAGCTCGTGCTTCAGCAGGGCCGACTCATCGCTGAAGGCCTTACTGATCCACTGCACAGCCTCAGCACCTGACACACAGGACCAGACATTACACTCGCTACTCATTTGAAGTGCCCATCCTAAACACTTTTGATAGTGTTTTACAGTAATTCATACACATAATTGATATATGGAAATATTAACCTATCTCTTGGTACAACATAACATGAAAGGGGACACAATTAGCTATACATGAGAGCAGGATTATATAGAACAATACAAATGATGTGTGTGTCATGTGTGTGTTTTGGGTTCCTGGGTGGACTGTCATTTATTTGAAAAGTTGAAGAGATCCTATTTTATTTTTCTATTCATTTAGTAATGTGATCATTTGTTGTGTGAGCTGGTATTGGCATCTCATAATACTCTCATGTCTTTTATGTGTATTTGAAAAATGTATGAGAGTTAATGGTGAGCAACAGAGGGTAGATGTGTGTGTGCTAAGGCTATAATGATGTTGCTCTAATGCTCCAGTCATTAGGCAGGGCGAAACACACGTTTCTCTCCGACTTCCCCTCAGGGAAACACAAGTAATAATGTTTCCCTCAGCAATTCCAAAGGCTGTTAGACCTAAAGGCCTCTTTGGGCACTTGTCTCGCTGTTATTCGTGCTAAAGTTTTAAATTGTTAATGCAATTCCTTCTCTTCGACTACTTAACATGTTCATGGGTGTTTGTATGTTTGGTGGACATGTGGTACCTCCCAGGTTCCTCAGGGTGAATAAGGCTCTGAAGCGGCGGGTCAGGCCCACTGCTGGGTCCACCAGCACCTGACCTACTGCGGCCACCGTCTCCACACTGGTCATACTGCCACACGGGTTTCTGATGGAAAGGAAAGAAGTTCATTTAGCCGCTTATTCTTCTTTTCACCACTTATTCATTGTAATACTTGTGATGTGCTGATTAAATAAACATACAAAATATATCCATTCTCTCTTAAGTACAAGGTCTGAGTACTTCTTCCACCTCTGTTCATTTAGAACTAAGCCTTAGTGCATCGATTCTTTAAATATCACTCAAATAAAATACTGTACATACCCATCAATTGGTTGTTGCTCAATGGGAGAGGTCCCTATGTCTGGCTGCACTTACTGTGTATCTGCCATATACTGTCTATATACGGACTGTCCATATAGACAGGATGTATGGAGGTATCTGCTGGTGTCTCCCCGGCTGACATAACATATGGGCTGCCAGCCACGTTTCAGGCAAAATCAGTTGTGTTATAAAAGGCTGACCGGACAGAAGCTAACTGTTAGCTTCATGAGTTGGGTAAACTTCACATAAACATTGTATACAAGTAGCTATACAACAAATAATTGACAAATAATATCCGCATTGCGGAACGTAACTTACCTCCACAGTCAAGAGTAGTTTTTAGAAACAGCTACACCCGCCTGAGACCATAGACTGTATATATAAAGCCTGAGACACACCGCTGCTGTTGCTGCCGCACGCTGACTGCAACTTCCGCTAAAAAGGCATGTACATCCGGGAGACTGTTTTTCAGAATAAAAGTGTTTAACTCACCAATTTTACTTAAAATAAAACACACAACACATATTTTTAAGAGTAATAGTAAAATAAAAATATATAGAGGAAAGTTGTATCAAAATATTTTGTTGTCATTTTTCCAGCCAACATGAGATACAAAATGTCATGTTTTAGAGATATTGAAAACAATCCACTAATGTAAGCATAATTTGTTATTTCTTTGTTGTAACAATGCTTCTTGGATATACATCTTATACCGTTGGAAAGCCTGTTTATTTACCTTTCAAATGGTGCCATATTTATGAGGAACATGCATTTTTGGGATGACATATATTATATATATATATATATATATTTATTTGTATCATCTTATACACGTATACGTATACGTATGTTGTATGGATATTTCGTGCAGATATACATGTATTATACTTTGTTTTGGTAATACCGCTTTTATTATGAAAGAATATGTGGCGGAAGTGTTCTTCATATTGCTGCTGGCGGGACTCTAGCTTGACTGTGGTCCTCTGAGCGGCAGCGTGCACGGGTCGGATGAGAGGGGGAGAGGAGACAGCTGGATGTGGGATTTAACTGATACACCTTATCCGTCTCACAGCGCGGTACTGTCGGCCTGCAGATCAGCGGCCTGCCTTCCCACCGACCTGTGGTTCTTTCACGCCCCCCCCCCCCCATCCTTGATGTTCTGCTGTCCTTCTTCCTCCAGCGGTTCTTCTGTTCTTAGGATGCGACGGGCCCGCGCTGCTCGTCACAGTGAGGAAACATCCTTCAGCCGCTGTTCTGCCTCCAGGTGCCTGGCTCCTCTTCAACAGATAGGTGGGATCATCGGGAGTATTTAGCCTGGGTTAGAAGATTTAGAAGGCGTCGTGCAGCCGGGCAGGCATCACTGTGGGAGTGTCCTCCATCCTCCATAAAGCAGGTATGAAACAACAACAACTCGTCTGCTCCTGAGGCTGCTGCAGGCTGGATCACATCTGTTTTCCTGCTGTTGTGTGATGTGGCCTGCAGCACAGTGGACATTGTGTCTCACAGAGCAGGAGACACATGGCTCCATTGTTGGCTGCTGTCAGTCCATCTGTCACTCACTGTCTGCTGTGCTTAACGTCTTCCATGCTGCACCGAGCCTGGCTACATTGTATCAAATGTCAAATTCAAAATAGATTGCCAAGAATATAAACAATATGTGTCATCATTGCTTAATTGTATTTTAAATTCAAATACATTGAAACCACATTTAACACTCAATTGCTAATTGATAAGGTGTACCTGCACATTCTCATACAGCCTTGCCAAAGTATTTCAGAGTTTGAAATATTAATTTCTCTTGGAAAGGTGAAGATGTAAATGTAATAAATCATGAGCTTATTTTTGAATGGTTGGGTTGTACTGAACTATATTGTATATAGTGCTTATCATTTGTTATCCTACTTCCATACGTCAGGGGCAAAATATCATTTCCATAACTAGGATCTCACTAAACCCGAGGATACAAGTCAACATCAACGACCTAATACAAGTAGACTTTATGGCTGAACTGATGGGGCTTGAGACTTTACAGGTGTACCTAATAAAGTGTATTTAACAGGCCATAATGCTTTTTGGGGTTTTCCCGTGTGTTATAGTTTTTACCCACACACTCGCCCCCCCCCCCCCCCCCCCCCCTGCCTGAAACGCTGCCATTAGACTCATTTGTTTACTTCTGCGACAAAGTGACATCATTATTTAACACTCACGCTTCTATTGGCGCTCCAACACATTGTACGTGATTGTGGCGGGACTTCTCCACGTGGTTGACCAATCACAACAGAGCCGGCGAGCTAACCAATCAGAGCAGACTGGGCTCTGGTTTCAGACAGAGGGTGAACAGACATGTCACAGTAGAGGCACACAATACAAATATGAACCTGAAAATGAGCAAAGCAGGGCTCCTTGAACATGCAAGTAAATTGATGATAAAATAAGAAAAGTATGAAGAACTAATGAATAAATACATACATTTCCCTTTCTTACTTTCTCATGCAAACTTATATAATTAGGCTGCCTTTGTATTCAAGATATACACGTTTTATATTTCTAGTGGCTCAGATATTAGAAGTAAGGGAACTCAACTGAATAGTATCCCTAAAACCTGATTTGAGAGAGACATGTTTCTCCGTTAAAACAGAGGAAGGCCTTGATGATGGATGCTTGTATCCATCGTCAATGCCTCTTGCCTCATGGTTCCTATGGCAACAGTCATTCACAGACAGAGACGCATATCCAAAAGAGCTTTAATCTGCAGCTGTGTCACAACGAGTGTTTAATCCCTGTGGAGCTGCTGTTACCACACACTTCACTTGATAGGATTCATTCTTTCAGTCAGTCAAGTGTTTACTCAAATCAAACAGCAGCGTTACTGTGGCACAAACACATCTGGATTTGTGTTATTGATTTAGAGTCTTTTTGTACAGGCAAGAGAACAAATACATTGAAGGGGCCTATTCTGCTTATTGTCAGCTTTCATAATTGTATGGATGTGTTTCCATGCTTTAATGTTCAAAAAGCTCTTCATTGTTCTCATACTCCCTGTGCTGCAGCACCTCTTTTCACCCTCTGTCTGAAACCAGAGCCCAGTCAGATGATCAGACAGGTTAGACACACACTTCCTGCAGGTTTGTGTGTCTTCTTGTTTTGACTGAAACCCTATAGACCTGTGAACGTATTTATTCAAACCCCCTTTGAGGGAAAAGGATAGGAAATATAAGGTAGCTTTTCACTATAGAGTGGCGAAGTCACGCCCATCTACTTCCGCCCCATGGGACCTTATTTCTGAAAAAGTATGCATTGAAGTCAATGGGGAGAGAAAGATTATCTTTTGATCCCGTTTGAATTGTGCCATGAATTACACATATGATGTTTGTCAATCTTAAATAATAATTTTCATGTCAAAAAAGCCACAGTTTGTCGTAAAACTGTTGAAATATAAGACTATGAAAAAAACGCAACTAGAAAGACTTGTGCAGCTTATGTACAGCTCTCAACATGCCCAGACTTGGAGTGATTTTCACCTCTTTTAATACTTTTCACCTCATTCTGAAAGAAAGAAGTGAAATGTGCCAACGTGACGGCCGTCTTGGTGTGTGGTGCGAGACGGGAGATGTAGTTCATTGAGCGGTTTCACACAAACAAATTACTTCACAGTTTTACGACACATTTTAATTTTAATTTTTTTGACTTGCAAAATGATCTTTTAAATTGACAAACATCATATGTGTAATTCATGGCACAATTCAAACGGGATCGAAAGATAATCTTTCTCTCTCCATTGACTTCAATACATATTTTTCAGAAATAAGGTCCCATGGAGCTCCACCGGAAGGGGAGGGACTTCGCCTCTCCATGCTGCTGTGTTGTTATACCTGGCATGAGCAGATCCAGGTTCAGTGGCTATGAGTCCATTCAATGGGATTCTCTTCTACGGGGAACATTTTATTTATAAAGTCAGTTTGAACCTATAGGTGTGTGCTTTTAAAGGGCTGCTTCCAATTCTTTCATTCCTGCTAGATCTCATCACCTTTTTAATATTACTGAGCCCATTACCATTAGCATATTGTGATGTCGTTTTCATTCTGTAATATCCTCGAGATAATTGCACACAGATGCCCTTCCATACTTCTGAAAAGGGACTGTGCAGGAAAGCTGGATGCCTCTGTATGAAACGAGACAAACAGCCTCTTTCTAAAAGCTACGTGCAACACAAAGCAGAAACACTTATACCACGAGAGGTATTTATCAAGAGAGACGGCTCGGTTATTTGAGCAGGCTGTAGAAGGATAGCACTGGGTCTCTGTAGCCCACTGATACTGGAGAGTTGAGTTACAATAATACATCTATCTATACTGTCCATTATCCATGATATTATCCATAGTTAAAGAACGTTGACATGTTGTGCACATGCATACACCTGTATTATGTGTATACAAATTGTAGGTTGTCCCTGCATGGCTTTGGTTTTTTGAATGTCTTTGGCCCAGAATTCCTTTGTTTGTTTGTCACATTCTTTGCATAAACAAAAACCAAACACTTGTGATTGTGATGGGACAAATATTTGACATCAAAATAAATTAACATTCAGGTTTCTCTTTTCTTTTACTTTTTATTTATTGACTTAGTTCGTCTATACGCATGTACTCTGCAAAACAAACTCATTAACATACAGTCAATAAAACAAGACCAATAAAACGTGCCTTTTTGTATCCCCTAAATCAGCTTTTCTTTCTTTTAAGTGAATTTCTAAATGAGCTCAACCATATCTGTATTTCTTGTTTAGTATCAGCTGACATCAAGTAATAAACAAATATCAGCTTTGAACAAAGATTAAACACAGATAGTGAATTGTATTATTTGGCATTATCAAATCAACATGATATGTCTCATCAAACTCCAGCGTAAGGCCCTCCCATAGAGGACACTGGCAGAGGACACAGGAGCCTAGGATTCAAACACAAAACATCCAACTAACGTGTAGTGGCAGATCTGTTGTTAGAGTTTGTCTCTTAGTAGTACATTCAACTTGTGCTGTATATTTGATTTGACCCCCCCCCCCCCCCCTGTGGCAGTGATGGCGGTGTTCCCTCTGCTTCCTCTCTGCGTGCTGCTCCTCTCCCTCCACACTCTGGGTGGAGCGTCTCCTTCCTGTCCTGTGAGCTGCCGCTGCTACAGCCTCACAGTGGAGTGTGGCTCCACCAGCCTGAGGGACATCCCCAAACACGTCCCCCCCTCCACACAGGTAGCTGCACCCCCTCAGGGAGGACCCTCCTGCTGAGTCACATCCACACACAGTTCACCATCAAGTCTTCATTCTTTGGAACATTCTCAACATTCTCTCTCCTTGATCACTTTCCCAGACATCCAAACGGAATGTCAAACAGTTCATAAAGTAGATATATGAATACAATGAGTACGTCTAATACATCTTCTGCTCACTGGCTTCTTCTGAATTACAACATTCAATACAAAGTACATCTGAACAAAACCAAGCTCTCAAAATAAAGATACATATTCAGAAGCCATCGATTATTATGAAGGAAATGAGGTTTTAGGATAAACCCTAACTCTCCCTCCGTCTCTCTTCCTCTTCCAGACCATCTTCCTGCAGGACAATGTGATTGGTCAGATCCGTCGCCAGGACCTGACTCTGTTGAAACACCTGCACTACCTGTACCTGCAGGTAACACACACACACACACACACACACACACACACACACTCACACAGACACACACACACACTCACACAGACACACACACACACACACACACACACACACACACACACACACAACACACACACACACACGGTCCAGTCAGTATTTTGATAAAAAGTAGATCCGTGTCCAGGCAGGAACAGGAGAAGCAAAGGAGAAAAGGCACACGTTTTGTTTGACCCAGCAGCATCAAACATTACGGTCTGGTTCCTCTTCCTCCAGAACAACAGCATCTCAGCAGTGGAGCCTGGCTCTTTCCAGAACCAGGGTCAGCTGTTGGAGCTGGCTCTGAACGGGAACCGGGTCCACCTGGTGACGGCTGACATGTTCCAGGGACTCGAACATCTGCGCATCCTTTACCTGGCAGGAAATGACATCACACGCCTGCTGGACTACACCTTCCGTGGCTTACAGGTAAGCACGTGTGTTATGTTCATCACATTTGACTTGGACTTCATTTAAAGCAAGATGCCCGTCTCAGCTCAGTCTGTGAGGCTCAGCTGATATGTAGAGTTCCTCCATGTCTCCGCAGCGCCTGCAGGAGCTCCACCTGCAGCACAACAGCATCGAGATGTTAGCGGAGCAGGCTCTGGTCGGGCTCAGCTCTCTGGCTCTGCTGGACCTGAGCAGGAATAACCTCCACACCATCGGCCCCGCCACCCTCAGACCTCTGGTCAGCCTGCAGGTGCTGCGCATCACAGGTGAGCACAACACACAGGAACAGCAAAGTGCTTTTCTTTATGTTTCTTTGACAACGATATCTGGACAGCATTCTATTGCTTTTGTTCAACAGACTAGCTCAGCCTTTAGTCTTTATATATATATATATATATATATATATATATATATTTATATATATATATTTGGTTGAACACCAACCGGAAGATGTTTGCTCTCACGCTTTACCGCTCAATCTGCCAGGCCGTAGAGCAAGGAGGGCAATCCACGTACGGAGACAAAAGTTCAACACTCACCGGCAGCGACATTCAGAGTCTCCTTGAGTGATATGCTCAAAGTGGGCTTGTAGGTCTTCTAATGCTTGTTAGTGTTCTTAAGACAGGGCCGAAACCAAGCTTCTCCTCCAATGTCTACTGTGATGTCACCGGTGCTTTTCTGAAAATGTAAAAGTTGAGTTGCTCTGAGCACCAGAACAGCAGAACACTCAGAAAGAAGGACGCTGGGTGAAGTGCTTTTTCTCGAGGCGACTGCATACGATGCAATCTCTCCTCATTGAAGCAAAGACACGCTGGTGCTCATGACAAAGGCTCTATGTGGAAACAGCTCCTCATGCAGTCTATGCATTTCTCTGCATTAGATCAAATACATGCACACGCTTGTTCATTGAACATGAACTCATCGTCTTTCAGTTCTCTGATATGTCTCCCACCCCCTCCAGAGACTAGCTGTCCTGCCCCCCCCCTGACCCCCTGTCCTCTGCTCCGCTGTAGACAACCCGTGGCGCTGTGACTGCGCTCTGCACTGGCTGAGGAGCTGGATCGATGAGGAGGGTCAGCGGCTGCTCAGCTCTGCAGAGCGGCGCCTGGTGTGCACCGAGCCCCCCCGCCTCTCCCACCTCAGCCTGGTGGAGGTCCCCCTCAACAGCCTGGTGTGTATCCCCCCTCTGGTGCAGCTGGAGCCCAGGAGGCTCGCTGTGCGCCTGGGAGAGAGCCTCAGGGTGTCCTGCCACGCCTCGGGGTATCCTCGGCCTCAGGTAGGGAGACTTTGAGGAGACTGTGTAACCCCTTACTCGTAACTCACTGTCACACAGACATAAGAGCAGAAAGGACATCTCCTCAAGTATTGTACTTAAGTGCACATTTGAGGAACTTGAGTATTTATTTTCCCTGCTTATTTATACTTTTACTCAACGACAATTAAAAGAAAACATGTTGTACTCTTTACTTAAAGGTGGGGTAGGTCATTTTGGAGAAACCAGCTCGAGTGCGCTAGAATTAGAAAATACACAGCCGGAACAAATCTGCCACTTCCTCACAGAGCCCCTCCTCCAACACACACGAACGCGCACGTGACCAATGAGGGCACGAGATAAGTTTGTGCACAGATGGAAGGCTGACAGGCAGGTAGGCCATCCAGTTACTTTAGCCGGGCCGGCTCAGATGATTGGTCGTGCTTTTTACAGCGCCACGGCTTCCACAGATGACATTTTTTTATGGATTTTTTGTCAAAGCACTTAAGATATTCATTGCTATCGGGATGTTCAGAGCATTCCATGGAATATAACAAAACGTGTATCTCGAGCCGGTTTCTCAAACGTACCTACCCCACCTTTAACTACATTTATCAGCATAAAACACACCCAAGTTTATAAAATATTGTTTTGTTATAAATTAAATTAGCCAACATTTAATACCATAACAACAAGAGTTGGCATTTATAAACATTTAACTAATTGTCTATTTTCCTTTGAATAACTGAGTTTTCTGGATGTTCTTTCTGGCTTACGTTTAGATTTTTCTGCATTAAGTACTTTCACACTTTACACTTTAAAGGCCCTGTGAAGTGTGCGCCTGTGCATGATCTGTTATGCTAATACATATAGTAATGACCAACATTGTCCATTGGAACCCTATCAAAGATGTTGGAATAGCAACGAATTTGACGAGTTTGAATTGAAATCCGCAGTCGACCTCCGCCTTCGTGGGCGTGGCTTGCGATCTACTGCGTGACGTCACAAGATGGTCGCGGCCGAAGTGTTTACATTCATCACAGTTCATTGTTTCTCTGTTTTAAAGTCGAATTTATCAAAGTTTTTGAGCGAGTATTTTACTGGAAAGTGTGTCGGAGTCGACTGGAAGTGATTGCCAATCGAGAAAACCTGACAATGGAGGCGACAGTGAAGACAAAGGGAGGAAAAACACACGAGAAGCGATGCATTGCCGCTGGCTGTAGTAATGTCAAGTCTGTCGAAGTGGCGATGTTTCTGTTCCCAAAAGATGAAGGTGAGCCTTGCGCGCACTATCGGTGCTGAGTGTGCTGACTTTTCGTACAATGTCCCACTGTCTGGCTACCTGCATAAAGTCAAGTGCTCGGCGCAGTTGTCGGCGAAATGTCGTTCCTCTGTTTTCATTGAAACAGCTCCTTATATCCGTTAGCGCAGCTAGCTAGCACCAGATGCTAACAACAACAACAACACGTAAGGTGTGCCTCGCTCGCGAGTCGCGCCACACATACACACACCCTCCCGGTCCTCCCGATGGCCTGCCGGTGAGCGTGGAAGTGTGGTCTGTCAGCATCAGCTTGTAGATGGTATTTTAAACTCTATGCGCTCTGAAACTACGGGGCGGCCGAGGACAACAAATATATTATTATATATATTATTAACGCGTTAACTTGACAGCCCTAATATATATATATATATATATATTATATAGTATATATATATATAGTTATATTATATAGTCATAATAATAACTAGCTAACCAACTAACCATTCAGTGTTCTGTAGCCGGGCAATGTCTTCCCCATCGTCCATGTCGTCGCCATCATCCTCCCCACTTGACGTCCCTGACGGCTCAAATCTGTAGGGTTCAATGATGTCCTGCGCTTCCTCATCGTCACTTCCATCTTCTGTTCCACTTTCCTCATCTATCCTGTCCGAAAAGCTGTCAAAATCACTCATTTCTCTCGCACTAGTATCACTTTCCGAAGTCTCCGCCATGTTTACAATCACAACTGGGCCCATCTTGTGACGTCACAGCCGCTATCGTCTGCAACTTCAGGTAGGCTCAGACGGCCGTTCACGGGATGAAAAACTCTCGTCCCTCGCACTTCCTAAAAAATTATTTTAGCCATGAACAGGCACAATGATATGTAAGGAATGAAACTGCCATTTCATTTTGGCGCAAAAAAATGCACTTCACTGGCACTTTAAAGAGGCCCTATTATGCCTCTGGGGTATTCCCTTCCCTGTAGTGTTACATGGGTTTGTGTGCATGTAATGGTCTACAAAGGCTACAATCCCAAAGCTCACACCAGAGGCATGTCTTTTACTTTAACTTCTTTTTACATTGTGGTATTAGGTATTTCACTTAAGTAAAGGTCCTCCAGGCTTTAACTTGCAGGTCTCCCTTGAAAAAGAGATCTATGATCTCAATGGGACTTATCTGGATAAATAAAGGTTACAAACAAACAAACAAACAAACAAACAAACAAACAAACAAACTGTTAACTGAGTCTGATTGTCTGATTATGTATAAAGTGATAATTAATCACTGCATGACTTTCAGGTGACATGGAGGAAGGCGTCCCAGGGTAAGGTGGTGCTCTCCCCCAGAGGCCTGGTCCAGGAGCTGGGAGCAGGAGGAGGTGGAGTGGGTGGAGCCGAGGAGCCGTCAGAGGAAGGCAGAGTCAGTCTGCAGAAGACTGCCGGCGAGCGCTTCGACCCCGACACCGGCAGCGGCATGCTGTTCCTCAGCAATGTGACCGTGGCCCACGCAGGTTTTTACGAATGTGAAGCCTGGAACGCAGGGGGCGTGGCCAGGGTGACCTTCCAGCTGGCCATCAACTCATCTACTTCCTCTTCCTCGTCTCCCTCCTCCATCTGGGCCTCGTGGTCCCAGGTGTCCTCGCCGTACTCCCCGTCCTGGCCCCGGCTGAGGAGCCACGGCTCGGCAGGGGGCTCAGATGTGAGCCGGGAGCCGCTGTACGCTCTGGGCAGCATGGCCTTCAGCGCTCTGGGGGCTGCCACGCAGACGGCCATCGCTGCGGGCATCTCCCTGCTGGCTCTGACCGCCCTGCTGCTGCTCGCCATGATCTACAGCCGCCACCACCAACCAGAGAAGGAGGCTGAGGCCGCTGAGAAGGTGGGTGTGTGGGTCTGTACTGACACTGATGGGGCTGAGGCCGCTGAGAAGGTGGGTGTGTCTGACACTGATGGGGGTGAACTCCCTCCTTAGGGAGCTTTGGGATTTAGACTCTGTAACACTCGTGCTTCTATTGGCTAGCGATCCAACACATTGTACGTGATAGGCTAAGGGGCGGGACATCTTTTAGCGATTGACCAAGCACAGCAGAGCCAGCCAGCTAACCAATCAGAGCAGCTCTGGTTTCAGACAGAGGGTGAAAGAGGTGCTGCAGCACAGGCAGGATGAGAAAGAAAGAGCTTTTTGAACATTAGAGCATGCAATCATCATCAAAATATACAAATATGAACCTGAAAATCCTCAGATGTTCTACATGTTGCTGTTCCTGTGATTTTGCCCCTGCAGGAGGAGAGCATCCTGTATGTGAACGACTACTCCGACGGTCCCACCACCTTCGCCCAGCTGGAGGAGTACCGAGACGAGCGCGGCCACGAGATGTACGTCCTGAACCGGGCCAAGCCCGTGCTGCCTCCTGCCCCCCCCACAGCTGGCTCCACCACCAACCTGGGCTGCCCCGCCCCGTCCGACACCTCCAGCCACACCCTGTCCTCGGGGCAGGACCAGACAATGAGTCCCACTCTGGCCCCCACCAAGAAGCTGCAGCAGCAGGAGGGCGACATACGAACCATGAGGAGGATGGCGGGGGAGGGAGGGGAAGCCGAGCCTGTGATCACATCAGAGGCTGAGGGGATGTTTCTAAATCACACAGGCCTGTTCATGGACTCTCAGATCGCCTATGAGATCCACTGCTGAAGGGGGGGGGGGGGGGGGGGTCCAGGGCAACACAGAGGCTCTACAGCAAAGCCTGTCACATCTTATCTTACAATGTCAGGGATCTACCGGAACCTGACACAAAACACATCCCTGTGGAAGGATTCACTTCCTATAATGGCCTCGTGTTGGAGAAGGGTGGAATACCTAGCACAGCTCTCAAACTAAATCAAAAGCACTTTTCAAGGGACATTCTGTGACCTTGCACGCCAACACAACAGTAGTGAGTAGGCCGGTGCGTAGGTTGCCGTACAAATGCTCTACACTGAACCAAACTGCACACTTGTACATGACATTTATCAGAAAACGTTAACCTTTATTGTGCAAGAGTTAAATCTGTCCTCTGAAGATGTTGGCCGGGTGAGTAAGACCAGAGGGTACAACGTTAGCAAGAGGGGGAAGTCATGGAATCTTCCATTTCATGAGCATGTGTTTTATAATGTTATTGTCTGGACATGTTGGAGTCAGACTGTGCACCTGTCGAGCGTCTGAAGGCAGTAACAGCTGAACTTTGTAACTATGTATTTAAAAGTGTGGGAACATGTTCAATCATTACAGAGAAACTATCTTAAAGAGTGTTAATCTCCCAATAATGAAAAAATACTAAAAGTTGGCATGACTTTATAGTGCGGTGGCTCCCTGCAAATGAAGAACACATGTTCACCAATTTCACAACACATGGTAGGGAATACACAACCAACCAAATACAAGGATACCAAATGTTTTTGCCAATGTAAATTGTGGAAAGAAGCTTCCCTTGAGTCTGGTGGTACAGCAGCGGGGGGCCTTCTTCGTCCCACAGCGGGGGATGTACAATGTTACAGCAAAAGGAACATATTAAATAGAAAGGCAAGCACATGTTAAAGAAGCCCTAAAATGCTTTTTGGGTTTCTCCCTTTCCTTTAGTGTGTGATAAACGTGCCCCCCCCCCCTGCCTGAAAGGCCCCATTGGAATCCTGTGTTTACTTCCATATAATAATGACATCACTATGTAACACTTGTGCTTCTATTGGCTAGCACTCCAACAAATTATACTTAATAGACTAAGGGGCGGGTCATCTCTTAGCTGTTGACTAATCAAAAAAGAGCCGGCCAGCTAACCAATCAGAGCAGACTGGGCTCTGGTTTCAGACAGAGGGTGAAAAGACCTTTTGGACCATTAAAGCATGGAAACAAGTCACAGTCGAGGCACTAAATGCTAATGTGAACCTGAAATGAGCAGAAGAGGGCTCCTTAAATAAGTGCACCTCCATGGAACAGTTATAAGCAGCAGCATTTCTAGAAGTGTGTGAAAAAAGTGAAGGAACATATAAAGTAGCAGCAGGCAGGGGCGGACTGGGTCTACAAATCAGCCCGGGACTCTCGACCGGCCCACTTCAGTACCGGCCCATCGGGATTCGTCCCGAACGTCCCGATGGCCAGTCCGCCCCTGGCAGCAGGTAATAATATTCATAGTGTGTATGAATACAAAACTGTATATTGCACATAAACTAGTGGACTACTATTCAAGAGGTGACTGTTCTGAGTGTAGTGGAGTTGCAGCCAGTAAACTAAATACATTGTAAAACAGTAAATATTTCACAGTAGTGTTTTTCCACATCAGTGAGCTATAGTCCGATCCGGTGTGGTGGTCCACCAGGGGTATCTCTGTGAGACCTCGTGGGTGCAGCCGTCCGTCACTTAAGGAGTTGCACAGTGCCGACATGGGCATGCTGTCCAACAGTGATGACAGCTTGGCCATCATTCTCCTGTCTCCCCGCACTCCAAAATACCTCAGTGTCCTCAGCGGATAGAGTCTGCTCGGTCCTTTCTTCTATAGAGCAGTACAGTAATCCGGCCAGTCCAGATTATGAACCTTTGGGCTCTTTGCAGGCACCTGTTCTTCCAAATATCACTGATGCTCTGTATGTGGGTACCAACAATGTTCTGGGCAGGTTTAATCTCCCGCTGCAGATCTCTCCTGTCCTGCGCACCAACCATGCCAGTTTGTAACGTTTCCAGTCAGATGCTTTCTATTCATCCTCTGTAAAAGTTGACAATAACTTTTGACTGATTAGCTTCCTTCCGTTAATGAGCCTTTTTTTTTTACAAGATATGTGAAAACCATGTCAGGTTGTTTCTGATTCTTATTTCCACGACCATCTCTCCCTTTTTATGAAATCAAAAATAAGCATCTTTGTTTTGCTGACATTGAGCCAGTCAGTGCAAGATTGTAGATTTTCCCTCTAGATAAAGTCTCATTGTGGTCGTCAAATCCAGATCTTCAGCATCCTCTTCATCCTATGTCGTCAAATCCAGATCTTCAGCATCCTCTTCATCCCATTTACATCATCATCAGTGTTCAAACTCCAGGGCAGGTTTCATTTTCTACTTACAGTTGCACCTCCCCCTTAAGATATATATATATTTCGATGGTGTTGAAACGCCAAATACTATTCAAATTCGCTCCTGTCCTTCTGCGATACAGGGATGCACATTTACATTAGCATATTCCATTATTCTACAAAAGAAAACATTGTTTTCAACAGAACAAATGAAGTGCATTCCTGTAGCATTTCTCTGCTTTTTTAGGAGGAGGAGGAAGAGGAGGAGGAGGAGGAGGAGGAGGAGGAGGAATGTAAACCAAATAAAACATAAGTGTGGATGTATGCGCTCACCTTGTTGCAGCGCAGAACTCAAACTTCTATTTGAAAACTGTACTCACTCGTTTTTGTCCAACTGGTGAAGATGTTATTTTTAAGTTTGCAGTGCAATGATAACAATAACTGGGATGTAAGAGCGTCAGTGACATCATCTGTCTTCTAGGATGAATAAACTATTAGATATTATATATTTTCCCCAAAACTGTGTGAGTAAAGGTTTATAAAAGAGAAATTAATCTCATTGACAGGATGAAGATTGTGATGATCTGATTGAGTTTACTTAATTTGTTACTGAACAGGACCCAACAACTAAACTGATCAGACCGGATACAGTGGATACATATATATTCATATGTAAACATATCCACATATTGTATTAAATAACTTACTCAAATGTAACTAGTGCATGTACAATATTATAACAAAAATCAACATCATCTCCTTCCTATTTTTATGCCATATTCAGGCCATGACAAAAGTGTCAGATTAGAGTCAGTCCATTTTTTTGTATGTGTGAAATATTCCCAATAATAAAACCAATTGTAAAAATAATATTAAATCATTGTCCATCTCATTGTCTTTAAAGCTAAGAGAGATGTAGTTTTCCCTTGGATGGATCCTTGGTCTTCTCCTCCCTGTATAATCTACTTTATCCTTTCAGAATAATATAATAAATGTACATACATGTATAATATACATACAATCCACATATTATTTAATGTCCAGTCTAAATCACACACATTTTTTTAAAGAATAATGTATTGTCTCATGCAGCTAAAGTTGATCCATTCATAATGTCTTAGTAATTGGCAAATGATCAGAAACCACTGCAAATCTTCTGGTGTTTACCTGCTGACGTATTTTGCCAGGCCAGTAGAAGTTGCCATTGCAAGGGTTACCTTGACTGAATACACTGTGATTTTTCCATTGGATTTGGAAATATTGAAGAAAATAAGATCTGTTGCAAAAACAAGTTAATGACACTATACGTTTTGTTTATCAGGATCATCTTTACATATTAACATGGCTTTTATAATAACTGAAGCGTTAATAAGTAAATAAGGTTATGCTAAACTACATGACGATCACATGACTTCACGTCAACAACAAACTTGTGTCAACTAGGAAGTCATAATTCTCATTCCAATGTATAGATAAATGTTTCATCATCACTCCAATGGTAGTGGGCCAAAAAAAAATCCATTAGCAGAAACACGCTGCAGTTTAAAGAATGACAGAAATGTGCCGAAACACATGAAAAGGAAGAAACATCTTCACCAACTTGACAACACATGTGAAGCATTTAGAAAAACATTAACCAACTAATGAAACATTCACTAAAAGCATTGCATTAACGAAATGCTGCAAATAAAATACACTGCAAGAAGCTCAACCAGGGGACACTAAAAAGTGACGCACACAGCTGGGACCGGAGTGCTTGTTGGCGTCCGGGGATTCTAACGTTGGCCAACTGTCACTGATGTTGGAAATGTACCTAAAATGTAAGATTTATTGGTTTATTTTAACAACGTGATCGCATGATTCCTTCAGATATTATTGCAGATCTTCTCTTAGCTAACCTAGTCTTGTCACACAACAATTACAATTATAAAAAACAGACTAACTCTGCCAACAGTGACAGTTTGCCAACTTTATAATCCCCAAACTTCAACAAGTGCTCCAATCCCAGCTGTGTGCATCACTTTTTAGTGTCCCCGTTTCCATTGTGTTTTGAGCTTCTTGCGGCATTTTGTTTAATCAGCGCTTTTAGTAAATGCTTTGCATGTTTTGAAGTTGTTGATGTTTTCTAAAAGCTGAGCATGTGTTGTCAAGTTGGTAAAGATGTTCCTTCATATGTGTTTTGGCACATTTGTGTTTTTATATTTGCATCGTTTTTTGAAATGGCAGTGTTTTTGACCGTTGTAGTGTGTTTGCACCTGTCGGCCACCGTACAATGGCCATCTCATTGCATTAACTTATATATTAAAATGGTCATTTCAGTATGTGTTACTGTTGTATTACTCCTCGTAAAGGCTGCAACATGCTTCTCCAGGCTGCATGCATCTCAATCAATCAATCAATCAATGTTTATTTATATAGCCCAATATCACAAATGTTACATTTGTCTCAGTGGACTTCACAGTTTGTACAGAATATCAATATGACAATACGACACCCTCTGTCCTGACAGACGTGCAATAGCTGCAGTGTGTAAGTTGAAAAGATAATACATTTACAACATAAGTAAGGCAAGGCAAGTGTATTTATATAGCACATTTCAACACAAGGCAATTCAAAGTGCTTTACAAAAATGAAAGACATTAATAGCATTTAAGAAACATATTATTAAATGATATCTAAAAACACTCATTTAAAAGCAAAGATACATGAATCACAGTTACAGTGCAGTCAGTGTGAGATACACACATCTGAACGAACCCCCCTTTGGAAAATTATAATCTGACCCCATGGTACCTTTTAGTTTTCGCCGAAACTATTCCTCTTTTTTATTTTTAAATGCACATAGTTAAGTTTACCTTGTCTTTCTAGGACTTTTTTGGTATCCTTCGTGAACCAGGGTCTTGAAACCAAAACGAATTCCTGTACCCCATGGTACCTTTTTAGTTTTCACCAAAACTATTCCTCTTTTCTTTAAATGCACATTAGTTAAGTTTAAGTTGTCTTTTCTAGGACTTTTTTGGTGTCCCGCGAACCAGGGTCTTGAAACCAAAACGGCACACGTAGGGGACTTTAACCCCAATTATTGGCGCGTTCACACCGGAATACTTTTCCAAGTACTTTTCCCGTTTAGTTCCGTTAGTACCCCTTATGTACAGGGGCGCCGCCAGGGATTTTGGGCCCCATGAAAATATATCACATTGGGCCCCACCACCAGGCACAGGCCACTTTGTTTATAAATTACCTCGAGGGCCGTACCAAATGGTCTAGCGGTCCGTATACGGTACGGTACGGTTCCCCACCCCTGCTTTAATATAATAACATTAGTATTAATATCATCACCAAAATGTCGGTGATTAACATTTTGTTTACCTAATACAGACTGATCACTCAACACTTCAAACTGTCCATCATCCTAAATAGACTAAAAGCAGTTTTTTGTTTTCTATAGATCATTGGCTATGTGGGAAAATAATACTGTGTTTTGAAATGTATAATTTAAATTAGATGTTAGCTTTTTGTTTTGATATATATTGTATTCCAGTCTCCCTTCATTCAACACAATGCTGCTCACCTCCTTCAGTTGGGAGAAAAGCTGGTTCAGGTTCAGCATTATGGGGGGACAGGGCTGCTGAGTCTATGGATCTGTTGGTCCTGGCACCAGGGGAGGGACAACTGATTTAGTATGAATAGGCGCTAAAAAAATGTGCCTGCATTTATTAAAGGTAGGTAGGTAAGAATGGAGAAACCAGCTTGAGTGTGCTAGAATTTGAAAGTACACAACCGAAAAAAATCTGTCCCTTCCCAGTGTTGCCAACTCCATAGTAAGGAAAGTAGCTATTGGCTGTCCAAAAAGTCGCCAGAAGTCCCTAAATGACTCCCCACCTCTGCTGCTCACCAGGGGCGGCGCCAGGGGGGAGCACCCCCCAGGATTGCCAAAGCACCCCCAAGAAATATGGAGAAATAGGAAAATTATTATTATTATTTTTATTAAATTAGAAAATGTGAAACAAACACATGTTTGACCAAAAACATAAACCCAACACAGGTGATATGATTAGGCCAATGGCCAGCACCCATTAGATTTTTGACCTACCCATAGGCTAAATTACTTTGTGACACTTGAGTGACTTCCTGTTAGCTAGAGCGCCAACTTATTTGCTAACAGCAAAGTGAAAAATTGATCGTTTTTTAGTCCTTAAAGGGGACCTATCATGCAAAATGCACTTTGTGATGTATTTTATACATACATATGTGTCCCCGGTGTTCCAGGGAACTCACAAAGTGTCAGAAAACACAACCCTCTCTCTTTTCCTCCATACCCAAATCTCTAAAAACGGGGCTGCAACAGATTTGATACATGTGGATTTTTGATTTGCTCCTCTATGAAGTATTATAGGTGCACTCCGCCTGATTGGTCAACTCTCCACCTATCAGGGGAATGAGAGGTTGGGCCACGGCCGGCCATTGCCGCTCGAAAGCGCTGGAGACGTTGTAGTACATATGCCAGGCCTGTAAGTGGCGCTGTAGTCTGCCACAAAAGCAGCGAAGAAGACTTCCCGCCCATAGTTACCATGGTTACCCTTCTGTTTATTCTTCGCTCTGGCTCTTTTTCTCCCTCCCCGAGGCAGCTCCTGCTGCTGTTATTCAATGCAATCCCTCCCTCGCTGTAATTCTCTCCGGTAGTCCACCAGCAGATGACAAACACCCACCTCTCCGCCTCTTCCAAGGAACGTGAGGACCATGCGGCAGAGTTTCAGTTTCAGTTTCTTTCGCCGGTCAAGATGTCGTTAAAGTTGAAATCTTCCGGACAAAATTAGAAAAGTGCCGGTCAAAGGTCTTCTTTGTTATTTATTGAGCTTTAAAACAAATGAATAACGACTCTATATAATAAAACACGGAGGACGGAGATCTTTTTTTCTCCCCCTCTTGACTTCATCCGAGCACGGCTCCCCTGTCCTGGAGGGGGGCGTGGTCAGCTGCAGCTCACAGAGATCAGCCCCGTAGACAGCAAACAGCACATAGAGCGAAATGAGGCATGGCTAAAATGCATGATCTGTTTGGTATTTTGAAAACAGAAACGTATAAATATACCTAATATAGGTATGGCCCTACAATATATCATTTAAATATAGCATGATAGGTCCACTTTAAACGTCCACGTGTGGACACTCACTCAAAACCACCTGAAAGCGAGAGGGATTCTGCACATAATAGCCTCGTGAGTACAAGTAGCTTACTTCTGGGTCTCTGTGTTTCATTCAAGCTCTGCTCTGTGTGTGTGTGGCACGAGCCATTTTGTGTGCGTGCGCGAGCGAGCGAGAGAGAGAGCTCGCGCACCGGTGAGTACCCTTAGCAAAAAAATCTATAAAATCCTATAGAATCCTATAGAATCTTGTAGAAATCTATAGCATGTTATAGAACATAGTCGTATTTGTAAGCCATGCTAAAGAATTCTATAGAATACTATAGAAATCTCTAGATCATTCTGTAGAATACTATACATTTGTACTTTTCTATAAACTTCTATAATTAAAACTATAACAATCTAAAGAATTCTATAGGACAGAACCGACTCATGACATATCTGTAGAAATCTATAGAAATCTATAGAAATCTGTAGAAATCTATAGCATTCAAAGAAAACATGCATGAAATGTTCTCTCTGATGCAACCTATACTAAATTCTATAGAATTCTATCGAATGATATAAAACTTGTTATTAAATTAGAATAGAGAAAATCATAGTAATCTACATCATTTTGTGGAACTGAGCTGATTTGCAAAAGCTGTACGGGTAGATCCCTTTGAAATCTTTACAACTGTATACTGGATTATGTGCCCAATTAAATTATGTAACCTATCTAAACAAGTTTCTATGATACAGTATTCTATAGAATTATATTGAGAAAAACAGTGATCCACAACATTTTATGAAACACATTTAATAATCTGTAGATTTTTTATATCATTCTACAGAACCAGAATTATACCAAATAAATACTATTCTATACAGCAGATATACCGGTAGTTGGCTATTATACCAAATGCTGGATATCCATATATTTGCACAATTTTGAACAGACTTAATTGTTGCTTATATGGGGATATACAAACAAACAAAACAGTAGAGTCACTATTAATGCATTTATTACAATGAAAGGTTCACCCTGTACAATATCTAGAGTATGTGTATAAGAGTTATTTACAGTGAGAAAGACGGTAAACTGGAACTCATCAGTCTAAATACAAAATATATATATATCTAGTCCAGCTCAAACTTTGCGAGTTTGCACAAATACATCTTGTATGAATCTCATATACAAATGAATAAGACATATTTTGTGACCTGAACCAGTTGCATAACCATGTATTTTTTACCAGTTTTAAACAACTTCATATTACAATTGTCTTCAATTTGACACACCTAATCACAAACTTTATATTTATATAATATTTACAGTATTTTTGCACTTTCAGAAAATACATGCAGATGTACGTAAAATAAAAAGTATTATCTGTAATTAAATATGTAACTCGTAATATAAAAGTGTATTATTATAAGACTTTAAGATATTTCTTTGTAATTTTAAGGTAAACATAAAACTGTAAAAGAAAGCGTCAAATAAAAAAAACGTAAAACATTTTTACATAAATCATTTTCTCAATATTCGATTGAATCCACCACAAACACAAAATATCCAATGTTGAAACAAAAGTAAATAAATATGTTTTCATTAAATTCCTAACTTACTATATTGTAAACATCTACAGTTGACAATATCATTAAAAAAATCATAGAAAGTGGAGAAATCTCTGCAGGGAGGACCAAGGTTTAAAACACACACTGTTATTTACTCAACAATAAGTCACAGTTATCCTTGTTTTATGTATGTGTTCTGTTGCTGTGTTTTTTTTTTCCATTGGTCAATATACAGTAATACACCTTAGTTTTACAGTATAATGTATGGTTTTCGGATTCTGTCCGACAGCCAGAGCTACGGCACTTGAATTCAGCCAAAACACGGCAGACAAGTCAGGCATGTTTGAAATGAGTCCACAACACTCCGGATTGGTTAATATAAACGTAATCGAAGAAGCCTGCCAATGAGAACTGTCCGCGCCTGTCGTTCACATTTTAAACATCCACGTCAGTTTGAGCGGGTCTCCTCCTGCTGGAGCTACAGCTGTCAGTAAGTCTGCTGCAGGAGTTTATGGATTAATATCGGGATCGTTTTACATGATCTACACGTTAAATATGAGCATTGGGACGTCAACAAAGAACAGAAGACTTGAGATCTGGTGAGTCCCGCAACTGTAATGGAGTTAAACATGTATTTAGATAATCCTTAGTTTGTGAATGTTTTATTTTGTATTCAAGGTTATGTTTCTTCTTCTAGTTAGCTGAGTTTCTTCCCGTTAAGTTGGTATGCATCATTAATAGGTTGTTAAATGTTAAGAAGCCCTGATATGCTGTTTCTTGCAAGATGTTGGTGCGCCGGTGTCAGTACCATATCGGCTCGGGGTGCCATTGTCAGTACCCGATTGACTCGGGTGCATATCCGTCTCATCCGTGACGTCATATCCGCCGTCAATTTTTCCCGGGCTTCTCTGCGTCAACCGTCACCATTGTCATACGTTGTATTGCCTTGCATGTGACAGACGCGCATTCGACTTTTATCGAAGATAAATCAGATACAAACTTGGTGAGTCTGAGTCAAGACGTCAATCTACACCGAGAAAAACAGTCCTCTGGTCGGCTAACCGGACTGTCAGACAGGGAGAGGATACAGCACAGACAACTGTTGTCTGTGCAAGACAACTTGTCTGTGCTGTATAAATATTGTATATTTTCCCGCCACTCCGTTCGTTTTGATTTATGTCAATATTGTACATTGGCAGAATTTCCAACTATTATGTCTCATGTAGGAAGCTTGTGTGTCACACTCGTCCTCACTCTTATATCTTTGTCCTTCAGGGTGAGATGAGCTTTGAAGAGGACTGCCTGGTGGAAGGAGGTTGTAAGAGTCTGATGCACAATGGAACGGGGTACAGGGAGGTTCGGCAGTATCAGTCCGATCACCACCTGGTCCGCTTCTACTTCGTGACCCGCATCTACTCTTCCTATGTGAATAGCATCCTAGAGGACTTCCGCAACGGATTGAAAACCAGATGTACTCCTGCGTTTGGGATATTTCAAGGTGGGTAGGTGAAGGAGTTTGTAGTAATCGTAGTACGTTTTTCTCCCACTTGGACTAAATGGTATGCTTTGTGTAAAAAAACATCTGAATCGGTATTATGATACCACCTCAATGCCAGTAGCATATGCTTGTCTCAAAGATTAAGCAATGCAAGTATGCATTACCATTAAAAAGCCTTGCTAAGTACTGCGGAGAGGACCAGAATGACTGGGATTTACACCTGAGGGGCATTGTGGCGAGCATTAACAACTCAAAGCAGGTACAATGTTGTAACAAATGCAGATGGAAACAATACTCAACAGAGATACTAAAAGGAATTTTTATGTTTTCAGAGGTCAACCAAGTGCACGTCCCGGGTGTTATCAATGCACTCAATGACGGGGATGATACCTCTGTATTGGTGCCTGCTGATGAGGCAGAACAGCAGCTTGAGGCAAAGCCTGTCTATGCTAAGAAACAAGCACCCACATGTTGAAAACTAATGCATGTTTTAAGGGGTTATCACAATCAGTACGTGATGAGGAACAGACACGCAAGGCACATCTACGCTCCCTACACCCAGCACAGACTGGCCAGGGTGGCCACTACTATTGAGGCAGGGAGATTTTACAGCCAAACTGCTGAACTCTAACATCGTTGTTGACTCAATCCTGTGTGGAGAATAACATGCTTCATGGAATCAGCAATGCAACAGGTATGGCCTCTATTAAAGTTGATGCTAAGATTTCAAGAGCTCTGTTTCTGAATACAATTAGAACTAAAGTCGCACAATTTAAGCCTCAATTTAAAAACATACTAGACCAACCTATTTCAAAGCATGTTGTAATTGACTCTGAATATGACGACAGCAGTATCATGTTTAACCATGTTGTAACTTTATCAATACGATGTGTTACAGACTCATCTTCCCTTTGCTGTGGTGGGAAGTGTAGAGGACGTTAAAGTGGGAAATAAGAAAGCCAGGCTGTATCCCTGAGGATCAGTACAGGGTGAGTCCGCTGAATTGTTAAATCATAAAAATCAGTTGAGACAAAAACTTGGTATCACAATTCTCCTGTTTTATGAGATTTTAGATGTTGTCGTCTTGTCTTCCAGTGGAGAATGAAAACCATTGTGATTTTGTGAAGCTGAGAGAGATGCTGCTGCGTGTGAACATGGAGGATCTGCGAGAGCAAACACAAGCTCGACACTATGAGCTCTACCGACGCTGCAAGCTGGAAGAGATGGGCTTCAAGGACACCGGCCCGGACAGCCAGTCGTTCAGGTGAAATGTAGGCTAGCAGGGATGTAATGCATCTGGGCAACTTCAGTGGAGCTGCCAAAAAACCCTGCTCTCTTCTGATGTTAAAACTGTGCTGAACGATATAAAAACAGCACATTAAAATCTGTGTTTCTATGATTTGGGATGGGATGAGATTTGTTCCTTTTTAACCTCCAACTGAAAAAGAAAAATGCAAAGATTTATGCATATTTTTTCACTCTAGTTTTACTATTTATTTACTAAGTATGGGAAATCAAGCACATTTTCTTAAATACTTAACCTATGTACAATTTTAAGGAACTTACTTCTTCCTTGAGAGCTACAGTTACTACTGTAGTTATTTTCAGATTACTAATCTTCATACCATTTCTGCCTTGTGGAAACAATGTTTCTCCAAATGTGGGGATTTTTGATTGAAATGTTTCTGGTAAACTGAAGGATGAAAGGGTTTTTCTGAACCGTAGCCACAGACAGAGCAGTAAATCTGAAAACCTCATATAAATGGTCAAACACTGACAGGGAACCTTTTTCTGCAGAATGAGTACTGCTTGTTTTGATACTTTAATCACATTTGACTGAATACTTACATACTTACACTTCATTTAGGTTATGAATGCAGGAATTTGGAATTGTAGTGATGTATTTCCAGTGTTGTATTATTACTTTCATATACTGTAATTAACAATTGTTTTTTTACAGATACATATTTTTGGTCTCTTTAAGCTTTTAGTGAGTAGCACATTTCAAACTAGTGATTCACTAGTTCAGATGCTATAATGGTCATGTATTTTAGAGTAAGTGGAAAAGTCAAATTTAGTCTAATGTTATTGGCATAATGTTTTGTTATTTCAGGCTATTGTTTTGTGCTAAGCAAGTTAAAATATTTTAAGTTTACGTATTTATTTAACAGAATTGTGATCAGTAATGCGTGGCTATTCCAATTGTTTTTATATTGAGTGAATACTAAGTTCTACATGACCCATTTTTGTGATGCATTAATCCTAACCTAGTAAATATTAATTTAATAACTAAGATACCTTTAACTGCTGCAGCAACCAGCTTCTGGATACATTATATCATACCTTTCAAATAAGGCGATTTCAGAGCTGTCATCTTTCCTTTCCAAGCTTAAAAAATGTATGTATGTAACGACCACCTCAGGCGACCACCAGGGACCAGCAGGGACCACCAGATTCGTGCTCTGGACTGAATTTGCAGTGAAAAAACGTGAGTCACTCTCAAGCATTGTATTGTAGTGTGTGTATTTGCTAGCTCCGCTTTGCTAACAGAGTCCCTAGCATGCTAACGGAGCACACTCTTACGTTAACACTATTGTCAATATAGACACGACGTTATACAGTGTTACATTAACACATTAATGTCGACATAATTAGGTCTATATGGTTGAATATGGTTGTTTGCACCGTTCAAAACACAATATAAACACGTTTATTCAAGTCTCAATTATGTATTGCAACACGTATGTTCTCTGTGTATGCTAACTATGCTATGTGTGTGTGCGTGTGTGTGAGCCATGGATGTATAATAAGAACTGGATACAGCGTGGGAGGCGTGGCCTCATTCATTCCTATGAGAGTTGCTCATTAGCGCATGATGATAAAATCATAGATATATATAAACACTAGATGGCTCATGGGAGATTTTACAGCGTAGCTGACAGGCCGCCATCTTGCTACAGTCAACAGCTACTCTGGTACGCGCTATGGTAGCTGTTGTAAGGTGAGTGAAAGTTGAACATTAGATAACGAAGTACTTTGTTTAAGTAGATTTTGTCAAGAATCTGACTCTTAACACAGTTTGTGATTTTGAGGCTATTTCAGTGACACAAGGACGTTTTGAATATTTGACTGATTTATGCTTAATTCTCTCTGAAATGTACTGAAAGATACACTTTTGTGGATAAAAGCTGAACATAGATAATGAAGTACTTTGATTTAGTAGATTTAGTTAAGAATCAGACTCTGCTTGTGATTTTGAGGCTATTTCAGTGAAACAAGGCCGTTTTGAATATTTGACTGATTTATGCTTAATTCTCTCTGAAATGTACTGAAAGATACACTTTTGTGTTTAAAAGTTGAACATTAGATAACGAAGTACTTTGTTTAAGTAGATTTTGTCAAGAATCTGACTCTTAACACAGTTTGTGATTTTGAGGCTATTTCAGTGAAACAAGGCCGTTTTGAATATTTGACTGATTTATGCTTAATTCTCTCAGAAATGTACTGAAAGATACACTTTTGTGGATAAAAGCTGAACATTAGATAATGAAGTACTTTGATTTAGTAGATTTTGTTAAGAATCAGACTCTGCTTGTGATTTTGAGGCTATTTCTGACTCTTAACACAGTTTGTGATTTTGAGGCCATTTCAGAGAGAATTAAGCATAAATCAGTCAAATATTCAAAA
>CALSBZ010046622.1:34370-46034 GCA_943591055.1 Gobionotothen gibberifrons
AGTTTTCAAAGGGAGATGAAATTGCGTTGATGGTTTGCGGGGGAGTAGGAAGCAACGAGCAGACTTTGTTTTTGTACTATCCCACTCATAATTAAAGTCTAAACATCCTCTGCAGTGTAGGTGTGTAACTGTGTATGATTGTTAAACTTTGTGCACAATACTTCACTGATTGGGATCGAGTGGTTGGGGTTTAAAAGCGTATACAATGTTTCTACAGAAGTCCTTACAGCGCTAATAAGTAGTGGCTGTATACATAGATATGGTTTCCCCCTGTGGGTCTTGCAAGGGCATGGCATTTTGCATGTTTTTTAAAACCCAGACATCGACATTTCTACACCATGTCGATACAACTTGCATATCTCTTGTGCTTTCAGTACGGAAGCCCTGAGAGGTGAGTGAGGAAATCAAACTTTTCTGAGTCTAATCCTATAACTTCTTCATTTTGTGAGGGTCATTTTTTTGTAATTGTTTGTTGTTGTAATACTATATTTGATCACAAGAAGCTGAAGTGCACCGCTACCCTACAGACGCTATACAGAACATAATTTGTATTTCATCCATTATTATTGTGATGGCAATGCATGTGTCCCAGTTTCCTCTTTTGCAGTTGCGATTAATACACAGGTTTCCAATATTTGAGTGAGTTGCACGCTTGTAGCTCTACTGTCTCTAGCTCTGTCTGTAGGGTCTGGTAAAAACTGTCTGCTCTCTTTATCTGTTCCCATCCTTTCTTGTCACCGGCTTTGGCCCTATTTATACACCGCTGTGCATCGAATCACCACCACCAAGTGGTCAAAAACAATACTGCAAGACAGATCTAAAGGAAATTAAAAATCATTCCAACAATGAAACTAAATTAAATCCTCATTATTGAAGTTATTGGATTTGCTTTATCCAAACATTTTTATTATATGTCGTGATGTGGATGTGTCACTAGGTAATCACCATTTTTCTTACTGTACTTTACAGACCTTTTCGGGACTTGCTCTAAACTCAACAACTGCTTCTCTAAGAGTATGTGTCTCCCCCTCCTATTCCACCCCCCAAGATACATACAAATGTGTGATCGTTTTTTTGACATGACCTTCTTCCAGCTAGAAATGTAATTCTATTCAGCTCGAATCTGCTGTTTAGGGAATCATGAATTATTTCCAAACCCTTTAATTCACCTGTTCTGAAATCGCAGGAGATGAACAACTATATAGACCAGAGTTAGAAAATGGATTGCCAGATATTTTTGCTCTAACTTCCTTCAGGGTTTCCATACCTCAGAAAACAAAGTATTCAACATTTGTCTCGAGGCCTTCATAACACTGCGTACAGTCTGAGGGGAAACCAATACAAACTGGAATGCTGAAGTCGGTATCTCAAAATTGTGAAAACAAAAGAAGAGCTGCAAGGACAACTACAGAGAGAGGTATGTATTGTACTTGAAATGAAAACCTTTTGATAACTACAACCACGTTCATCCTATCAAGGTCCGGAGAAAACTGCTAGACTGGTATGTCTCTCATGTCTGAGGGTCACTACCATTACTGTTGCTCTTTTGGGACTGAAGAGGCTCCATTAATCACACTGATGACTCTCAGGAAGATTTGAGAAGTTAATAAATGGGAATAAAATTACTTCTCGGAGGGGAGGGGAAAATGTGTCATTTGGTACATACAGTAGAAAAGGTAGATTTTTTCCCTCAACGGCGATCAGACCAAACCCTGGTTAGCCGGTAATTGCCTGGGTTTCTCTGAGCAAGGTCGGAGTCTTTTGTCCTGTGTTGGACCCGAGCCAGCTGTTCTACTTCTGCTGATTTGAAAAGTACAAAACCCTGAAGCTGTCTCATGTTACCGTGGTGTGAGCTTTTGATTGGTTGGCTCACTGAGATCTGTAGAGCTCATCTGACTGTGCAGGATAGATTGTCATTACTCTCTGACGGATACAAATGATTTGTGTACACAGATTTATACCTTACAGAGGAGCAACTACACTAGACTATAAAACACTCAGTTTACAGGTTAATGCTAACAGGTTGCAACTTGCAACTGAGGATTATTTCACTGTCTGGTGTCTGGGAAGATATCTGCGGATCATATACAAACAGCAAGCTAGCAGATTAGGGAAATAGTCTCTGCAATTTCATGCTTTTAAGGGGTTTAACTTGACGGCAAAAACTGCAACTATAATTCATAGTCTTATATTCAGCCTATTTTAGAGTTTATCTGTAGACAAAAGAAGGGAAGTCTATAAGAGAAGACTATTACATCTCATATTAAAAACTACCAGTGATGGGAAGTTTACTTTTTAAATGTAATAGGTTACAGTTGACCTGTTAAAGTGTAATAGGTAGGGTTAGTATTTTAATGACTTGCTTAAAAGTTATATAACTTCACATTTAGTTACTTTTCTAACAAATGTTTTAAACAGAATCAAACATTTGGTTTTATATTGGCAGGGTGTGTGTCCGTCTGTCTTTTAATAGTGACACCACCACCACATGAAATCTAAGACATATGCGCCATCTACTGGAGGTTTTATGATACTACAACATCATGACCATTTCACAATAAAAAAGCACCCTACTCTATAACACGGACTGGACTGAAGTTACTTTTATTTTGTGACTTTCTAGAATTAGCTTTAAACATGTAAAGTACTTTGATATATTACATGTTTGTGTTCTAATACACATGTTTACAGAGGTGGATAAAGTACTCCAATCTTTGACAACAGTTTACAATTACGTGAATAAACAAGTTTACATTTTAAGTGTGTGTTGTTTTAGCTCATTTATTTATCAACTCACTTCACTATTATTCCATTGCTGTTTTGCAGTGTCTTCAAAAAAAGAACGACTTGAGAGTTGAGACATGCACAGTCTCTGTCAGACATGCTTAAATATGTTGTTAGGGCTTCAGGCATTTGGCAAAAATAGTTTTAGAAAAAAACACTTTTATGGATGAACATGTTAAAAAGCTGGTTTGAATAACATGTAACATTTAACAAATGGTTTACTTGAGCCGTAATGTAATAATAAGTGGTTGAGTGTAAGACTAATTCCTGCAGGAATCTACAAGTGCCAACTCCACAACAAATGGCTAAAAAAGCTTGTATATATGTTGTCTTGGTCTTTATGGATTAGCCGTTCAAACTTTAAAATGAAATGTGTTTTTCATCTGATAAAACAGAAAGGTCAGAAAAGGGCTAACTCACCTAAAGTCCTGGGGTGTTTCTCAATCGCGAGGATGCTGGCTTGGTAGTCGCGTACTTCCAAGTCACTTCCTTCAGAAACGAAGCAAGTAAGCTTCCAAGCCACGGCTTCGGAAAACGAAGAAGAATGGAACAGCCTAACAAGTGTGCCACTCTCTCTAACGGTTTCAACATAAACTGTACCGAAAATAAATCCCTCACGATGTCTATCTAATTATGAACTTGCTTTACTTTCACGGAACACATTGTTGGTGATAACAAACAAATGTAACAAAGTAACATATTTACCAACACATGTTCTACGCCACTACATACTTACATTTAAATGTGTGCTGAGTCGGTTCAGCCATTCTCCGCAAGGGTTTTTGAAATTGGTCCGTGCGCAAAGCATTGTGGGGATTTTAAGGACGGGAAGTCTACCCAATGTGCAGCCTCGAAATTTCCCCCAAACCAAGGACGCGGCCTCGGTGGAATTCCAAGTATGCTGGAGATTGGAACAGTCCTTCGGCGGCACTCGATGACGCAGCATCCTTGAAATATTGGCTTGGAAGCCAAAATCCTCGCGATTGAGAAACGGCCCTGGTTATGTGTTGATACATTTACAACTTTGTAAATTGGCGGCCTCTAAAGGCAACAGAGGGAACTACACCATCTTCAGATATCACGTGACTCAACAGATGTGGGGAAGCTTATAATACTGAATACTAACACTACAAGAGATGCAGACAGTACAGTTTAATATAAAACATCTCCAATGAAATGTAATTGACAAATATGTATATTAATGTAGGTAATATGTTAAAACCTTAGAACAATATTTTCCTTTTCCTTTTATTGGTTTTATAAATACAGATGTTGGTATAATAGGTTTTCCAATTATCTGGTGGCTATAGTTCCTTTAAAGACAAGTGGCTCATTTGTTATTCATTCTTCCATTTGGTTTGGGAGGACTGTTCCTTTATCTCTTCATGCCAGCACTACAGAAACGTACCAAAAGAGGGCAGCAGTTCATCAGACATGAGGCGCTACAGGAGAGAGGCATGATTATGATGATATATTATAAAGTGTGCTATTTAAGTTAATTATCATTACTCTCATAAGTGTAATTTAAAAACGTAATATTGAGGGGAAGCAGTAGCCAGCAACACACAGATTGTAGATACATTTGTGTGAAGCTGCATTTATCTGTTATACACACATAATTTCTCTAGATGTTATTGGTGTCTATTACTGACTCTGTTCACCTCCTTTTATAATGTTGCTAATGTTTTAACATGGATGTGTACTTGTTTTTATATTTAAACGGGTTATGCCTCTAATGTTAGTCAACCCAATTGTTTTAATATATGTTTTCCTTTTATCTGCCTTGCACATTTCCCTGCTGCGAGACAAATAAAGGATTTCTGATTTTGCAGACAGAACAAAAGTTAGATTTGTGAAAGCATACAGCAGGGGGCGCTGTGCACCGTGTTTTCAGTTGATAGCAAATGCACTGCAGGAAAAAAAAGTGAAACACTGTTTTAATTACAAGCGTAACCTTTTTTTTCCCAAGCTAAAAAAATCAACAACATGAAACTCAATAGTGCAACGATTTCACCTTCAATATCGCGTGCTGTTCAGAGGTGCAGTGTCATGTTCTAACAGTGCATTTCTGAATTTGCATTTTCACACACAACACGGACAGTGCGGAGGAATTCACCCGAGGGCTCCGTGAGATGAGCGACTCCTTTATCTATCTCTCCCATCTCTTTCACGTACAGTTCACTGTCCGCCAACTCCTTTGAATGACAATACGAGTTTGTGGGAGTCTGGCTGGCAGCTTTTCAATGGGCTGAATAAAGTGTGATCTCTAGGCACTGTTAAGAAAACATTGCATAAAACATTAAGGAGACGGTCTGGCTGCGGGATTAAAGCTTTAGAGAGGCTAATGTGTTGCCAGCCTGTAGCATGATTGTGAGAACTAATGGACATGTTGTGTTTCTCACAGACAGTCCCTGAAGGCCTTACATGTTCAACTAGTGAACAGGTAAATGCAAATGTAAAGAGGAAAAAAAACTCAGAGGTATGCGTGCATGGGCGCTCTTGGCTGAAGGCTTGGTTTTACCACGACTTCGCCTGGAGCACAAGAGAAGAGAAAGGGGGGGGGGGGGTGAAGTGGAGCCAATGGGAAGGCAGCTTCCTGCTCAGCTCTCTATAACTCTGTGTCACAGCAGAGGAGCGATGCCACAACTAAGTTACTTCAGCACAGGGAGGGTTTCACTGGACTATCAGCTCTCTAAAGCCAATTCTTTATTGCGGTTTTTTTTGCTTTACGCACACAAAAATCCCCGAGTGGACTTTCTTTTCTCTTGGAGGGGCTGCTTTCAACATGAGCGCCGGACAGACGTATGAGAAGAAGATTGCGAGTATTTTGACCGATCTACCCGGATCTATGAGCTGCCACCCGAGCTCCAAGGACTCTCCTACTCTCCCCGAGTCTTCGGTGACGGACATGGGCTACTACAGCGGACAGACGGCGCCCAGCCACCACGAATACTATCAGAGCCAAGCGTACGGACAGCAAATGAACTCTTACCACCATCAGTTTAACCTGAACGGAATGGGAGCTGCTGGAGCGTACGCGACCAAATCTGAATACCCCTACACAAACAGCTACAGACAGTTCGGACATTACAACAGAGATCACCTGCAGGCATCACCTCCCTGCTCAGGTAAATATTGAGACATGCTTGATCTGTTTTAATGAGATGGTGTCTGCCTCCAAAGTGCGTACTGTCATCTGTTCAGTCACTTGTTGGTCTGAGAAAGCCTTTCTAAAGAGCCCTGAATGCCTCTGAAACAACACTGAAAAAACATTTTTTGTATCTTTATATTCATCTATTATCACTTAAAAATGTCCCTTTAGCTCTGAAAAATATGTATAGTAAAGTAGAGATATTCAAAATGCAGTTCTGCCTCAAGTCAACATTTTCTTTGCCTTTCATGTCCCCATCAATTCTACATCTCAATGCCCATGACATATTCACTTGCCACATATCCTTCATTTATTATCTTTTGCAGGTACAACACTAACATTTGTTTAGTCAAGCGTATGTTAATGTCGTGTGCCTGTGAATGAGCCACCCAATAACATCACTGCAATAAAACAATGATGGTTTGAATAAAGCTAATTATATTCACTCCTTCAGTTTTATTACCAGTTGCTTGACAAATTGAAATTTGTCATAATACAATTATCTTGTCTGATTTAAGTTTGGATTGTTGTCCTGTGGCACTTATAAGTTTCCATACATATATCATTTTGACACAATATTTCAAAGAATATCTTGTAAACATTTTTGCCGTTATGGTTTTACTTTGTTATGCTTAGAGTTTTACACTTTATGTCTGTTTTGATGTTTTTTTTAATCAACATATTCTTCTGTAATTTCTAGTAAAAGAAGAGCCAGAGCCCGAGGTCCGCATGGTGAATGGAAAACCGAAAAAGATCCGCAAGCCGAGGACGATCTACTCCAGCTACCAGCTCGCGGCTCTGCAGAGGCGCTTCCAGAAAGCGCAGTACCTCGCGCTGCCCGAGCGCGCGGAGCTGGCGGCGCAGCTCGGCCTCACTCAGACTCAGGTAAGCAGAAACACCTGATATTTTCTAATTCATCAATACTCGTTATACATGCGAGTTAGGGCTTCCCAAATATGGCCAACAATTTGTTCTCTAATTATCCATCGCTGCGTAATTACGCACAGAATACAGAGCTTATACTTTATGGATACAAATAATCAAATAGCTGAATGTTCTCTGCAAAACTATTATTTAAATGCATGGTAGGCTACTATATATTTAAAAAACCTATGATTATACTTATTTTTACATAACATTGTACACTTCAATACCGTATAATAAATGCCTAGGGTAGTAATTCGGGGTTAGTTATTTTACCCAAGGACATTTTGACATGTTAACTGAAGGGGCTGGGATCGAACTTCTGACCTATTTTCCCCCGAACACCTGCATTTTAAACCCCTTTTTCATTTAAATGTTCAGTTGCATTATAATTAATGTTCCCCCTCTTACTATCCCAGGTCAAGATCTGGTTCCAGAACAGGAGATCCAAGTTCAAGAAGCTGTACAAGAACGGCGAGGTTCCCCTGGACCACAGTCCCGACGCTAGCGACTCCATGGCCTGCAACTCCCCTCAGTCCCCCGCAGTTTGGGACAACAGCACCCCTCAGAGCACCCCGATCAGCAGACCTCAGGTCCAGCCGCCGACGCACAGCTCGTCTCCGCCATACCTGGAGGATTATAACAACCACTGGTACCAGCAGGGATCCCACCTACAACATCCGGGCACCGTGCACCACCCCGTCCCGCAGCAAAGCGTGGGGGCCGTTTACTAACAAAGACTCAGGAGCAGATGTATCTCCTCACACTCTCTCCTAAAGACTCTGCAGAGCGAACTGGACCGGGAGCAGGCCTGAAGAGAAACTGTTTTTGGATGATCAAAAATGTTTCAGAACTGGGTTTACATTCACAAAGCACATAAGGGATTTCTGATCACTTGTGGCAGCATATTTAACGGACATCTGGCGTGGTTTTTTTTTTATTATTAAATTATTTATCGCTTCTGTTGTATTTTCTTTCACTCCTTTTGTAAATGAATATGCTTTTTTTTTTTTTTTTTTTTTTTAAATAATTAGCCTAACCACAAAGCGAATATTGACAAAACCGTGCAGGTGATCCATGCTGCGTTCAAGTCATGTGTGTTTGTAAAGAGCGCGTACAAAGAGAACTCAGGTCATATTTATATGGATTTGTACAAAACGTCGAAGGTTGTAAATATGTGTTTATATGCAGAAACCACTATGATGATATTTGTTTGAAACGGAACGACTGCACTGTGGTGCCTCCATTCTCATGCTCATGTAATTAGTCCACGTGTTGCCTTCTTGTCAATTGAATAAAGATGTTAATTGCACGGTGTGTGTCGAGCCCCTTTTAAAGATTCTGGACAGATAATCAAATGTCGAGTTATTCTAAACAATGCAAAGAAAGCCAAGAAAATGTGAAGACATTTCTCTTTTTTAGCAATATATTTTAAATATTTAAGAATATGTATATATATAACTTTGAATTACTTAGTTTAAAAGATGCTTGCAATGCAAGAAGGGTTTATTCAGAATGTTGCTTATTATCAAAAACACTTACAAACTTTTACAACGTGTATAATAACTATTTAATTATAATGCAGATGAACAAATAACATGTTTGTTCCATATTATAGGCAGGAGATTATAGTGGCAGTGTTTCAAGATGATGTATAAATGCGTAGGATTTATCCTGATTTAACGATAATTAATTTAAGTTGTTTTACAGAATTAATGCTAAAAACCAAACACTTGCATGAAAAAAAGTATACATATATTTTATTCTGCAATTGTTGCAGCATGAGAGCTGCGTGCAAAGCGCTGCAGTAGGAGGCGACACACCAGCAGACATGTTGGAGTCACTCTGTTTTATTACTATTCTGCTGCCAGATAAAACACACACACACACACACACACAGAGAGAGAGAGAAAGAGGGGGGTGTGGTAAAGGCGGGGGATAAGCAAGACCGTTGCCGAAGGGGATCTCGCTCACACGCACGCACACCGCAGGATGGATAGAAACGCTGCCAAATATCGACGCTGTAAGAAAACACCACAACCTTCTTTCATTTTCTGAGTGCTTCACCTCAGACAGTAGGTCTCATGTTGTTGGATTTGGCAAAGCAGAGTCGTAAAAAGTGATCTGCTGTTAAAGAGGTTTCTTTTTTAAACACACTTGGGGTCAGGGCCAGGGGCCGTTCATGTCATGACTTATTTTGTTTGCAATATTTAAAGTGTTTAAAAAACAAACACATTGAAAATAAGAGGGTTAAACAAAAGGTGCTCCAGGGTGATAAACAGCCTAATTAGATTACATGAGACACCTTGGGAATACACTGATATTAATGAAGTGAGAGGTGTTGGATAAACTACACTTTAATAATGAGACAGTCACAGTCTCTTTAAAAAAATCACAACCTCCCTTTCCGCGTTTTCACAACCGTAATGACAGTAGACAATAACCGCACAAAGCCTGCATTATTAATATGCTGCACTAACAGTTACATGATGGAGAAAACCGCTAATGGCGATCTTATCCACATGGACCACCAAGGCGCCATTACGCACCGAGAGAAAATGTGCCCACGGTTTATAGGCCGACCTTTTCTACTGCTTTTAGTAACTACAAAGGTATGTGCTCGTGACTGGAGGTGTTACTGTGTCACTGCAATAAGAGCAATTAAAATGTGGATTTAGATCCACATATAAAGCCATCAACGTTTAGAGTGTGACTTGCGTTTTATTTTCCCCAAATAGGATATTGTTGGGTTGACTTTTTAAGGAATAAACATTATGGAAAAAGTCCTATACTCGAATGATTATCACATTTTTGTCCAATAACGTTCGGGATATATTCGTCGAAATTAAATGAATTTGCATCTTTGTTGTAGACTTACATGATGAAATAAATCATATATGATTAAGATATATTTTTAAATGTTTAAATAATTAATTTAGGCAAATCTTTTTGTAATCTTGAGCCTGCCTTGTGCCGTTTTATTTTTATAATTATTTCATATGAGCACATATGACTGAAAAACGAAATAAAATACCAAGCCAAAACACGTTTTAAGGATGTTCAGTTATTGGGAGTTATAACACTCTACAATCCATATTAATTGATATAAACTAATACTTTATTTATACATTATTTATTTTAAGATTAATTCATGGACGAAGACTAAACTTCATAATTGTATATTCTTATTTAAAAGCATATCTTCGTCCCTTTGACATCTGTGACATATTTATTGTGAAAAGCACTGTACACATTTTCTACCAAACCTCACACACATTCTTTCAAGATTCACCAGGAAAAAATCCCCATTCCCTAATGTCCCTGCTTTACTTTGTTCCCCTGAACTCAACACCAGTTGTCTACAGCATCACTCACCATCTCAGTGCACTGTGCTGATTTGACAAAGGCACCATGAGTACTATTGCCTTTTAATATCAATGAAATCTCATCAAGAGTACATGTGACCTCCCCTTGGGGGCCCCTCAGCGTGTGTGGCCCCTGAGCCGAGGTTGTCAGGGGAAACATTTGTGCCGAAGACAAACGTGTGTTCGCTACAGGCTGCACTTGTGTGTGTGGGCTTGTCAGGCGTGTCCATATATGTCATCTCTGAACATTAACAAGTGTAAGTAGCCATCGAGGTGGTGCTGAACTGTTGAACTTGAATGCGATCCTGCGTGGCACAACATCACAGCTCCCTAAATAGAGCCGGGGCCCGGGCCCTTCGTCCTTCTCCCCTGCAACGGTCAACAGAGTGGTGTCGGCACTTGTCTCTGGGGGTGCAGCGATATGGGTTGAGATGGAGGTCGCGGGCTGAAATGCGTCCACAGAAAGACTCGCAGCAGCTGTCCAACACTTAGTCCGAGCCCGGGCCGTGCCTCGGCTGCATTAGGATCACTCACTCTCTCCATTTCCATGTAAACTGGGATGAAATGACGGGAGAATGGCATCCTTGACAGCTGTGGACCCGTGAACCTTTGCTGACCTGAGGCCAGGGCCCGCACTGTGCTGATACTCATCACATCCTGATAAAACCATCCCCAAAGTTAGGGTTCAGTCACCTTGACCTAAGCTAAAAATGTTGCCTCCACAAAAGAAATCTGACGTTTGAAACTGTTAAACAAACAGAAAGGCGCTCAGGAAGCACAGACCTTAACCAAGAGTTCCATGAGTGATAAATGATCCACGTATCAAAACCATGACTCAGATATACTCCAACTTTGTATGGGTTTTACCTGGGATCATGCTACAGGCCAGTATTATGTCTGAAATCCTCTTGACAAACAGGCTAACAAAGTAAACCCAACTGAAAACAGTTCCTCCATGGCTGAGATAATAAACAAAAAGAAGGACGCTCTGGAAGCCAAGACCTCAACCAAGACTTCCATGAGTGAAAAATGATCCGTGTATCCAAACCTTGATTCAGATCCACTCCAAACTTCAGTGGGTTCTTCCTTGCATCATGCTACATCTTTCCAACAACATCAAAATCAGGTCAGCATTTTGTTGAAAAGCACACAAACAAACCCAACTGAAAGCATGACATCCATTCTGAGATAGTAAATAAAAAGAGCTTTCCTCCAATTGTTTGTGTGCGTATCATCTTAAATCTGTGTTTGTGTGCATGCCTTTCTGCTTGCCAAACTGCCCCCCCCCCCCCCCCCCAGAGTGTGTGTCCATCATGCCTCAAACTAAGTAAAGCCTTCCTTCAGATGAAACCAAATCATGCATTCACCCTCTCTAACAGGGGAGCTGCTCACAATTACCCAAGATGTCAGATCACTCGAGTTAATAACAATAATCACCCC
>CALSBZ010046622.1:46434-57028 GCA_943591055.1 Gobionotothen gibberifrons
TGTGTGTGTGTGTGTGTGTGTGTGTGTGTGTGTGTGTGACTGATGCTTTGTATGGCATGTTGCTTTGAAGGTGCATTTAGATTGGATTTGCTGTATACAAACAGTGTGTTTTTATCTTAAAGCTAACACAATTCTCTGTTTCACTGTCCTTTCAACGAGGACAAGACAGGTACTTCACAGTAAAACTATCTTCATTTATGTTGATTCGTTTTTGCTGGATGACTATATAAAAAGTACATTTTTGCTTTATGGAGTTGTCCTTTTTTTACCTCTTGCTTGGGAGAGGAAGGAATACCAAGTTATTTAACGCAAAGCAATAAAAATAACGTGTGACTTTGCAATGAATTGAAATCTTTGACCACTGGAAACATATTTTTGGTGTAAGAAACACTGTCACAGATTGGATGTCATGGCCCTTTAAATGACATCACACAGAGCTACACCTGTAATACAAATATTCTGTATTTTAAAAAGATTCACAGTTTTATAAGTAATATAAGGAAAGGATATCTCCCTAACAGCGTGCATGATTGGTTGGTTATTGTTGTAATCCCTGTGTGGGTGACATCAGATTACCTAATGTCTGCCAGACAGCTAACAGAGGATGAGTGATGAATGGTGGAGACAAAAGTAAGTCACTGGATGTTTCTTTATCCACTATCCGACTTCATTAATCACAACTCTGCTCCTCATTCAATCAGTGGCCCAGACTCCTGCAGTGTTTGCAGAGATCTAAACAGATAACTCTCCGTGTTTAAACAATGCAAGTGCGATAATAGGCAAATCAGCGCAAACGACTGTAAATCAGGCGCCGTTTATTGGAGGAATAGCGTTCACCATTTGTCATTTAATTATCACAACAGCGAGTTTTCTGTTTGAGATCACTCCAGACGAGAGTGGAGGAAAAGATCGTTAAAATACTGGTTTGCACGTATTTTCTCGTGTGTTCTTATCCAAGGTGATAAGGATATTGGTTTTAAAATATACAAACTTTAGATGTTAAACATGTTTGTTTAAGATATAAATTATAGATTAAATATTTAAAATATGTTGAAATATCAAACTGTTTTGTTGTTGCAAAGACATAAACATGCAGAAACAACAGTTGGAAACCACGTGTGGTCATTTGTCCGTGCGTAAAAGTTAAACAGCGAACCACTGTGCGTAAAGGCACCCCACATCCCCTTTGGTTCACCACGATGGGAACTATATTTTCGCCGATGAAAGCCTTTCAAATTTCATGCAATTATAATAAAACATGACCAAAAATATTGACACTGGGGAGGATCTAACCAAACCATATTTTTAGTTATTCCTTGAAGGAATCAATCAGCAGGTGTTTTGACAAAACGTTACGAAACCCAAGCAGTATTTTAAGTGTTCGTCCATCGCGTCAGCAGTGTTAATGGACGAAAGACAGCTGATGTCACAGCTATGAATTATAGCACGAGCCAAGCTGTGGGTGGTTTTGAAAACTCTGCTCATTACAGCAAGCCAGTCTCGCTGTACTGTGTATACGCGTTTATTCTAAGTCTTGGTGCCATACATCTATATTTATTCTTCACAGTTTGATCAATAAAATCACATCAATATTCGTCTTTAGAAATACTGTCTGCAGACCCCTCTCGGGCACATGTTGGACCACACAGATGAAAGCCAAAAAAGTAGACCCATCCACACAATATATATTTTTAAAGTCTTTATCCAGAATCCCATGTTAAACTGCACACTTAGTCCACATTTCAGAGAGTTCTGCAGCAGAAGTTGCAGCGATATTATAACAAACCTAAAAAATATATATATTTGAAACCTGGTCAAATTTTGCTGTGTTGAATTTAATTCCAAAACGCACACGAAATACACAGAATATAAACAAGATCTATTAAAAACACACATTTAAACACAATCCAGTTCTGAGAGGAGGAGGAGGGGGGGGGGGCTCGATATAGAACCAGGAAGTTCATTGTGAGGCCCGCGCGCCACACCAAAAACAATCCACTCACATCATCTGAGGCCTGGGCATCGCATCCTGGTGGGGGTGGTGGTGGTGGTGGTTTGGATACCAGTGACCAAAAGTGTTCATGTAGTTGTTCGGGTGCATTTGGGCCCCTTTGTTCGCCATGGAGACCTCCCAGAGCTGGGGGAGGCCGGGGGAGCACGGGGAGATGGAGCTCGTGCTGTGGAGATGCTCCCCCTCTGATCCACTGCCATGCTTCATGATCTTTTTATACTTGGATCGCTTATTCTGAAACCATATTTTCACCTAAAAAGAGAGAAAAATGCGCATAAGTGTCACTGCGGCGAAGAATCAGCACTCATAAAAACAAGATTAGACCGCAAATGGCCTTTTATTAGCGTATTTACCACTCAATTAAACGCTTTTGGGCCTCAAGTGAATATTGGGAGGGCTTATTCTGATTCTGACCATATTTTCACCCAAAAAGAAAATGCGCATAATTGTCACTGCTGTAAAACGGCTGCTAAATAATTTACATTGTTTAGATTGTGTTAGTTGTGGGCTGGCCTATCAAAGTACACTGACTTACATCTGTATATTAATATTGTATATTCAATAGATATAGGTATACATTTTTCACTGTTGATACGTAGGCCTACTGATCTGTCTATCATGTCTATCATGACTTTGTCAACAGTGTTTATACATACATTTGCTTTTTTTTACTTTTATAAAAGTATATCTTATCTTTATCTTAACAATCAGCAATAATAGAGGAAAAATACCGCACGTGGCCTTTTATTAGCATATTTACCGGTCAATTAAACCCCTTTGTGCCTCAAGTGAATATCGGGAACAATAAAAGCCTCATAACTCTCCTCTTCTTTGTGTTGTGTTCCCGCAAATCCCAGGCCTGCTCCCGCTGCATTGTTCGCCATTCAGCGTCATGTTTAAGTGCCATTAAAACGGAGCCCTCTTATTGTTCGCTGCTTTATGACTCCAATGGAGCACGAGTGTGACAGCAACGAGCCGAGACTAAACGGCATTGTGAAATTAAAATACAGCCCTAAAGGGTGCTGTGGTAGGTCGCTAAACATTTCTGCTGATTCCAAAATAAAATGGCTATTTTTACGCGAGAACAATGGTGGGAATATTCATAAAGTGTGTTAAAAGGGCCAAATAAAACACTCTGATCAGAGGAACAAAAGCATGTGAGATCATTGTTGAGTTAGAGAAATTAAGAAAAATATGCACGAGGCAGTTAAGATGAATGAGTTAAATAGTTTGTTTATCTCTTATTTCGAAAGTTTAAACAAAAGCCAAAAGGCATCAAAAGACCTTTTTATGTCCAAGTTTAGAATAAGAGGACAACGACACGTGCACCTGTCTCTAACATATGCATACTCATGCTCGTCAAATTATTCCCATGATGCCTTTTTTCTTTTAAATGTTCAGCATTTCCAAACGTGTTATTTACAAAATGCGAGTAAAGACGTATTTTCACAAGTGTAATTTAAATTAAAAAGCGGTAAATAAATTATATTGAAGCCTATAAGGAAGTGTATTATTTGTAAAATATTTTTAAAAGGTGACACACCGATTTCTTCAGACCTTTTTCTTATAATAATTGTGTAACGTGTGCCTTGCTTCATTCTCAGAGAGCATTTCAAGGACCAGGGTTGACAAAGGGAATACAGCCACGAAATTAAGCACAGTAAATAAGACCTGCATTAAAGGATCGAGTTACAAATCACAACAATTTGGTTCCTCATCTGATCTGCTCAAGCTCCTTGATCCTTAAATAATGCAGCAATAAGAGGTTTCCTTTCCGAGTGTTTCAACATCCACTTTCTCTCAGTCATATTGGATTTAAAGTTGGATTTAAATTAGATTAGATTAACTCTACATATAAACATTTGCCATTTAAGATAGCCATTACATTTTAAATATCGGAGTGCCTGGTATTTCTGGCAGAATAACATAGTGAGATTATTTAACAAATGTATTTTCTATTAAATAATAAGTATAGGATTATATTGTGCATATATTTGACCCCACACTCTATCTGCTACTATAATACTGTAAACACTTTGTAAAATAAAACTACAATATTTACTTTTTTACAATGTATTACTGTTTTTGGCTGCTATCTCTTTTGATACACGTGTTCACTTACTACTATCCTGCTATTTTTCGTACCTTTAATGTGCCCTTACTTTTAATTGTATAGTTTAACGTTTTAAAGTGCAGCTTGCCTTTTTATTTATTATGTTAGCAAACACCTTTTGATTCCGTATTTTATCTGCATTGTCCTCTCTGCAGGAGCAATGTTCATTTCCCCGCGGTGGGACGAATTTAATTACATTTTCCCCTGATGCATTCAGGAGCCCATGGTGAGTTCAAGGCCCACCTGAGTCTGGGTGAGTCCCATTTTGTGAGCCAGGTCCGCGCGCTCCGGCAGGGCCAGGTACTGGGTCTGCTGGAAGCGCTGGTGCAGGGCCTGCAGCTGCAGACTGGAGTAGATGGTGCGGGGCTTCCGGATCTTCTTCCCCTTTCCGTTCAGACGGATGTCCCTGCCTTCAATCACCGTGGACTTCTCCCGCTCTGGAATAGTGGAATAACGGGAGGTTTTAATATTTATCTCTAGGTCAAAACTAAAATATGTAACATTTGAGAGTAAAATAAGACAGGCAACATCTGGAACAACATTAGCATGGTTTTAATTTGACAGATTTACTACACATAGGAATTATAATGTCTGACAGGCTCCGCACTGCATGCTATAAACACATCATGCAGGGCCTTAAATCCCTGAAACATGACTTTGAACTAACTATCATATTAAAGCTTCACAATGCTTTAAACGTCCAGTTTTATTAAATCACACAGAGATGAAAGGCCTGCTGCTGGAATGGGTTTCTGGAATGTTTCGCTAACAATGAGGGTAAAAAAACGAGTTATTGAGGCATGTCCAAGCTATATACATGGGGCCATAATTGAAATTACCCAACACAAATGATCGTCAATAAAAAGTAATGGCAGCATGTGCCTTCATCATATAACAAGAAGAGGGAGCATCCCTGAGAGGCGGTGGGTTGGCTGCTAGGCCTTGTTTGGACATGGTGGTGACGTCCATGCCTTCATTTAACTTTTAATACTCCATTTTCAATATGACAGGGGGAATAACTCATTTTGATATACCTACTTAACATCAAGTGATTTTTCGTACTGGGAAAATATTAGGGGGATTATCGCCCTGTGCGTAATTGCGCATGGGGCAAAAATCGGAGTGTTATAGCCATTACTGATTCAGTTTAGAACCGAGCACTTGATTTCACTTCCATTTGACTTTCCCACATACCTGTGTGCTCCAACCTGCCGTGGGCCAGGCTGCTGCTGTTGCTGTGGTTGTTGTGCTGGTAGGACATGTACGCGGACGGGGGATGAGAGTTCCCAGCGCCGGGGTAGGCGTATCCCAAAGATCGGCCATAGGACGCGCTGCCAGGAAAAGGACTTTCGTGCTGGGAATGTCCAGCAGCATGCACGCCGTGAACGGGGTAAATATGAGAGCGTCCCGGGGAGTGCTGCTGGTGTCCCAGATGTCCGTGGCCAAATTCTAGGAAGGCCGATTTGGAGGGGTCTGGGGCATTCAGATTGTCAGGAGGCATGAAACCCATAGACATCATTAGCTAATACGCGAGTCCATAAAGCCGTCGCTCTGAAGACGTTCTCATGAGTTCTCTCGGTCAAACTCTGAACAAATCCACACTTAAGTCCAACGCTCTTCTGGTGAAAACAGATTTCCCGCTGTAATAAGTTACAGAGTGCATGTTCACAAGTGTTTTAAGAGGCAAGAATAATCGAATAAAAGCGAAAGCGATCCTTCTTTACATCATTGGAGGAGCTGACATGGCTTTCAAACACCTCCTGCCTGCAGAGCCTCACACACTCTGCTCGGCCTCTGATTGGTGCTCAGCAGCCGGCTGTCACTGGAGCTCCGCCATTAGCCTCATTAACATGGGCCCCTCCTCCTTATACATTATGAAAATAGTTGGCTATATGTATAAATTGTATTTGGGTTTTCTAGAATGCGATCAAGTTGATTATTCCATTTTGTTGAAATACGTAAAATGTCAGATTTCATATTATCTGTATTTCCTTTAAAACATACCTGATTTATAAAATATGTAATACATTAGGGGTCTTAAGGCTTATTTGATTTTTGATTTCATTTCTTACTTGACGCGTGTGACAAATAGTTCGATAATCAGGACACAGGTTTGCCCAATGCTATATTAGAAATATAATATAAAGGGGATTAGGAGTGACATTATACATGCATCTACAATCTGTTTACAGTTTAACAAAATAGTCTAATAATAATAATAACTTGTGTTAATAACTCAAATGACATTCTTTTTTTCTTGTTTCGTTTATAAAATTGACACTCCCCCTAATACTCTTCAAAAATATCATTTATATTTCCGTTATTGCAATAATAGTTTTGTGTTTGTAATCATTCATAACGTTTTTGGAAACTAGGAATTGATTCAAACGAAAACTACAAACAGGTGATTTTATGATTTTCGACATTGTAATTAAATATTAATATAATTTAATTGAGGTTAATGAAAGATTCACGTGGCCTATTATAAAGTTATAAAGTCACGGTGACTCTAGGTCTCGCGATCACTGAGAAATCATCTCTTTTTTTTTAGCAAGATTTATGGACATCGCCTGCATACAAAAAAAATATATATATCAAAGGCCCATATGTCCACAGCATTACATGCTTTGTCAAACTCAGGCTTGTTTCACGGAGGACAGCTATCAATTAAACAGTTTATTCTACCCTCCTCAATCCCCATCTCAACATAAATCAGACAGATTAGGGGGTAACTGATGCACAGTAACCATCATTAAAAATCAGCATCAGTGCATCAGGATATAAATTACACAAAAAGTTGGATTTGTACACTTTCAAGAGAAGAGCAAACATGGAAAAGGTTAAAAAGCTAAAGTAAGGCTCTTCAGTTGATGTACAAGTTAAGATGATCACTGGTTGTTTTTATTCTTTAGGTTCCCATTGATGTACCAAAATGTCTTGTCTGTGTGTCTTCAATACAAATATACACAAAATAATTAATAACACAAAACATGGCTGGAAAAAAAGCTTAATTGTTTATTTTACTACTCTTAAAACGAATTAGGAGGAAGATTTGAACTTGAAGAAGACAGAAGAATGACAAACTCTGAATGCTTTAAATTCAATATAAAATACTAATCCAACATGTCACTATTTCTTACTAAATGTCAGGCTTTATATATATTTAAAAAAAGCAAACCTAAGAGAAGACAGAGTGGCACAGACTGCAGAGTCAGCAAACACAAGGTGCATGTGAATATTCTGCGGGGGAGAAAATAGTGACCAGAGGCTCAAAGAGCAGCCCTGTCTCCATTTCTCACCCCGTGTTGACTCACTCTCAAGCAGAGTAAATCCACAACACAGTGGGAGGAGAAAAAGAGTGGATTTCCTGCCAGCAAGGCTATATTTCCAGTGAGGACAGTGACCATGTGTTGCAGTTCGATACAGATTTCTCTCAGCTGAATCATATGCAAGCTGCAGTGAAAGTGTTTGGTGGGTTGATGGTGGTGCATTGCTGCTGTCCAACCTACTCATTTTGGTCATGTCCTACCCTGCCTGCAACTACTGAATCCCAAAAGAAGGCCTTCTGGGGGCTGGGCTGCTTCCCGACTCCCCACAGGCCTCAGCCAAAGCAAGCCAGCCAGAACAAAGCCACATATTATTATCATAGTCAAAATGTAGGTCACTAAGAAGAAAGGTTGCGGAAAGGCCAGTTACATGTTGTGGCTGCGAGATTTACACATAAAGCCTCACAGCTGGAGATCATCACTGGGAAATTATATCGTACGGTGGCTAATAGGAGCAGCATTATCGGTGTTGGGATTATGGTAGCAGTATTTTGCAAACAGTGGCTGACTGCTAAAGCAGCAGGTGTTAACTTTAGAGCCTAAACTGAAAAAAAAGACTTGAATTAAATGGCTAGGTTAGTTGAAAGCAATAATATTAAGTTGAACCTAATATTTAAACGTAATGGTATTGCTTTCAACTAATACAGTTATCTGAACTCTGTTGACATGATATATTTAATATTTAAAGTATGTCATGAATGGGAAAACAAACCTTTAACACAATACCCTAATACTAATAATAACCGGTGCTAATAACTCAAATTAAGTTCAATTTTCGACTTGTTTTGTTGATAAAATTGGCGCACAAAGCCACATATTATAGTAAAAATCTTGGACACAAGGTTGCAGTTTCATATTGTGGCCGTGAGATTCACACATGCATCCTCACAGCTGTAGGTAATCACTTGGAAATGATATCAAACTGGGCTATTAGAAGCAGCCTTGGGATTATAGTAGCAGTATTTGGCAAACAGTGACTGATAGCTAAAGCAGCAGGTGTTGCTTTCAGAGCCTAAACTGAACAAAATGACTTTAATTAAATGGTTAGGTTAGTTGAAAGCAATAGTATTAAGTTGAACCTAATATTTAAACTTCATATTATGCTTTCAACTAACCTAATGCAGTTATCTGGACTCTGTTGACATGATATATTTAATTCAAGTCAGCTTTTTCAGTGTATGTCATGAGTGGGAAAACAACCTTAAACACAATAACCTAATACCAATAATAACTGGTGCTAAAAACTCAAATTAAGTTCAGATATGTCCTTGTTTTGTTGATAAAATTGGCACACAAAGCCCCATATTAAACTAAAAATGTTGGTCACAAAGAAGAAAGGTTGCAGTTTCATATTGTGGCCGTGAGATTCACACATAAATCCTCGCAGCTGTAGATCATCACTGGGATAATATATCGCACTGGGCTATTAGAAGCAGCATTGGGATTATGGGAGCAGAATTTGGCAAACAGTGACTGACAGCCATAGGAGCAGGTGTTGCATTTAGAGCCTGTGTTATGAGTGGGAAAACAACCGTTGTGGGCGTACAGTTCACAGGAGAGTCACACTTTTTGACAGATGAATGGGATCAGGGGGTCCAAACGAAGATAAACACTAAAGCTTTGAAGACTCGGAGGCCTATGGGCATGTGTGCACGGCTCCTTGTGAGGCGCTCCAGCAGCTTAATGCAGAGGATTTGAATCCTGGACGTGAATATGTGTCGAAACCGAGCAGGGCCAAAGGTGTGGGCACGAGAGGTGGGACGGGGAGAAAGCAAAGTGGGGAGGCTCTTTAAAGGCTTGTAATTATGTCTGTATTGCAGCGGAAGAACAAAGGCGAGCCCTGCAGTCATAGGGCAGGGATGAGTCCTCGCTGTCCTAACACACACACACGCAGGGATGATGTTTAAAACAGTCATACTCCTGAATGCAGCCCAGACTCAGTGGCGTCTACTCTGCTGCACACACTCCGCAGAGGTGTGTCTGACAAAGGGGTGTGCTCTGCCTCTCACACACGCAACCCCGTCGAGTTTGTCCATCAAGCAGGTCTGATGCAGGGTGACAGCATTCTTTGTGTACAAACACAGAGCACATTCCCAGGCAACTGCTGTGATCTTCCCCACTGGCACATCATGTTTTACAAGTAACCCTGTGTAGCTGAGGCCCGTGCTCTCGTACTGACGGGCCTCGACCCCTGCAGGAGGCCGGGATTTATCATCACAGCTCAGCTCGCCACATAATAGATAGGAATGAAGACCCACATGTCGTATTTCAGCAGCGTACCACCATGAGGTGTGGTTTTCACACAATTATCCCACCAGAAACGCATCAATCTGTGGCCAAGCTGTGAGAAACATGGAAACAAAATAACCCACTTCGGCACAAAATGAAAACCAGATATAGTTTCAGTCATGTTTTGGATATGTCCCCTTTTCCTTCTCCTTGCTTTTCTATCAAAACATCCCATTCTGATTCAAGCTTTTGCCGTATCTGTCATTGCAACACCTTCCACTGCACATTCATTTTCCAATCCTTCTGATGACATGAAAACTAAAATAGCCCACGTCTGCAAAAAATCTAAACCAGATATATTTTCAGTCATGCATTGTGACTTTTTGGATATTTGCTTTCTTGTGCTTTTCTAGCAAAACATCCCATTCTGATTCAAGCTTTTGCCTTATTTTTCCTTGGGAAACTGTTTTCGAATCCTTCTGGTGACATGCAAACTAAATAACCCACTTCTGCACAAGATGAAAACCAGATCAAGTCTTCTATTATGACTTTTGGATATGTCTCCTTTCCTATTTTTGCTTTTCTATCAAAACATCCCATTCTCATCCAAGCTTTTGCCCTTTCTGTCATTGCAACACCTCCCACTGCAAACTGTCTCCCAATCCTTCCTTGCATCACACAAAGCAAACAATACGTTTTTTTTTTCCTCTGACTGTTTTGTGCCTCAGGAAAAAGAAGACAGTGGAGGAGGAGGCGGAGCAGAGCAGAGGGTGAACGTCCTAATCTGTCCTCCAGGCGCCATCACACAAAAACACTAATATCTGCACTGCACGGCCAGCGTCTCATTCCACAAGTGCAGCCACGTTGCTGTGTGTGTGTGTGTGTGTGTGTGTGTGTGTGTGTGTGTGTGTGTGT
>CALSBZ010046622.1:67357-80552 GCA_943591055.1 Gobionotothen gibberifrons
CCTCTCCTGCTGATGTTCAGGTGTATATCAGTATGTAGTGTCTCTACATGTCTCCATGCTTTAATGTTCAAAAAGCTCTTTATTTCTCTCATTCTGCCTGTGCTGCAGCACCTCTTTTCACCCTCTGTCTGAAACCAGAGCCCAGTCTGCTCTGATTGGTTAGCTGGCCGGCTCTGTTGTGATTGGTCAACCGCTTAGAGAGATGTCCCGCCCCTTAGCCTATCAAGTACAATGTGTTTGAGCTAGGCAGGGGGGGGGTGGGGGAAACACAAATACTTGGTTCATCATTATTTGACTTAATGTTAGGATGTTTTTGATGTTATTGAACATATGAGGAGCTCTTTTCTAGACCCACACATTTTGTTAATATTAAATTTATATATATATATATGTAGGATATATAGCGATTTGGCATGAAACGTTGATAGAGCAGTGAATAGGTTCAGTACACAGCAAAATGGCACAACAAACTCAATTTTCAATTTGGCTTTTATAGCGTTTTGGAAAAGAACTCCTCATATGGATGTTAATAAAAAAAGAACTCTGTTTTTTTCCAATCCACTTACCTTGACCTTCTCCATAGGTGGACTACGGCATACTTTGATTGTCAAAAGAATTGGAGAAAATAGGCTTCCCTTAAGACATCATTAAACGTTTCTATTTCTTTGTATGGAAACATAATTTCGAACAGAACAACTGTATTTTGAATACAACTAAAAATGTTAAAACATGTTTAGCCAAGCTGTGTTTGTCTGTGAAGGCCTTAAGGCTTCATCATAAACACTCACATCCTGATTCTCTATGAAAATACCAAAACAAAAATCATGGGAAAGATTAATTTTGTTTTGTATAAGCAGCTCGTCTATCCTGAACAAGTCAAACTACTTCTGTATAAGTCAAGTGGTTCAATGGTCTCCTCGAGTGCCCAACCAGCCATTCAGCCCATGTGAGGTCATAACAAGGGATTACACTGCAACAACAAACACATCCCTGTGTAAAGTGATGCTTTGAATACACGTGATAAGAGCACATGGGATGCCATGGAGATACATTGATTTGTATCTGGGAGTTATCTCATAAAAGTTCGTCATCCAAATGTGGCCTCAGCTCAAAGTCTGACAGTTGACAACCACAAGCAAATACCTTCACGGTAACAATTGGAAATTTGCAAGTGAAGTTTTCCCACGGTCAACGGGCGTGCTTGTATCTGGGCAGGAGAATGCACAAATACCAATGCCCAATAATCCACCTGTCACCTGAGGGGGAAAGGTGTGGTGCTGCGGGGCTAAGGAGGGGATATGTGCAGGCCACCGTGACTTATGTGGACTCATCCAGCCACCACCTCAGTGCCCAGGGGGGGAGTGGGTGTTTAAAAAAAGAGCCTGTCTGGGGCCTAAGTTTAGAGTTTCCCGGCGCAGAGTGGCTGAGCTTTGAAGAGGCACATCCAGTAATGAATTAGAGTATTGTCTGCTAGGAGGGAGAAGCCTCTGGGTGGGACATCAGATCAAAGGGCTTTATTACTTACAGCGTGGGTTCAGGTATGCAACCGGACAGAGCAGAGGGCAGACACACTGACCCTTAAAAAAAGGTCCTCCAGTGACTGTCCTGACCAACATTTTCTTAACTAATGATTTAGAATTCACAGGTCAATTTGTGTTGTTGGAATTATCTTGTGAGCGGTATCTTTGATTCAATATTACCAAACCTTCTACCCGATTGATTGAAACATTTGCAGATCAAAACACCAATAATTGGGTCCGTCTATTTAATGATAAACACCCACAAGGAGTGATGTGATGTTTCTGGAAGCAGCAACAGAAGACTGCATATATACAAGATTAATCAAAGAGCAACAGCTATAGTTGCTGGCTTAATTAAAAAACGAGATGTCACTGTAGCCACGTTGTTTCTAAAATGCAAACAGTACACACAGCCATGTCTACTATAAGTTTCTCTATCTGAGAGAAACTAATATACACCCGATGATTTACAAAAACATTGTTTTAACTTTTGCAACATGCTCAGTATGTACCAAATATGTAACTTAAGTTGTATACAAATGTACTTGTTTTAACCTAACCCTAACTCTAACTCTTGATCTAAACTAATCCTAGCCAAGTAGTTGTGTTCCCAAAACATAATGTACTACTGTTGCCTTATGGTGTTTTTGTGTTTCCATCTACAACTTCTGCTAAAGGTAATTAAGAATGTACTTTTGTTGTAGGGAACTAACATTTCAGTAGCGATGGTTGAGTACACCATGACAGCCAGAGCATTGTCACTAAGGAAGTTACAAACATTTGCCGAAATGTTGAAAAGAACATTGATATCACTCTTCAATCATATGGTGGTAACAATCACACAGGTATCTCAAACCCTATAACCCTAACATGTTACTAGTCAATTCATATGTTATGTCTCGGGAACAAGACAACTATTTTGGTCACATGACATGCCACCAGCTGCTTGAGCGACACCCCTGACGTCAAACAGTCAGACAGGTTCTCGCTCATGTTATTGTCCGAGCCGCTCAGCATCCACAGTGCGGAGAGGAATGCACGGACCGCTCCTCTCAGGTGGCTCCTGAGGGCCCGTCCAGCCTCTCGCAGGTCATTCTCCCATGACATGCTCCTCGTGTGGAGAGGGAACAGCACACCTCCACTTTGATGTCCGAGTGGCCGGGTTGAGAGGATGAGGCAACGACGCGAGAGACACAAACACCTGGACGGAGGGGAACTAAACAGGAATGCTGCCTGGATGGTGGAGAAGCAGATGGCATAGCTGAAATTAAAATATAGTACATTTTAACAGTGTACATTAAATCTGAAACTACTGCTAGGCGATATGGAGAAGATCAAATTTAACAATATTTTTAACAAAGTACATCAATATCGATTTTGTGGGGAAATTACAGGCTTGACCATTAGTGCCCTTGAAAAAAAACATTCACCAATGACATTGTTGATAAGTAACAGTAATGACATTGTTGATAAGTAATCAGAAGTAAGGTGGATAGAATAAGTGGGAAAAGGCAAATAGGAGGGCAGTCTGGAAGGTTGAGAAAATGACATATTGCTTCTTTCAAAACCATTAAAAGACCATATTGCTATAAAACAATACTCAAAACCACACCATATCTAGCCTCATATCAGAATATATAAATCAATATATTGCAAGGCACTAGACTAATACATGATAATATTATATCAACACAACTTGAAGGGAATTATTGAGAATGAGTGATTTCCTCAAAGAGACAAAAAAACACTACTGATCTCTGAGCACGGTTACTTCAAACAGGAAGAATGTATTGCCGTTCCTCAACACATATTGTATGAATTACATCCATGAATGTTCCTTAGAAGATGAATCACTAACTTTGGGGATCTGTTTATTTTTCCTCTAGTATCGCCAAAAGCTTTGTATTGTGGTTTGGGGGAAACTATCTCAACCAAGTAGTTGAGTTAATAGAATTTGGTACATGCATACTTCAGAATTGTTGCTAATAATTTTAAATTGCCATTGTTTTTTTTATCTGGCGCCATCATGAGGTTCAGTTCTCCATTGTCCAATACTTTGCTTTATACAACTAATGATCCCCATCAACTTGAGCTGCACTTGGCATTTAATGCTCCATTAAAATGAAAAGTTTGGATGAATTATAACAGAAATCTGTCAAAGTCATATTACGGTGTTTATTTTCAAGTGCTACCAGAGACTGCACACAGCCAGGCAGGTCAGTCCACCCTGAAACATGTGTTTATATTTGTGCTGTCCCTCACTTCCTTCACTTGACAGAAGTCAAACCTATCAGCTACATTTACACTTTTACAACACAAGCTCTGATTGGCTCACATGTCAGGAGAAATAACTTGCCTGCTACTCTAAGGTAGTATTTTCTACAGTGCTATTACATGCCAGAGTTAGATTTTTCCGACGTTGACAAGTTAGTCAATTCACAAGTCCTAAACTTCCAGTGACGAGTTTTTGGCAAGTCATAGTGTGGTCTTGACAAATTAACACCGGTACGTTTTGCATGCAGCAAAAACCATTGTACGCAAACAAGATTTATTTCCAACTGGTTACTTAAACGGTTCTGTCCTGCAATTTGATTTAACACCATCAGGTTGGTTCATACAAAGTTATTTGTGGAAGTTAGTGTCAATGTGCACGGAATAAATTAAGATAGAAAAATTAAGGGGGGACAAAGTGACTTTTTAAATAACATACCTTCAAAACATTGGTCTTGGGGGAAGTGGAAATTCAAGTCTTTTTTGGTTTCATCAAGTCAAGTCTTAAGTCATGTGCCTCTCGTCCATACTTCGGCTACTTTCTTGCCAAAAAGTTCTTAAGGTAGGATAAATATTCTATTAAAAATCCAGCCTCCAAACACAGAGTCACCAGAGTATGAACCCAATGGTAGGACCTCACAATGGTATATTTAGATCTTCAATGTATGGGTCTGAATGGGCAGAAAGTGAAATTGTAATACCATACATCTTGGAATCAAATGTTCTAATCACTGTTTGATCAAAATATTACACCCCCCTTCCCAACAGTGGGTAACAGACATCCTCTGAAGTATACTGTATGTCAACATGGCCTCTCTGTGTGCTGGATTGCTTTCCTGTGGGAACTCTCTGGTTGCCCGCTCCAGCCTCCTGAGTATCACCAGCTGGGACCCCTGCTCAGCCGAGCCAGCCGTAATGTCATAATTGTCCTGTTCCTCTGCTCCTCTTCAGCCACCGGGACACAATGGATGGCAGCTTAGGGCGGAGTGTGAAAGGGGGCCCACCAGCTAATTGGGCGGGTCTCAGATTATTCCCACACCTGCTGCTCACCTTGGCACCGTGGATATCGGTCCTGGGCCACAGGGAGGGAACCAGGTAACTGTTCTTCAGTTGTTTATGAATCGTGTAAGAAAAACACACAACTCCACCCCTCAAAGACTGCAACCACTACTATTTTAGAAATATGTATGGCTATGTTACTAATATATATTTAGACTGTAAGTGTAAATATGCACATTGACGCTGAATTTTAACTCGTTGCACTGTCATCGCTACTACCCCTGCTTTTACCACTCTTATTTATTTATTGTGTCTATGTCGTTGTACTTTGTATGATGACAAGATATATTCTATTCTAAAGATTCAAAACTTTAGGTGTTGAAGACCCTTTTTTAGATTGAATTCCCCTAAAATCTCAGAATTGATAATGCCTTTAAATGATCTAATTCACTGACAAGACATTCAATAGGGTCAGTGCGGCACCACATCGCATTTCAAACCAACGCCAACCTCCCCAGGTCTCAATTGGCCCTGATGACGTGCCAATGGGGAGCTTGTGTTTAAATCCACAACGGAAAGTATTGCTGGGGAGTTATAATAATTGATTCTTGGGGCCACAAAACCACAACACAATTACACTTATTTCTGTTTGTCAGCTTTGACAACAGGGGTTTCAATAAAGCAGCAGGAGGGGAAAACAAAACGGCTCACATGGGACCAGAACTCGCACTTGATTGACTTGATTGGCAATCAACTTCTCTATACATGACGTAAAAGGACATGTAATTAAAAACGAAATAGAATAAAAATGGTTAAATAATTAATAAAAGTGACTATGTTTTTGTACATGAAGCATCCCCACTTATTAACTATCCCTTGTGAATAACGTACATTCTTGTAAAAACATGCACCAAAACAAACTTGGGGACGCGGGGGACTTGAACAGGTGTTCTGCTCATACTGTGTGTAAACTGAGGTAAATGAAACCATAACACCATCTGTCATAATCACTGTCTTACAGTTGAAGGCAAACTGAGAGAAAAACATCGATTTAAAATGTGATTGAATTGAAAACGTCTTTTTAAATAAGCCAGTCAGTGTTAACCGTCATCTTCCCCAAGATCTCCTTATAAGTCGCTGTGGCTCATTTGTGGAGAGACGTGACCGGGGTCGGTCAGCAATGTACTTCCTGTGGGTTTGTCCCTCAGTCTGGCCTACGGAGAAAGATCTCACGATAAAGGTTTAAACCGGGGCCTGTTTCTCGCCAGCTGCCTCCTCTTGGTCACGTTAACTCGGACCTCATTAGTCATAATCTGCTCCCCTGGGCCCATATTGAAAAAACCCTCTGTCTGGCAACTGCAATAGAAATGCTCCGAGCAAAAAAAAAGTTCCTCTGATGTGCCTGACCCGAAAAAGAAAAAAAAACGGTTATCTGATGGGTGTAGCTTTGGCAGTTCTCCTGTTCGAATGAAGCGGAAAGAAAAGTCTCAGTGTGGAATTACAGATAACAAACATGGCTACTTCTTAGAAATCTGCATGTGTAGACAAATATGCCTTGTGGTGGGCGGGCGGCTGAGTAAGTGCACTGTTTACCTAATTCATAACCTCAAAACGAGCCAAAGCCAAGCATCTAAAAACCCATAGTTCCTCGCCAGCATATTTCTGGCCACACTGCGTAGGGAGCTTTTGGAGAAAAGGCAGTGAGAGAAACTGAGAGGCAAGCAATGACCTGAGGATAGTAATCTTGGGCTGAGGAATTTAGCAGAGCTTTAGCAGCCATGACGAACTGGTAGTGATAACGGCAGCAGAATGACTGATCCTGCTCATACCTAAACATGTAACCTCTTCGTTGGCTGTGTCGGGGCCCAGCACTTCAAACACATCCATATTTCAGTGACAGAACGCTCCGGGGTAAAACCACCCATTTACCTGTAATCTGTTTTAAGAGCAACGTAGGAGGAGTGAGGCGGGGCTGGAACCATGGGAAAACTGCCTGAGACGATCTGAGACTGCGTGAAAAAAAAAAGAGAGCTGGAAGACAGAAAGACGAAGTCGGTGAAACTTCAGTTGACCAAAGCTTGACCCCATTAGCTGTGGCTAAGTCACCTCAGGCAGACCAATACATTTCTGTTTGATGTTAAAAGTTTTTGACATACAAAGTCTTTAAGATGAGTAGATAAACCTTATAAACCATAGGAAGTGTGCATTAAGCATTCATTACGGGAAGTGTGACACCGAGCTGTCTATCCCAATAAAAATGAGACTTACAATCTTCGAACATTTTCAGAATGCAATACTTTTTTCTTCTCTCAGGTGACCTACAGCAGGTTGCTTACGTTTCTCTGCCGATTTAGTGTCATTGTGATGCAGTTTTCTGCTCAAGGCCCCAAAGGCAGTGAAGTCAGAAAACGGCTCAGGGGGGTCACCTTCTATTGTTTCCTGCAAGATTAAAAAAAAAAACCTGTCCGTTTGTCGTCTTTCCCCCTTAGAGCTGCCTTTCTCCCGTACGCACTCACTGCAGAGCCAGGAAGAATGCTGTATTAAGTCTGCTCAACAATGACAACAAAAACATCAACAAAAGCCGAAGGGCCAAACCCGACTAAGTTTCCTCCCCTGGACACACAATGCCCCCTTCTTACCCTCCGTTTCAACCCAGCCCGTGCCCCCCTGCCAAGCCAGGAATGCTGGGGTTACAGTGACCTTTTCACCCAAAAGTCCCACCTTGGTTTCTCAGGAAGATTAGGAGGTGGTAGAGAGGAACTGGGGGTGTTCCACGAAGCTGGCTGTTGATTCCACTTGGAGACGCTCCCAGTTTTCTGGAGGAGGACCAGGCGCTGGGTGGGGAACACAGGTCTTGAATTTCATGCGGTATTGCAACAACCTTGTAGGTTTTTATGCCTCACTGGTTTGGCTATTATTCAAAAATGTGAAACCAATGCTACAGCAGTTTTCTATTACTGAGCCGTCTATTATGAATAACTGAGCGAAGCCTCATTAAAAGGGGCTCCTCCTCAGTGGCAGCAGACTGTTAGCAAACATAAAAGTGTGATTTTACAAGCACCGCTTTTTCTAACTTGGTTTCCGTTGGCTTCCGTGTTGTTGTTGGAGCGTTGCCCGAAACCGACGTTCCAGCCGTCTGCGGGGCTCCCGAGAGAACAGAGCCACAGGGAGCGCCACCAGGTGAGTTCATCACGATGGGCCGCTCAGCAGGGGGTCTGCTGGACTGCCGGCAGCTGGCTGGGTGGCAACAGTGGCCCAGGAGCTCCCACTGGTCACACAGGAAGCCTCCCAGCAGAACCACAGCCTCTACAGTCCGTCTGCTGGATCTTGTGACTATGGTGAAAGTGATACTGGCAAAAAATAAGCATGTAAACCTGGTTGAATTAGCATGTCCTAAGGTATAGACTCATATAATTCCTAGCATGCACTGGAGGACGAACTCATAACTTTTATTTAAGTACAATTAGTATTGCAAGAAAAAGTCCTGCATCAAAATGTGACTTAAAGAACAAAAATATTAGCATCAAATATATTTAAAGTGTCAAAATGTAAACTTAATAATTCTACAGAACGCCCCTTGTGAGAATAATGTTTAAATTATTCAATACAACACTTAAAATAACTTGCAAGTAGAGCTTTCAAGTAAATTAAGGGGAGTAAAAAGTACAATATCTGGCTTTGAAATCCTGTGAAGGGGAAGTAAAAAATCTAAAACAACCTCCGGAAAACAGAAATACTCTTGTAAAGTACAAGTATCTCAAAAGTGTACTCAAGTGCATTAACAGTCAAATGTACTTATTAACTCTAACAGGCTGTAGTCTGTTTCATTACTTCTTTTTCTGAGAATCCCTTTTATGAATGCATTAAATGATGCTGAATACTGTAGCCAAGACTATTGTCTGTTTTGACAAAAGATTGCGTGTCTATGAACAAAAAACATATTGTTGAAATGAATAAAGGAATGGCCAAAGCAGGGACGCATGCCAGGACAAAATATGTGGGTGAAATGAAATCGACATCTGCACGGCACATTTAAGGATTACCTCAACTATAAAAAGTCACCCCCTGTTATACAGAGGGGGGGGGGGAAGACAAACAACAGCGATAGTGTCAGAGAAAAGCTCCTGACGCACTCCAGATATTAACATCCCTGCAACAGCTGCCTCCGCAGAGCAAACTAGAAACACAGAGTTTTCCACAATTAAGGCGCTCAAAAAAGCATAAAGTTTAAGATTCCAGCGATAAAAGAGTGATCCACATCGAGCGGCCCTGATAACCCCGGGTTTAGCGGCCATTATTACAAAGTGTTACCAGATGCTGCCACAAAACAATCACAGGTCTCAGGGTTATCACATCTTTAGTTTCTTTCACATTTGACTTGTGTACTAATATAGCCATCAGCTCGGCAGGAATGTAGGTCTTTGAGACAAACATTATGCAAATGCTACATGTTCAACTGGTATTTACAAATGACTTTAAGGAACATGGAAGCAGGTTTTATTCTGCCTGGGTGTTGGGTTGCGGATTAAGAGGTGTTAAAAAGGTAATCATTGCCTCGAGCCTCCTATCAAGCAGCCATCGTGAACTGTCAGGAAACAGGTCATCATAAACAACGCTTGTAAACTAAATGCTTGAATATGCAACCACAGATATTCAGGAGCTCTTCCTGTTTGGCACGTTGAAGCTATTGGCAGTGTCACAAGCTGTAAACCACTACACGTGGATCTAATGATATTTACCAACTGTATCTGTTAGCGGTGTTGGTAATTGGGATCACTCAACACATACAGTGTGGGGATTAAAATTATCATTTAGGCAAATCATTTGTGCATAAAAACGTTTTAGTTACAACTAACACTTGAGGTAACTAACAAACCATTTTGATGTGTAAAATAATAGGTTCATTTACTGCACATTTTTGCATGTTTATATTCATTCAATCATTCATTTATTAACATTGTACATAATTCACACAACACATATACACACTTATAGTAGTTTTTAGCCAATGGTGGAATGGAGCAGGGTGAGGAAATAGCTTATTTACTTACTATGTTGCCCCTTACTCAAAATGACATTAAAAATGTAATTTATTTATTAATTAATTTGACAGGGACAGTGCACATTGATTGACATTTCTGTAAATGCGCCAGAGTTAGCCAACAGGCTATTTTTCATCTGCAGTCCCTGGACAGATGTTGAAAGTCATCCTAAAAAAAAAATGTCACTTCAAATGACAGGTAAATATAAATCAGTAAAACAACATTCAACATAGATGCTTATATTATGATAAAAGCATATATGAAAGCATAAAAACTAAACTAAAATACATATTCACAAAGCAGACAGATAGCAACAGGTCAAGGCACATGTGTACAAACAGAGCATTGTAAAGTGCAGATTGAGTCAGTGTTGACAGAGCATCTTGATCCGGTCTTATTTTTTTTGTTTTTGTAAATGTCTTTACAAACTGAAGATGTTCATGCATCTCTTTTAACGATTTTTAAAAAATAATTCCACGGTTTATCCCAAACGACAGAAATACACATCCGGTTCAAAGCAGTTTGTGCAAACTGACGCCTACAATTAAATGTCCTATGTAGCATTTCCTCAACATATTGGACAAACCATTTTTGTATATTTTATGTTAATCCTCTGTTTTTTGCTTTGTACACAACGAAGAGTCTTTAATTCAATTACATATTGAACTATTATCCCTGCGGAGATCCACAACATCCCCACACTTGACGCTTTCAAAAGGGCCCTCAAATCCCATCTGTCTGCCAAGGACTTAGGCCCCAAATCTATTTGTTGTTTTGTCTAAAACTGTTCGTTTGACTGCCTTTTGTTTTGTTATGTTTGTTCCTGTTCTTCCTTGTAAAGCGACCTTGGGTATCTTGAAAGGCGCTATAGAAATCCAAGTTATTATTATTATTATTATTATTATTAACTGCCCTGAATCAATAAACTGTGTATTTGTGTGTTCTTGTGGATGTGCATTATGAATTATTCTCAGAGCCTTCACTCGGTTGATGTGTTGCCCCACACTCCAACCGAGTAATTTAAAATACGTGAACAAGCATATGAACAAGCAGTACAAGCTTTCACGTTGACCTGTCGTCCAGCACAAACTAAATTCCCATACTCACTACTGTAATGAATGATGAATCAAATATCAGTGTAAATCCAAGTATTCACATCCAATATGCTACAATACCACAACCAACGATTTAGATATCAGCTTGGCATCAAGACCCTAAAATACATTTTAAAAAACGAATAAATACAAATAACTACCAATATAATCTCCACAGGGAAAATAATTAACAGTCATAATCAATGTTTCTTATTCTTGCCAGATCCAAGTCTTCCTCGTGTTAAGCCTTCTCTTTTGGAGACTGACCATGCCCACGTCTGTCTTTGACATTTCAGAGGGTAATTGATTTGCTCAGGAAACGCAGCATCACATCATAGCGTGCCTAACAGGTCTAAGTAGTATAATGCATTGCTCTCCTGCGAATATCTATTTCCCCCCAAACGCAGTGATTCATTTCTGCAGGAAGTTGCAGGTTTGTGTGCATCTAGGTGCGGCGGAAACCCAATCCATCAGGGCAGCGCGAGACGGGTGGGCCTGCGCTCTCTGACATTACCCAGACACCTCCATGACAGCGCCGGCTTCACCGCTGACACACGTGTTGCCGGCAACATAAGCTGGCATTGAGGGACGGCAGAGCGGCGGGAAAACAAGTAGCTGCGAATCAGAACATTTTGAAATGAAAGGGCTGGTTTGTTGGGATTTCTAGAATGTTAAAAAGACCCTTTATCAACACATGAATGCTGGGGAAACTACAACTAATGTCATCAAATTAACATCTCACGTTAACAGGCCTGGTTTTCAATCAGAGATTAAGGTTGTATTCAATGAAGAATCGAACCGTTTCCCTCTGATTTCACTTTAATAACAGATCACTAATGGTCATATCCAATGTCTGCAGCAGCTCTAAGACTAAACAGAAGCTGGTGCTCTCTTTGTCCAGACCCATCTGCTAATTCAACAGCAATCAGACCTTTGTAAACTTCACAACTCCAGCAACATGGTCGCCTCGGCTGCTTTATTTCAACCTCGCTTTGACCACAAATAGGTTTAAATCGACCCAATTACTTAGTGCTTCCTTAAATGCACGAACCAGATTCACTGATACTTGCCAGCAATGGCTCTGTGGTGATTATCTGTCGATTGTTTTGTGTGTCCTGAGGAAGCAACAAGTGCAATATCCACATTGCAGAAAAGCGCAGTATTTGGTAAATGCTAAATATGTGAAAATATCTGAATGTGTTATTGTGGTGTTGTAGAGAAGTCCCAGCCTACAAACTGTCATCTACAGACTTAATAAAGAATCCTTATTTGGTTCAGATCTTCTTAAAAAAATATCAAACCATGATCATTGATCCGAATCAGAATCAGGTGTATTGCCAGGTAGGTTTACACATACAAGGAATATGCTTTGGTGCAAAAATAAACACAATATATGAAAAAACTTTGTAAGAGAAGTATATATAGAAGAAAATATATATTTTCAAAACGATATGACAGATACATATTTACACGGAATATAAATATTTAAAAAAATGTTTAAAACATATAATAATTAAATATAATCTTCAGTGAAAATGTGAATTAGGTTTCAAAAGAATAGGGTAATGACCTCTCATATTGCAAACTGTATTGCATTTGCAATATCAGTCAATCATAACATTTGATTTTTTTAGTCGACAGATAAACCACAAGAAAGTGATTGAAATCAGATTGATTTAAATAACAGATTTTCATGCCGATATTCAGTCTTTAATCAACATTTATCCACAGAGCACATTTCTCTACTTCTAATAACACACACTTGCAGCAGAGTGCCATCCTGCAGTGCTACACAAACAGCCGAGCCTCAGAGAGACAGTGAAGGTGACAGATGAGCTCTCCTCTCTGAGTGGGCTGGCATATGGTAGCAATTGAGGGAAAGTGAGGGTCTGCTGGCCCTTCAGTAATTAGCACACGGCCTCATGTTCGTGTTTCTTTTAATAGCCCGACACGGCCCAGTGTGGACTAAAAATAAACAGGGCAATTATGGGCGGCAAGGAAGGGCATCATTTGAGGGGTCTGACCTTTGACCCCGGGTCAGAGCCCGTACAGAGGTGTCCATGTGGACCACCTGCACCCCTCTGGGCCACGGGGGAAAGGAGCATGTTGTGTTTATGTTAGGGGTCAGGCGCAGAGGTAGGCCATTGTAGAGTAAACTAGATGTGAGTAAATTCTGTCTATTTATATCGAGAGGAGGCTAAATGCTTCCAGTGTTTTTGGACCCAGGATGCAGCAGGTCTTTGTTGGTTCAAACTTAGCCTACTTATAA
>CALSBZ010046622.1:100552-114116 GCA_943591055.1 Gobionotothen gibberifrons
CCTCTCTACTCACCCCTGCAGAGGCCGACGCCAGATTCAACACAGCATCCACAAAACAAACACAAACTCCCACTGTCCTCCTCTACGTGGCTCGCAGCGGTTGCGCAAGACGTTTGGTAGAAGATCCCTTGTTTATATCGCAACCATAATACAGTGGATCTACAAAGAGAGGCTCCGGCCCACGCCAGAACCACTCAAAAACATTACTGACCACCTTCTAAACACTGAAATTGAACCTCAGTGCAATGTAAAGGTTTAGGGCAGCGGATGATTGGCTCTAACTGGAAAGATGCTGTTCATACTTTTTTAAAAAGCATGAAATAATGTCACAATTTCGCAGATGACTGGGCAGCGTATTTGTTTATTTTATGTGCTTGACTTTGCGTCCTTTTGAAATGTGCGCCTTTGGAGTCTATATACGTCAGATAGTGAGACACTGAGGAGGGCTGGTACCCTCATGTCCCCCTCCATAAACCTCCAGCACGCCTCCCAGTCTAAGCACTGCCACTCTGTAATTGTGGAGAAACCACAGCACACAGCCCCATATATAAATACCCTATTCTCCCAGCCTTGTCAAAATAAAGGTTGTGTGGGGAAAGAAATCGGGCTTTTTTGGTGGCCCTCTCCCCGACTTTGGAGCTATTTTTGAGCAAACTAACTCTTTACCTTTGGGTGAAGCTGCGGTGATCTGACTAAGATACATGAAGACAACATTTGAGGAGGTTCCTTCCTTTACAACTGAACATCAAGAGAGCTAAAAATAAGGCCCTTAGTTGTGAAAACGTCCTCGACATGCCATGAGAAACTACATGTCAGTATGTTGACACTGTGGCACATCTGACACCTTTATTACAACACACACAGGTGGGGCCGACGTGGCTGGGTAAAAAGTCCTTTGACGCGACGGAAGAGACAGAGATACAGGGATCTGTGAAGGAGAGCCTGAGCTATGTACACACAGCAGCCTGTTGACGTGCAGCAGCTTTGATCTGTGTGGAGACTTCCTCGTCGTCTCTGCAGCCCACTCACCTGTCTGTGTCTACAGCAGGGCTCGCTTCCTCTAAACACACACAAAAGTGCTTTAGAAATGCTTTAGTCGCCTCTGACCAGGCAGGGCTACACCTCATCACTTAACTGGGAATTATGTAACAGCATTATGAATATAATAATGGTTTTGTCCAATAGAGATCTGCAAGAAGTGGGCCATTCCCACAATTAACTACAAACTTAACTTAAAAATGTATTAGGGAGTTATTTCAAGACGTTTCCTAGAAGGAGCCATGTGGATGTTTATGGTAATTACAAGGAAAATAGAGACAATTGGTACAGTGGCAGTCAATTGAGTTCACCAGTGTTGCTCAACATGCTGATCATGCAGAAAATCAAAACATTTTTATAGCTAAGCAGGGATTTCCACATTTTGACAAAACTTTTCAAAATGATTGAGAAACTTATTTCCTTTTGAATATAAGTAGACATTTGCTTAGCATTTTTCAGAAGTAACAAGGTTAAGCTGCTACTGTTGGTTTCAAATACCATGTGTTTTAATTAAAAGTTTACAAGTTCAACGTTTTATATTACCTTAACCCTTATATGACTACATTTGTAGCCGTCTCTTATACACACAATGTGTCGTCCTGCTGCCAATCTGTTATGTCATATTAAAGTAAAACCTCCATGAGAGGAACATTTGGAAAAAGAGAAACTATACGAAGGAGAGTTTCAAGATATAATGGTGCTTCTCTGTCCGTTCATTGAGCAAAGTTCAGGTTTCAAAGCGTTCCTACTCTTGTATACTGTATAAGGGTAAATCAAATATATTTTAGACACAATTTGTGGCTTCAGCGTTCTGGACCGAGCTGTCTCTTAACTCGGAAAACACATGAAACTGAGCCCCTCTCTGTTTTAAACAAGTCTCCTAGACATTAGACGGGTTCTGCATGTCAAAAATCTGTCAAGAGCTGCTTATACAAATGTGCCAAAGAAATCTGTCAATTCACTGACAGCAATATCACCAAGGACTTAGCTGTGCTCCTCACTCTCAGCTCAGATATCACGGCTCCTGAAAGGTCTGCCTTGTTTTGGAGCGAGGATGCACCATCCGTTCAGCCGGATGTAAAACATCTGTACACATGCCTTTATGAACATGCACATATATTGCATCTTCCACACATTTCCTTCCCTTGCGCTCTTGCCTCTTCTCACACACCCGGGCAGGCAGCCATGGGAGGAGGGAATGCGAGGAATGCTCCAAACCCCGGGCTGGTGTTCTGACTCGTCCCAGACTTCATGCCGTCACCGCCGGGGTCTGTGGCCAGACCTCCCTGTGCCAGACCCACTGGCTCCAACACCCGCCCAGGCCAGCCGAGCTGCAGCTATAGCGACCCATAATTAACCAGCAAGCCGCACTGCAGAGCACATCCCCCCCCCCCCCCCCCCCCCCCCCCCCACACACACACACACCACTACAGGGGCCTCTTGGAAACTCGAAAAGGAAGGATATACAACCTCGTAGTGCAGCACGTCGATGAGGATGCTCCGATGGAGGGTTGGATTATGTATATATGTGTTTTAACAACATTATGTGTCGCCACTCTTGCTTTCAAGTGTCATGAATTCCCTGGTTGCAATTTAGCATGGGATGTGTAGCGCATAATTATAGCCAGTAAGGCAGTCTTGGCAAAGATCAAAGCCTCAAAGCTAAATGGTTTTCTGAAGAGTTTACGAACTTGAGGCATGAGAAAACAAGAAGAGAGTAACTTATGATAAATAAGAAGTAAGTATGTGTGTGTGAGCATTAGAAGTAATGCCAGGGTACCTGCGAGTCTCTCAGACTGGCATAATTATGGCTGAGACGTCTGGAGGTACACTTGAGGGGTAAAGCAGTGATCATTCTCATTCTTCTGAAGGCGGCTCTCTTGTTCAGGCAGGAAATACCATTATTCAGGGTGAGGTTCCTTTGGATCAGCCAGAGGGTCTTATGCAGGAATCTTATACCAACCAAGTTTGCTGTGCATAAGCATAAACACTTGACAGAGCATTGACAGAAGAGCCGGAGGTGAAAGATTTATCGCGTTGGCTTCTTTTGAATGCCGAGCCAAACTCAAAGAACTTCTGATTATCTGCTCCAAACAAACAGTCAGACGATATCGAATGCAGCCATGAAGCTTTATGAAGTGCTAGAAATAAAGCCATAATGCTCCATACAATACTTCTTGTCAGAGGAGCCTTCTACCCTCTGATGTGGGGTCATGGCTTGTAAATTTAACAGGGCTTCCTCGAGGAATACCTCATGCTTTGAAAGAGAAACAGGAAAATTACATGGTGGACAACCCACTTGGTTTTTCACCCCCTTTCTTGCACTGTAATTTGCTTCTGGAGCGGGTCGGCCTAAAATAACCTTAACCTAATATTCACAGCGTAGGGAGACTTTGAGAAATGCAGGAGGTCTCCCCTTGGGTGGCGGTGGAGCGTTCTCGGCCTGTAGGCGTTTAAGAGGTTGTTTACTTGCTTACCTTCTCTCAGATACATCAAGAGCACGTAGGCGAGGTACTCCTTTGAGCTTCTGGACATAAAACCACAGCTTGTGATATGGCTATAAGCTTCTTCATATGGTCTGATTCTTAATACGTGATGTAAGGAGGTGGATGAAGTACTCAGATCTTATGCTTAAGTAAAAGTAGAAATACAACAGTGAAGGAATACTCTGTTATTGTAAAAGTCCTGTATTCAAAATGTTATTCAAGTAAAAGTACAAAAGCATTGGCATCAGAATATATATTTAAAGTACTCATTATGCAGATTGGCCCATTTCACAATAATATATGCCATATATTTTGATTTTACATAACATTACATGTCACTTGTTAGACGCTTTTATCCAAAGCGACTTACATACTCAATACAGTGGGCAATCACCACAGGAGCAATTTGGGGTGAAGTGTCAGACATGTTGACTGCAGTGGGGTTTGAACCTATGCTCCCCTGATCCAAACACAAACACCAACGCACAACCCACTACACCACACGCATTTTAAATATTCATTTGAATATCAAGTTGGTAAAGGTGGAACTCATTTGAAGTACTTTAATTTACTTAATTACTTAATTTACGGCTTGTGAATTTACTCCAGGTATACATAAAGTGTTATTTAAGTGTTGATTATATTGTTTATCATTCATTTATAACTAAATGTACATAAATGTAGTGTCAAAACACAATATTTACCTCTGAATTGTAGTGGAGTAGAAGTACAAAGTCACATAACATGGAAATATTCAAGTAAAGTACCTCAAAATTGAACTTAAATACAGTACTTGAGTAAATGTACTTAGTTACTCAACACCACAGGTCATGTTCACTTGCAGCAGGCGCGATGTGGTTCATCTCTAAAATACTGTGAATATAAAACAGATCCTCTAAGTATTGGCGAATGAATCCGCAGCCCTGCTTCAGCGTTATTCCACACGTCTACAGGGCTCAACGAGAAAACCACTAAACCCAATTGATGGCCATCGAAAGAGAAATGCCCATGATCTCACTTGAACCAAAGTTTCCTACAGGCAGGTTTCTCATTAATCTGAGGCTCCGCTATTCTCCGTATCCTCATCGTATTTCCATGATCGGCAACCATGACGCCCAGATGTTTATACGGGCAAGGTTAGAAAGGATCTCGGGCTCTGGTATGCACTCTTTAGATTCAATATCTGTCAGTGATTTATGGAATACTGTGTTCGGTGATGTGTTCTTTTTATGTACGACGTATTTCATCATTTGACAGGTGAGTCAGTGCAGGTGAAGGTGTCATGCTAATGACTTTATTGGCTGCAGATCATAATCAAAGAGTATCACTGTTAATAGGCTATAATGAGTTTTACTGAATAAACATGCACTTAAATGCCAGCACGCACGGATTAATGCCTGCAGACATACAAAATAAAAGCCTGCATTCCCTCATTAAAGCGCTCGCATTCACATACACACACTTACCCCTCAACCCCCAACACTCACACACACACACACACCACACCACAGGCACCACACACACACTGGTTCTCATATGGAATATCGTGGGTGGCGCTGGACCGGTAGAAGGCTCTGTAAATAGCTCGGGAGCAACCCGTCCATTTGAGCGACCCAAATTTCCTTTTCTGAGGTCGGCTACCCGGGCTGGAAGTGCTGTGCAGCAAGCCTCCAGTCGCCACGGGATACCACAACGGTCACGCTGACAGCACTTCACAGGGACCATGGCATGGCAGGGGTGACCAGATGGCCCTACACACACACACACACACACACATCACGTTTTGCACACCGAGCCCTCACACACACCTCGTTCGTGCATACACCGAATGCACCAGTGCTTTTAGCCATGCATTCATGCACCTACGAGATGTGTGCGTGGGTATTGTGAGGGACTCTTAATTTGTTTACAAGGAGATAAATGCAGTTCTCAAAATGTATGTTCTGTCACACACTCACTGAGACAGTGGGTGGGAAGATGGGAGGTTGTGTGTGGTGCATGTTTGTGTGTTTGGTTTGTATGTGTGTGTAGGAGGCCACTAGTTTGCTTTACCGTTTGACTTTAAGTCTTTGTGACATTGGTCTGTATTATATATCTGTGTTTGTGTGTTTGTCAGGAGGGGAACAAAATCCACAGTGGAGAGATGGAAAAACATTGAAATGGAAGAGGTCCCGACCACGACCACCACATATCAGTTCAATTTCACAGCTAAGGGTTTACACGGCAGGTATACTGTACATTGGTTAGGTTGTAACTCGGCCATTTGCAGTTATGGAACCAAATTAAGGGGTTCGAATTACTGACACTTAAAAACTGAAGTGGCTTCCAACAGTTCAACAATGTTTGGATTGTATTCAGGAGATTCTGCCTGTGCTGAAAGTTTACAATGCTGGTAACAAGGTTCAGCAGGAATATTAAAGAAGTAGTTTGACGACTGCTTTCTTGCTGAGAGTAAGATTGATTGATACCACTCTTGTTTGTACATAAAATATGATGCTACAGCCAGAAGCTGTTTAGATTAGCTTAGCATAAAACTGGAAAAAGGGCTAGGCTAAAGAGCTAGCTGGCTCAAAGGATGCAAAAGCGCCTTAACAGGATAAAGTATTAAAAGATATATTTCATTTGGTAAACCCATACAACAAACAGAGAATATCTTTGTAGTAACTTAATGAAGTCTAGCATCGGAAAGTTCGTAGCCAATACTGACACAACCACCTGATACAAATATAATAATCACGTTTTGACGATAGATATTATACCCTCTTTTTTCTTAGTTCGCCAGGCCATCCCAGCGTAAATGTTGAACATTAAAGCCTGCATATTAAATACACTTGATGAAACTTTATTCGAGGAGTTTTGGATGACTGGCTCAAATCACATTAAAAAGGCGTTTATTTTTCCCCAAGATTTTCCAGCTATATCTTTGTGGATTTGAACCAGGAAAGTTCCAGCTCAACTTGACATATATCACTAAAACTGTAAATGGGTCGGTAACCAATACAAACAAATTGGAAAACTAAGCAGTTTGCTATTTCCAAGAGCTTTTAGGAATATGCTGTATCTGCATTGATAGCACTTATAAACTTTGTATTAGATGGGTTTTCGAGGTAATCTGAAGCCATAACTGTGCTCAGTGCCAATAAACAGTTAAAAGTGCTGTTCTCAGAGGTTATTACACCATATCATGCACTATATCTTTGCCAGGAAACACAAAGCACTTACTAGAAACTCAAATGGACTATGAGAACCAGTAAAACACGAGGGGTTTGGGCAAAGAAAAGGTAGCAAAAACAACAGCGACTACCCCAAGTTGTCATCTTCAAAGGCCCTTTGTTAGTAGTGGAAAAGACTGAATGTTGCCATTTACGTTCGCCATTTTCACCCCGAGACAATATTTTATAGGCCCTTCAGAGAGGACCTTTTCGCTTCCTTTTCCTGTGGTTTGGCGCGGGCCGGGCTGTCGGGAGAGGGGAACAGCCAAACCCAAATGTAGATGCTCAACTTGGCAGAGTCTGCACGGAGTGTCCTGACCAGACAAAAGCACAGAGAGAAATACAGCCATTTATTTATATTCGCTGCGGTTTTGCGTGTTGCGTCCTAGACTTCCAGACCCCGGGTGGATATTCCGTCTGAGGACGAAGACAGATGGATGGCTTTCCATTGACATGCTCAGAGGAACCGTCAGGATTAATGTCAGATCCATATGTGTTAATCGAGTGCGAGGATGTGATGTGTGGTCCGACCCATCCCCCAACAACCCTTTTATCACTTCACATGCTGTAGGTCTTTCAGAACAGGTTAGGCTTGAAGACAGACTATCCTGTAAAAGACATTTCCTATGATTGTCGGTAATGGCAGAAGCAGAGAAAGTAGGACATTCGATCCTTGTCAAAAACAATTGGGGATGACCTCACTGCTGTCAGCCAAGGTATGGAAGCAATTTAAAAAGGAGCTCCCCTGAATTGCTTATGTGTTCATATTTGTAAAACTTCACTTCATCTAACCTCTACTTCAGTTTCATGCAGATGTTGCTAAACTGAAAAAACTGAACCGTTGACTTTAATTAAATGTATCATGTCAACAGATGTCACAAAACGGTATTAGGTGTGATGAAAACAATAATATTAAGTTGAACCTGACATACTTAATATGTTTGCATTCAACTTACCTAATGACATCTGTGGACATGATACATATAATTAAAGTTTCAGATGTTTCCGTGTACTTTGGCAACCTCACGATATGAGGATATTAAGGATTGGGGTTTTATAACAAAAACTGAAAATCCTCCAACAGAAACTGTGCTCTCTGACTCACACCTAGGTACTGTTTCTATGTGGGAGAGCCCATAAATGAGTCAACCGAAGCTATTTCTATATAGGCTTAGAAGTTAGGAGGGGGGAGGGCTATATATGTTCACACACATACACACACAGTGGCTGTGGCTAGCTAGACCTCTCTGGTCAGGAGCCGGTGCCAAGAGCAAGCCAACCAGTGGAACAGTGGGAGACTTGTGCCTGGTTTTGGAGCTCTGGCGCTCTCCCGACCTCGCTTCAAAATACACTGCGGCTTCGAGGAACAGCACTCTCAGCAGTAGGGAGGCCAAGCATGGAAAATTTAGACGCAACAAGAAAGACGGAGGGAAAAAAGAGGCAGTCGAAATTTATGTGCTCATCCACATTTGCGGCCGGGAGCTTTTTCTTAATGCTTTTAACAAACTTACTGTAAAAAAAAGGTTCCCGGAAAAAATGTTTCAAATCTGAAAGTGAAAGAGAAAAACTGCAGTGTAACAGTTTGTATCCAAACAAAACGAGGATTATATGTTGCAATGTGATGACAAGTTGCACAACCAGATGTTTGGAAAATGTCACGCTGTATCAACTTCCATGTGCTTTTTGTTCAGAATTATTGAAACCAAAAACGTGTTCAGCAAAGCCGTGGATTAACACAATACAAAGCAGAGAAATAATTGACACTGTTGCCCCGTAGTGAACGTGTTTGCATTACTCACTTGTTACGGTGTAAGCCTGCTGATCCAGCGATTGTAAGCATGACACAGACTAGCTGCTCTGACATCTCACCTGACACCAGAGGCATAATAACACCTTGTCGGGCTAATAGTGTGTGTTATTGCTGCAGTACCCTGTAATCTCTTCCCTTTCTGACGCTGGTAATGACTTGAAATATCAAACTGGCCTGCAGTGATACAAGCCATGCAGACACAAATAGTATGTCATACGGTGACACAAACACAAATGCTAACGAACATGAACAAAACACACGTGCACAGCTTCCAGTGAGCTCACCGGAGCCTGAAAAAGGGAAATTACGCTTTTGTTTTCATTTTCAGGTTATTTTATCGGCAACTGATCTTGTGTTTTTGATCTGAATTAGATAAAGGTTAATGCAAGATAGCGCCATGCTAGGTGGCAGCCTGCTTATTATTTTTAACACTTTATTATCTTGCTTGTGTGTGTTTTTTTAAAATCTTTTTTTTATTGAGTCAGGCACAATGAGTTTACATTTATACAGTCAATATATTTTTTTTTTTTTCCCCCTTTCCCCCCCCTCCCGGTCCTAGCTAGTAAATTAAATAACTAACTAAATAAATAGATACATGTATAGGTAAAAGTAAAGTAATGTAGAAGATAATATTAAAAGAAAATTAATAGATAAGGGAATAAAGAATAGTAACCCATATACTCACATATGTATACCCACATATACACATACATGTGTGTACATACCCACACATATGTACACATGCACATACATACACGTACCTACATACATACATACATACATGTATACAAAGACAAATTATAAAATATTTGTTTATTTTTTCTACCATTTCTTTTTCATTTATTTAAATATGATCCTTCTTTTAAAATTTAGTTTGCAGTAATTGGCGCTTCAAAGTGTATATTTGCTCATTTAATCTACAGATTTGTATCTTTCACTGTCACTATTTATGTATTTTAATTTGTAGTTCTGTTTTATTTTCTACATTGAGAAGTTTCTATTTTAGGTTTGTTTATTTTTCTACTCTTTTTTATTTTGTGCAATGCCCTGTTCCCAAATCAAATTAGGATCGATAAAGTACATCTAATCTAATTTAAAAATAGACGAATAAGACTCATCCAACCCACGTACTCATTCCGGATAACATAAAAAGCGTCTTTGGGTACTGAACGATATATCTTCCGTCTTATCTTTGAGAAATACCCACCTAAAAAAGCCCCTCTCACTGTTAAATATGTCTTATGTTTGCTTTGAAAGTACACAGGTGAGATGGCAGCCACATAAGAACAAGCAGGTACGGTTGAAGTATAACCAGAGGCTCATATCAAAGACAGTGGAATTTTTCTTTTTTATGTCTCGGTGGAGACTTTTATTTTCCTTTCATCGTTTTATTTGCTTGCCTGCGAGAAATCACAGTGTTTTCTCTGTCAGTCAAACGGAGCTGAGACTATGGTGCATACGTTCAACGGTGCGCATCAGAGAGGATGTTTGATCAGTTCTGTGTGGGCCTCATCCTGTCTGTCTTAGCGCTAATCCCTCTGCACTGATACAGAAATAAGTACACATCAAATACAGGCAGCAGCAGGGGAAGAAACACTAGATTTGCATCACTTACTTATGGAAGCCCATTTCCGCCACTTGAAAAAAATTAAATCCCCATGAAAAGTCATAATAATGAGATAAAAAGTCATAATTATGAGATAAGAAAGTCATTATGAGATACTTTGTCACAACAGACAAACTAGCAGCTCTTTGGCTCGAGTTCTCCTATTTACATGTATCTTGACATGGAAATGGATTGTGAGTACAATGAGGACTACTTTAAACGTGGATTTACAACAGTTGTCTGAGAAGTAGCCATCTACACTCAGTTTGTCATAAAGGTCCATCCAAAACTGGACACACTCACTTCGCAAGGTCAGCCACCATCGTTCAATACGCTGGTTTCCAGTAGGGATGCACGATATTGGTTTTTTGAAACAGATACCGATAGCGATAACTTCCTGCTTCTCAAGACCGATACCGATAACCGATAATAATATTATATATATATATTAAATGTACCTGTAGTTTTTGCACACCTGGTGGTAAAAAAAAGACTAGTAGTGAGCAAATGACATGAGCATTACTACTATGAACATAACAAAACCAAGAACAGTTTTGACTCTTCAAAGTGACCATATTTATTTTCCCAAATAAACATAATTGAGTCAATCAGTCAATGTTTGTAGTCTTTGTCCAGCCACTGCGCCGTCAGACCTAGCATGCTAACGGGGCTAACATCACTGGTCCATATGTCCGTGGTGAAACTTATGTCCCGTATATCGTTATCGATCAGAGTATGAAGGAGTGTGCATTGCATTTGTTAATACAAATAGCAAGCGAACTATCTAACTCTGAAACGTTGAAATAGTCCCATACTACCGACGACAAGTTTGTTTACTGTCCTGGCTTCACGGCTGCACACCATTTACTTCACAGCCAGGCATGAGTTAGGGAGCGCTGGATTTGTGAAAAACTCCCCTCTTCCTAAACCACTAATACCACAGTACTGGCAAACGGGAGGAGCCGAGTGAAAAACAAGCGCCCCTCATCCCAATCCACCCACACCGCACCACTAGTTTCCAGTGCTTGGACCAAAGGTTGTCTGTTTCAGCTTGGTTCTCAGAAAAATGCAAAAACTGCTGCATTTCAGCCATATGGCCATTTTCTGTTCCTAAATCAAGTCTGAGTCTGGCAGGGCACCCACCAGCATTGATAACAGCATCAATAAAGTAGCCAGCGATGATCTTCGGCTCTTTGTTTGTTTTGTAAGCTGCAAGCAATATCATCTTTCTGGAAAACCCGTCAATGCATCCACTGATTGCAATTCCAAATGGCTTAAGCTTGTCGTAACCATCAATGTGCCATACATAGTTTGGACCGCAGCTGTGGTAGATGCGCCTTCGCAGTCTGTTTCTTGACCTCAGATCAATACCTTCACCATTTTATTCAGAGCTGCTTCTTGCTTAAAATCCTTTCAAGGGTGCGTTTGCTTAGTACAACTCCATGTGAATCAGCAAGCAAATTAAGTATTTCATCTGTTGTAAATCCACGTTTAAAGTAGTCCTCAATGTACTCACAATCCATTTCCGTGTCAAGATAAATAGGAGAACTCGAGCCAAAGAGCTGCTAGTGTGTCTGTTGTGACAAAGTACTTTTTATCTCATTATTATGACTTTTTATCTCATTATTATGACTTTTTATCTCATAATTATGACTTTTCATGGGGATTTTATTTTTTTCAAGTGGCGGAAATGGGCTTCCATACTTACTAGCCAAGAAACAGAACAGTGGACACAACAAAGTACATTTTGCAGCTTGTATAAGGCATTGTTTTGCATGTCTAAAGTCAAATTCCAAACAAGTCAGAGACACTCATTACATATGTTTACATTTACATACTGGGATTTGATTTTTGTTGACCACTGCATCGTTTTTGAATGCAAACTAAATCAGCTTTGGTATCTTTTTCTCCAATTTTTGCTTAGTTAAGTTACCTTTAGTTATTTATGGTTCCCTCTGCAACGTGATTGGATGGTGTCGGATTGGTTCAAACTAATTGGATCGACTTGGATCGTTAAAGTGACTATGTGACATATTTTTTCTTGGGTCAAAGTATTTTCAGGTCAAAGAGCTTGACAACAAGTGAAATTATGAGTCATCGGTGTTGAACTCTGAGTCGAGTTGCAACTATTTTAATTTTCAAGCCTGACTCAAGTCCAGGTTATGTGACCTTATTCCACACCTCTGCAAACATTTAGTCAGCTGACATATAAACGTTTAATAGCTCAGCCCACAATCTCAGGTATGTCATTGGTCCATTTCCGGTTCTTTCACTGATTTGGTTCAAACTAATTGGATCGACTTGGATCGTTAAAGTGGCTATGTGTCAATACTGTTACGATAATGATATAGGAAATTAAGGGACATTTGTTGCACGTCTTTTCTTGGGTAAAGGTGTTTTCAGGTCAAAGAGCTTGACAACAAGTGAAATTATGAGTCATCGGTGTTGAACTCCGAGTCGAGTTGCAACTATTTTAATTTTCAAACCTGACTCAAGTCCAGGTTATGTGACCTTATTCCACACCTCTGCAAACATTTCATCAGTGCACATATAAACGTTTAATAGCCCTGCTCACGTATTTTATTGGTCCATTGCCGGTTCTTCCACGAGGCTTTGTGAGAAATTGTAATATTATTTGGTTTGCACAGTATGTGCTCAAATTATTATACATATAACAAAAGCCAACATTTTTGGAAAAGTACTGCATGTTCTCAACCCTGTGTGATGAGATACGCCTGAGGATCTGAAATCAAACATGTTTTGTCTGCTACTCACTGGCAGTTACCTCAACACACCTCAGCACACCTCAACACACTTCAACACCGGGTGAGTTATGATGCACGGGCACGCCTGCGACTGAGGGAGGGACACAAACTGATGAGAAAAAGAAAAAAAATCACACAACAGAAAACTGCGCCAAGAGAAGAAGTACGAGCTGAAGGTGGGATGGGGAAGTGAAAAGGGGAGTGAGGGGGGGGAGACATGTAGGGTGAGTGACTGAGTGAGTGAAGAGCTGAAGGAGTGGATGAAGGGAGGAAGGGAGGAGGAAGGGGGGGGGGGGGGTTGCTTCCTGTCGCCATTCCTGCCTGCCCACATAGACAGCCCGAGAAAGAAAGAGAATATCTGGGCGGACTGCAAGCCACATGACATTTTCTCTCTCTGGGTCCCTTGCTTTTGCCTCCCTCGCCGAGTGATGTGCTCCCTCCCTCCCCCTTCCCGTTCCCTCCCCCTCTCCCTCCCTTCCCCTGCCCTTCAAAGCTTCGACATGTCATCTCCCACCACAAAAACAGAGGTGGGAAGACTCGCTGGCGCTACCGCTGCCTCAGGGTGTCTGGCGCTAAAGCTGCCTGCAAATACAGCAGAGGAGGAGGAGACAGGGAGAGAAAGAGAGAAGGAGGGAGGGAGGGAGGGA
>CALSBZ010046622.1:117932-129974 GCA_943591055.1 Gobionotothen gibberifrons
ATCCATCCATCCATCTATCTATCCATCCATCTATCTATATATCCATCCATCCATCTATCTATATATCCATCCATCCATATATCCATCCATCCATCTATCTATATATCCATCCATCCATCTTTCTATCTATATATCTATCCATCTATCCATCTATCCATCCATCTATCCATCTATCCATCCATCCATCTATCTTTCTAATGTGTTGTCTGGTGGCGATGCAAACACACAAACACACATCCTATGCTTTCTCTGGTTGGCCTGGTGCAGCCTATCCCAGCATACAGTCTCTCTCTCAGAGACAGAACCACCACAGAGGCAGCCTAGAGCCCCCAGTCTGAGCACGCACAGGCAGACAGTCATATTTCACTCTCAGAGAGGCTTCAAGAACCAAAATGTAGAGAAACCACAGCAAAGTGCCACAGGGCACCAAACGGGAAAAACAACTCGGGGAACAAGGGAGTTAGGCGGCATTCAGGCAACAGTGAAATCTCCTATGATCATTTATTTTTGCTAGGTTTGTACCGCCTATTGTATGGAGCCAGTCTCTGTCATACAACGCCTGAACTATTTAAGTGTTTACTCGTGAAAACTATTTGTGTCAACTCAATAAAGGTGTGAGGGACAAAATAAGGATCTGTATTAAGATTTATGAATGTGATATATCTCGAAAAGCAAGGTATCATCATTTCTACTTTTAGTTTCTTGCCATGGATTGTCAAGAAACTGGAGTTTGGATCTAAAATATAGCAGAGTAGCATAATTCATTGTATTGTCATGGCAATTTGGAAACTTTTCCTCCTAAACAAAGTCTTTTTTGTGGTCATCTCCATAATGGTTTGAGCAGATGTCATCACATGTTCTTGATTTATGCAAAACTAGCATTTTACAGCAACAAGTTTTTCCTCTTTCATTAATTTAACGCAGTAAAAATGTCATATTTGTGCAGCACAAACAAGTTCATTTCTGTTTGTGGTGGTTAGAAAATTGTAAGCTTGCTGACACTTCAATGATTCAAGTTTAAAAATTCACAAACAGGACACAAATTAACCAAAAATCAAAGACAAATCCTAATATGAGTCACATTGTTCCTGACCAAAGCAGAACTTGCCCATTCTTTCATTTTTCTTTTTTAGGGGGTATGTCACCCAAGAATACAGACAACAAAATCATCATGAAGATATTAAAGTCCTCTTTAATATGTATAGTGAGGGGGAGGGCAGCATTTTGGTTGCACTGCAGGTTTTGGTGCTTTGATTTGATCTGTTAGACAACACTGCCACCTGCTGGAGGAGATGTGTATTTTTAGCTAGAGCTATAATCACATAAATACTTATTGGTAAAAGAATAAAGGCACTAGTCAAAAGTAATTCGCAAATACTTTGACAGTGGATGATTTAGGATTTACTATAGCAGTCAAATATCATACATTGTTTTATGTTTTGATAAATATATATACATTTTCCCTCAAAGATAGTATTTTCCAAAGAAGAAATAGGACCACATGTAATTACAGAAACGTTCAACAACATCAGACACCAAAAAAGGTTTCAGTATTGTGAATGAGAGGAAGAAACTATTATTTATTGTGTAATTCTATTTGTATACGTTTGTGACTGCGGATTTGAATATCCTACATATTTCAACATGTTACAAAATTGTAATTTCTTCCAAAAACAAGATAAAGAAAACATTTTTGGTCCAGTATTTTTATATAAGAAGGAAAACCAGTCAACATATTCAGTTTCAGGATTAGGATTGTTTTATATGTTGAAGATCATGGGAAAGAAACAATTCTTCCTTTTAGAGTTAATTTTATTTATGGGAAAATGTCACTTTTACAAGAAAATATGGAATGCCTCAAACTCAATTTTGTTCATTTCTACAAAGTAGTTTTATGTCACTTTTCTCTACAGGACTGACCACCTCCATTGAAGCCCACTCTGTCTCCATGAATGGACTCATTTGTCAGTGTTAAGATGGGTCCAGATGGTGTGGAGATAGCAGGTCGGCCTTAAAGACGCTCTGTCAGACTAAGAGGTGATGATATCAAGTCTCCACTCTAAAGTTCTAAACTCACCACCATGCAGCAGCATCCTGACTCATCTGATAACACTGAACTCTGTCAACAGGAGATTATAGCCCTCAGCTCTGACAAAGAGAAGTCCTTGACTGCCATCTTGTGTCATGTATCTGAATTTGCTTGTTTCTCCTCTTAGGAGAGAAACACAATACAATTATTTAGAACATTACAAAACTAATTCATGTAAAAGTTCTATAATAAAAGCAGTGATGATATGGTGAATATGGTGGCATGTACTATTATGAAAACAGTAGCCTACCTTCAAAGACAACAAATAAATGATGCACATATGGTACTTTAGAAGTAATGTAGCCTACCTACTATATCCCTGCATGGTGATGATCTATGAAATACAGTTGCACTTCAGCAGAGGTCGAAAGAGCACTACCGGTAGTCAAGTAAAAGCACAGGTGCTTTAAAGACATTTTACTGAAGAAAATTCAAGGTACTACAAATTAAATCAAAGTAAAAAAAGTCACAGATACGTCACAGTGTGAACATTTTTAAGGGATGGAGGTATGATGGTAAATTATAGTACTATTAAACTAAGGCCACAAAGTAAGCTGCAATATATCTACAATTATACACAACAAGTAGAGCAACATCAGCAACAAGATCCATATTCTCCAAACTAACAATAAACTCAATTTGTATAGATGCCACTTTGCAGCCTTTCCATAGAACTGGCTTTTAATTTGTAAATATAACGACCTTCCTCTTAGGCCACACTACAATCAACCAGACAGAAAGACAAAACCCAGCAAATAAGCAAAATGACATGATAATTAAAAACACCAATGGACACCACAGCGTGTGCAACAACAAGCAAGCTCATAGGGCACACACATAATTACCAAGCCACTTCTAATACACTCAACAACAGAATGCAAACATCAGCAAGGCAGAAAACATGGCCATGTAAACACTATAAACACAGAGACAGCTCGTAAAACCCCAAGCAAGGCAGAGACTGTGCAGCTTTTAGCATATGTTAGCTATTGTTAACCGTTTAAATGTAATGAGTTAGTTTTACTCACCAGTTTGAATGTCATGCAGTCTTCTTCCTCACAGCATAATATAACCAGTCCAGTGGGCCTCAGTCCTCAGTTATTGGGCCTCTGTCTTGGCATCTCTGTCCCAGTATAACTAGTTCACTGGGCTTCTGTGTAGGCCTCTCTGTCCACTTGGCCTCAATCCACTGGTTCTTAGTTCACTATGCCTTTCTGTCCCAGTATAACAAGTCCATTTGGCTTATGTCTGGGCCTCTATGTCCCAGTATTAACACTCCACTGGGTCTCAGTCCACTGGGCCTCCATGTCCCAGTATAACCAGTGCACTGTCTGTCCCACTTCATTCCTGAACATTTGTTAAAAGTTTTTTTTAACTGATTGGGGCTCTGCAGTTGCATCAGGGTGTATTGTCACAAACAGCAGGAGGGTTTCACACTCCTTACAGAGGGGAAAGAGTTCCTCCATCAACACAGAACTCACTGCTCCACCGTGAGCATTAGCATTAGCATTAGCCACACCCAGGAGAGACCTGTTGGTGACGCAGCGTGGGTGTGGTCGCAGGTGTGTTTGATTTGCGTCACTTTGCGTGCTCTGCGGGTGGGGCATTAAACAAGGGTTAATTATTACAGGGAGACGCTCCTTTCTGCTTCTCGTTTTGTTTTGTTTTCCGCTATACATATGTACAAATAATGCCAACCGTAAACATAAGCCATCAAGGTGTGCTTCATTTTATTGCGTTGTTGTTGATGTTTCGTGTTGTTTACTAGGTGATTTCACCGGAAGTGCCGTTCATGACCCAATTAGCATTTATTTATTTGTATTTAAGGAAACAAGATTATAATCACATCTCTGAGGTACAATAACATTATGTACCGGTAGACACAAAAGAGTTTATATCAGAGTTAATTAGCACAAAAAAAGAAAAAATCCGAAAGAAAATTAAAAGTGTTTCATGAAAGAATTGTCAAACAGGCTTCTTTTTTATTATCACTTTCTTATTCTTACGTGTTCTTATTGTAGTGCTATGTTCATTCATTTCCTTCATGTCCATGTGCTTTCTTTCCATTACTAAAATTAACCGCACAAATAAAAATAGTTCTTTATTGAGTGTGACCAAATGAAAGTCCATGAAAGATGTTTTGACTCTAGTTAAGATACACGAAATAAATCAGACACAGGTGATCTAATTTATAGATAGGGATCAATGTCAGTCCCATACTTAGTCGCCTGGCCTGCATTCGGGGCTAAAGCCCGGACAATTCTCCCTCAATAATATAAAATACATTAACCGTGCTTTACCGGAACCTCCTCATGACACTAGAGAGGACGGCAGGATTGTAATTTCCCGTGTTCAGTGAATGCAATTATTATGTAAAAGATTATTTCCGAGGCACACCTTCATATGATCATTATAATTGTAAAAAAAAATTGAGAATAAATGAAAAACAGTTATGAAATGCTATATGACAGTAAAACAAGAATAGAGTTTAAAAGGGGAGTGATTTGTAAAATATCCATAAAGAAAAAGAAAATCTGTTTACAGTTCTGTTTTCATATCGGTGTTGAGAGATGTATCCATAGATTCATTTCATTTCAAACCTTTATTTATCCAGGTGAATCCCTTGAGATCAATTGATCTCTTTTTCAAGGGAGACCTGCTCAAGTAGGTTCCACATGAAACATAAAAACATAAAACAGAACAACAAAAAGGACATCATACAGCATCATTACAGGGATTACAATTTACAATAACTATCCACATGAACAGGTACCAACAGCATCCGATTGTGTAGCATCCAACCGAGCTTTAAAAACATTTAGTGGCACCAGATTGCTCAGTTTGCAGACTGTTCCAAGACAGAGGAGCTGCGCATCTAAAAGCTATCTTCCCTAAGACAGTCCTAGCAGTTGGCACATTTAATAAAACCACAGCATGCGATCTCAGGCGGTAGCCACTTACAATTCGCCGTGAGATCAGGGAGCAGATGTCGGATGGAAGTTTCCCTAACATGGCTTTGTATATAAAAATGTACCAGTGACTGAGCCTCCGTACAGTTAGTGAAGGCAAACCTGCCCTTGCATACAGGGTACAGTGATGGGTTAATACTTTACAGTTTGTCACAAATCTCAGTGCACTGTGATACATACGCAGCATCTAACTTGATCAGGTAATGGGCAGGTGCATTCATATAAATCAAATCACCATAGTCCAGCACAGGTAAAAAGGGCACAGTGACTAGCCTTTTCCTGGCCTCAAGCGAGAAACAGGACTTGTTCCTTGTTGTTGTTTGTTAGAATTACTAACAAAGAATTACTAACAGAGCACTTATATACTAATGAAGGACTGGCTTATCTAAAGCCAGTTGAGTAGCACTTGAAATGTTTTGGCTCTATGAAACCTGATGTACTTATATGATTCTGTTTTCTACAAGTTTGTATCTCCTTGATCGAATGCACTTATTGTAAGTCGCTTTGGATGAAAGCGTCAGCTAAATGCAATGTAATGTAATGTTCCTGTTTTAGATTAAGATTAAGATCTCTTAATTTTGCTCTCAAAGTGCACCAGATTGATGCATTTAACTTCAATATTTAAAAAATATCCTGGGGGAGCATGCCCCCGGAACCCCTACCCCTTTCACACCAACGCGGTGCCAGGGCCGGTTCGGAGCTGGAGCTTGAAAATCACCGTTTTTTCCTGTTTACACCGCAGCGGAGCCGCCTCTAAGCATATTACCATAGTAATTAATGCTGCAAAGCTGGGTATTTTGAGCTTGGCGCATGCAGAGGCTAACAACAGCTAGCTCTAACGCCATCGAATAGGACGTATATATTTACCTTCTTTCTCCTACGGAATCGTCGATGATGATTGTAAAGAACTTTTGAATGTAGCATGTAACGACTGTAAAGTTGGTAGTAAAGTCGTCCCATTTCTTCCATTTCGTTTCGACAGAGCAAAACCAAAACGAGTAGCGCTTCAATACAATCGGTAATTGTTGTTGTTGTTGTCGATGTGAGGGGTTTCCACGCGGTTTGGCTTTATGAAGCAGGCACGCAAACGGTTACGTCATGACGCAAACGATGACGCAATGACGCAGCACCAGTCGGGCTCTGAGCGGTGTGAACAGAGCGGGAGCTGAACCGAAGAACCGGTTCAGAAAAGCTCTAGCACGGAGCTAGAACGGGAAAAGCCTTGGTGTGAAAGGGGCACTAGAGGATGTTAGGTCCACTCCCCACTTATAAAAATAGCACTTTACCCCTGCTTACACCTATATGCCGTGAGATGATTATCGAGCCTTCATTGTAGCAGTCGCGGGTGTGCACTGTGTGTGTGTGGAGTGTTGCAGCAGAAAATTCAGCTGTAGCGCCCGGTACCTTAATGGGAAACCCTACATGTTTGAGCACCCTCTATGAAACGTCAAGCTACTCCACAGCACCCCCAAAAGAAAATCTCTGGCGGCGCCGCTTTGGGCTAAGCCCCTAATGTTTCCAGGTCCAGGAAACGCCCTTGCTCTCACCTCATTATTTTACTAGTATCTTTGTACTATCAGCTACTCAAACAAAAGAATACAAATGCACAAAAGACAATAAAAGAAAAACGTGATCAGCTGAACCATTCAGGCCTATGTTGTTAATGTTGTTATTTAAGTCAACATACAAATAAATCATAGTCTAACCACACAGAAGACAAGCTGCTTTTGACTGAATTAAGAATTCAACAGGGAATAAGATGTTGGCTGTTTATTTATTTTGTTAAGAAAACGCATGAAGTTGTCAATATGGATAGTTACCAATAGACCACTGTTCATTTTTATAAACTGTGAATGCTATCAAGATGCATTAAGGTGATTCTCTTATATACTCAGTCCTTACAGAAACAAGGTCGGCACATTACATATCCCATGATGCAACTGCAAGTAGGTGATCCAGAGCAATTAAGGTAACATATTTGACATACATGTTAAGGTGATTTGAAGCTTTCTAAAGACGACCCTTGGACATAATTAAACTTGTTTTGCATCAGCAGAAATGTCATTTAATGTCTTAAAAACAACACTAAAGGGGTCACACATTTTGAAGGTGAAATGTTTCAGACCCGTCCTGGGAGAGGGATCCCTCCTCTGTTGCTCTCCCTGAGGTTTCTCCCATTTTTTCTCCCCTTTAAAACTGTGGGTTTTGCGCGGAAGTTTTTCCTTGTACGATGTGAGGGTCTAAGGACAGAGGGTGTAGTTTTTCTCATATTGATACTCCGAACAATCTGTGCTGTTGTATTTGATGTAAAGTGTCCCTACTGTAGGCTATTTTTATTCTGTACAGCACTTTGGCTCGACCAAAAATCGCTTATAAATGTGCTATATAAATAAAACTTGATTTGATTTGATTTGAGACTCAGTGAGCATTGCAGACCCCAAACGGTCCTGCAGAACAGCCTCTGATGGAAACACGGTGTTCTGTCATTACAGGAGCTCTTTGTGACTCAACCATTTCACATGCAAATGCCCTGCCTCTGATTTCTTTGATTCAGCTCTCCATGTTAGCTGTGGGTTACACCATGTGACCACGAGGGGCTTTTCAGGTGTAATTGCCTTTCAGGGCTAATTGTCCCGGGCTTTTTGTTGCTCTTAGAAGCACCTGTGCGTGGATCAAAGCATTTGCTGTGTGTGTCAGCTTTGTTTCAAGTGGGTGTCCTTACAGCACATTGTCAAGTAATTGCCTCTCCAGAAATGTCTATGGCCACTGTTGGAAAAAGAGCTCACCTTTCATTAGAGAAGAGCATTTGTATGGCTAAGTTAGTAAAGATCAAGGTTTGGTAACAGCGTAATCATCGCAGGAGATGGAAAATGAATGAACCTACTGATAGAATGAGGATTAAAAACGACAAGTATTGACGTATATTAGATTATTATGTGCAGGACATTTCACACTAACTTCATTGCATTTGAAAGGTCAACCGTTCATTTTTACTTAATGAGACCTTGTTCCATCTTCTTCTGCTTGACTTCTGTAAAAGTAAAATTCAAAATAAAGTTGAACAGCCAAGAATAAAGTCAAAATACTGTTTAACTTTGAATATGAAAAGAGGTGCTGCAGCACAGGAAGTATGAGAAAAATAAAGAGCTTTTTGAACATTAAAACATGGAGACATGTCACAGTAGAGACACTACATACTGATATGAACCTGAAATGCATAATATGGCCCCTTTAAAAGTTCAATATTTATTCTCGACATTTCAAATGTATTCTTGAAAAGTGTTTAAACTTTTCACAACATTTTAATGTAATTCTCAATCAATCTAAAACGTCCCCCTTTCTGACTAATTCAATAATTGCCACTTTTTTTTATTTTTTTATTCTTGAAATACAGAACAAAGTATTTGTTGCATGGCTCTTATACTATTCTTCAACCTTCAGCATTTCCATCCTAAATCTTTATAATTCAATAAATATCTCAGGTCAGAGGTCACATCTGCGTTGTTGTGTAATTGGATACTTCCAGAACTCGCTGCCAGTCCAATAAAGCTCTCTCTTCAAAGCAGGTCGTGATATTTGCAGAGCGTCGGTCAAAGCGCTGCATGTCCTGCCCTCATCAGTGATATCAAAGAAGCATGTGCACATCATAAGGATAAAAATAGACCAACAGCAGAACAGATGTCCAATAAAAATGGAAATGAAAGATGACAATCTCAAAAGCAAATATTAAAACTTTAATATTATTGTGGGGTTTTCTGATAATTGTACATCTTTGGAAGACATCTTATACCAACTGTGAAACAACGGAGAAAATACATTTGAAAAAACATTTTATTAACCATATATTGAAGATTAAATGGCTGCAAAATACTGAAAACTTGAATTGTAAATTATGATCTAATAAAGCAAACCCAGAAATATCTACATGCAATGTGCATCAAAATGGTTGGAGGGGAGGGGTCTAACAGCATGGGGTAGAGGTATAAATGCACCCTGAATGCAGATAGGGCGATCAGAATTACACTGCATCTGTCTCTTCAGCTAAAGAAGAAAAACTGCTGTTTTGATTGAAGATTTACGGGACCAAAAACATTTCTTCCTGACTGAGAAATGGAAAACTGGAAGCTATGGCTGCTTGTTGTGACTTTTTGTGCTCTGCTGCAGACCTATCAGGCGCTGTCCTCCAGTGAGGGAGAGGAGAGAGAATTATCTCCAGACTGGCAGGTGAGCGTACGTTTTTACTTTGGGGCAAATAGAGATTATATAAAATATTATTTTTTATTGCTGGAGGTTTTTTTAATGTCTGATTAAATGCTTTGTGGTTAATGATAATTTAGGGATTTTTTACAAACCAAAAATATGCATTCAGTCCGCTCTTTAATTATTTTTCTGCAATAATAAATGTTTCTGGTAGGATGAGTCTCTGGAGGAAAGTCTGATCAGTCTGATGAAAAGATCCAAAGCTCTTCGCTTCCACGGACTCATGGGGAAACGCTCAGGTGGCCTCTCTACTCATCTCTTATTTAAACACATATTACATATTTTATTTTCTGTATAGAGAGTGTATATGTCTGTGGAAATTAGATTAATTAAGATATACTTGAAATGTTTTGGCTCTATGAAACCTGATGTACTTATATGATTCTATTTTCTTCAAGTTTGTATCTTCTTGGTCGAATGCACTTGTAAGTCGCTTTGGATAAAAGCGTCAGCTAAATGTAATGTAATATACTGATTTAATGATCCAACATTAGGAAATTGTTCTGTCACAGCAGCGTGTTAAAAAGGCATACATAGAATAAATTAAGATATAAATAGAATACAAATGATATATTAACAGTAAATATATACATATGAACAGTATTGAGTATCTAAAGAATGCATAATATAAAATATACATAAATAATATACAAAATAAGTTAGTATACTCTATAATAGAACAATCTACTACTAAAAAAGATAAATAAATATAGTATTCTGTACACTATATACAATATAGTATGCAAATTAATTAATACAAATTAAGGTGAGGTATTTAGAGCACAACATCTGTACATCGTGTATGCTTTCAAATATGAAAACATGATAAATGATTATAAAAAACTTGATAACCTTTTTTTTTTTTTTTACTATTCCTCAGATCCAAAGAAGCCTTTTAAAGTAAATAGACGTAAGTAGCTTGATGTCACTTTCAGGTTGTTTGTTGTGACAGCATTATTATCTCTCTCTCATGAAATGGGTCTCTTCCTCACACCGACAGGAAACAAAGGAGAGGCGTTTGTGGGTCTGATGGGAAGAAGCCTTTCCGGCGGCGGTAAGCAAAGAAAACTCCAACAAAACAAAGTGTAGCTCATTTCAAAATATCAAAGCAGCTTTATTGATATTAAAAATATCAAAGTGCTAATACACATGTAACAGCTATGATTCAAAGTACAAGGCAAATACTGTCCCACTGAAATGAAGATGTTTTATTACAGAGTCTTTAAAAAGAATATTTCCTGCAACAACCACAGCCTTCGATGTCTCAGAGAAACCACGCAAGCAAGGTATGATCGTATAAAAACCTGAGGTGTCTTAATTCTATGTGCATTCTTGCAGTGGCGCCATTTTCTTTTTATTATTCTGAGCAAATTAAAAATATCTATAATTCATTTTTTCCATTATTTGGCAGGTTCATCGGAGGAATGGGTCCACATCTTGTATTGATGGAGCTTTAAAAAGAAACAAGTGTATGTTATAATGATCTATACAATTTTACGCCAACCAAAGAAGAGTCACCATACGTCACACACTCGTCGATAACACACTCCGCTGACGTTTTCAAATCATGCCGACACTTATTGTATTAATCCCAAACAGAAACCATCTTTAAATGCACATTTCCTGAATGAAATAAAAAAATAACAGCCTGTAAACGCTGGTAAATACTTTTTTTTTTTGCATGAGAAAAGCAAAAAACATTCACGTCACACCGGATCATTTATCATTAACATTCAAAGCTTAGTAGATGTACGCAGTTGTAAAAAGAAACAGGAAAGGACATTCTCTTTTGTAGTTCGTTGATGATTGAATTTGGAACGTAGGGTGCTTCAAATCTAAAGTAAAAAAAAGTATTTAAAAAAAAAAAGTAACGTGAAAGGAAAGGATGACCACTGGTCTTTATTGACAGTTTGGAGGTCGAGGCTACTTGTGGCTGGCGAGGCTGGAGGTGAGTTCATTCTGTAGCCTGAGGGTCTTTAGTGCTCATGTCCCTTTGGGGGGGGTCCACTTCAGAGAGCTGGGGTCGATGGTTTTGTTGCTGTTGCCACGCTTGATCTCCTTCGCTCTCCACTCATCTATCAGGTCCTGAGAGGGGGAGGAGAGGAACAACTGGGCTGTCAAATATATACGCATTCAAATTACATGAAACTGAATTTAATAGGATTAGATATAAAATATTTAATAGCAGTGTCTTGTAATTTAGGGTAAAAATATTTAGTGAATATTTCCAAAACAGATAAAGGTTAGACTCCTGTCTTTCCTTTTAAAATATTTGTTTGACTGGAAGAAAATGTTGATTTTAAGATTTCACTTTTCAGCCAGATATGAGAGTTGTCCCAACATGATATAGGTTTTAACATTTTGAATGTATTGTTTGGATTTAAGCCTTTGCAGATCATTAACATGCACAAAAACCTACAGGCAAGGGACAACCCCAAAAAGGATTATAGGGCTCCTTAACGAGAGATAATAAACTAAAATATAAAAGGGTCAACGGGCCGCCATCTTACCTGTCGCTTCAACACCAAGTGCTTTCCTTTCCAATACTTCAGCATCTGGAGAGACTGCAGCGTGCTCACAATGTCCACCGGATTCACTGCCGTCTCCTGACTGATCTCTGCATCAATAAATATTACAACGGTGAAAATCATGTGTGTGTACTTTGTCTACAAACACCATCTCTTCCTGTGGTTATACATCTTTCACAACCTACACACACACACA
>CALSBZ010046622.1:149974-161819 GCA_943591055.1 Gobionotothen gibberifrons
CATAAGCAAAATGCTAACGTTATGCTATAAACGAACTACAAGCTAGTACAGCAGCAGGGTCGCACGACTTCAACGTCACACCAACTTAAGATCGTTTCAATTGACTTGCACTGAAACTGCACTTTGAACACTTTAAATATATTATTAACATTTTAAACTGTATACCCCGGTTATCTAGGCCCTTTTTGTTTTGTTTAATGTATACATGTCACACTGTGGGACTGCGGGAAACGATATTTCGATATTTCTGGATGTATAACACATGTAGAATTGTTGACAATAAAGCTGACTTTGACTTCGCACGCTTGCATATTTTAGCAAAGCTTTTCATTTTAGCCACACTGAATTCAACTAGAAGTCATGGCTGTGTCAATTACCAGTCTGATATCGTTTTACAAAGATGACAAGAGTGTAGATAGAGGAGAGAACCACTACAAGTCAGGACACGTAAAACAGTGCAGCCTAGATGAAGGTGTGCTTACCGGTGTTGTCAGGGCTAGCATGAGGGACAAGGTTTATAGAGTGTCGGTGAGTAGTGATAGCAAGAGTACCGTTAACCTAGAGTTAATTTATTCACATTAGTGACATTAATTCCCATCAACAAATCCATTTTATGTGTCACATGAAATCTTTATTACAAATATTACACACCAGAAAACACAGAAATATCCATAAAATAAACATACAGTGCTATAAACAATTAAAGGGATAATTGGGAAGGCATTACAAATGTAAATATATTTTAAATAATAAAACAATCCCACCATCACAGGTATCTAGGATAAGAGGGAATTCTCTCCACAAAATGTGAATGCCCACGTGGAGAATGGAAATGCAGTCATGCGGCTGCATTAGCCATCTTTGCCATCCATAATTTCAGCTGCACTGACACCCCCTGCCAGTGGAAGAAGCCAAAGGCAGCTAAACGTACGCATTCAGTGGAAAAGCTATTTCCTCCAACCAATAAGTAATTTAACTCGCTGACAAGAGAGCCCACCTCCGAAGATCGTGACTGGCTGAGGGACAGACTCGGAGGCAGGTTCTCAGGAATGTCTTGGCTTCTCTCCCCCGAGCCAGAAGAGGAACACTACAGCTTGGAAAAACGTACTGTTCCTGAAATTCTCAAATCTGTTGGGCATCAGGGACCTGAGGCAATTGTGGCAAGCATGGCATTGTCTGAGGAGCAACAGAGGGCAATTCAGGTGGCTACCACTGGTCAGCGAACCAACCCAAACTGGCATTTGTTCAGGAAAGGAAGGTTGACTGCCAGCAAGTTTGGAGCTTCTGCTGAGGTCAAAGCGTGTGACTGCTTCCCTTATTGCCAGGGTGCTAGGGCAACAACAGGCCCTTGTTGGTGTTTTGTCTGTACAGTGGGGGACTATGAATGAATGTGAGGGCGTCAGGGCATTCACCACTGCAACCCAGATGCAGGTCCATGAGTCAGGTTTGTGGCTCTCCAAATCAGGATTGTTGGGGGCATCTCCAGATGTTGATATTGTTTTGTTCTTTATTTTTATTGAGAGAATCACTTTGCAATTGTGTAAGTGCTATATAAATAGTTATACTAATATTATTGTTGTTACCATCATTACTTTTATTAATGTCTTCTTTGTCTTCTTTATTTATCGCTGCAGAAAGGATCATGCCAGCCCACATCAAACACCTGATCAAGAACTTGTGAATCTTCAGGCAGAAAAGATGAAAACACCTGTTCAAAGTTCCAGTTTCCTGTACATCGAACCATGCCTGTCCTCTGTTCCACATGTCTTCAGTCAGTTCTGGACCCCATGACTCGGACACTAGTTCTACCAAGGCTCATTAGAGGTAAGCAGTGGTAGCAGAGTGGAGTTATCTTTGTATTTAGGCTGCAAGTCGACAAGAATAGATTACAAATCGCTTAAAAAAAATTTCAGACAAGAGGCACCATGTGTTACGCAGGTGTGGCGCTGAAAAAGCGAGCTTTATTATAAAAAGCCGAAGGCATGAAAAAACAAGAAACTAATAACAGAAACAAAACCGGGGAGCACGACAGACAGGAACAAACTTACAGACGGGAACAGGCAGGAGACACGGACAAGCATAGGTGACAGGTAGCAGGGACATGAAATGACGACGAACAGACATGGAGCACAGGGGAAGACAAGACTAAATACACAGAAGGGTAATCACAGGACAAGACACAGCTGGCAGGGGAGGCAGAAACACAAGGGCCACAGGTGAACACAATGAGGCACAATCAGACACAGGAGGGAAACTAACGACAGGGAGGACAGACCAGCAAAATAACCCCAAAACTAGACACACAAAAACTCAAACCCTGACATACACGATCCATAAGATAATAACACTTCCTCCAAAGTTGTTTAAACTTCTACTCCACAGTGACTTCGTTTTTTTTTTGTATTATAATAGCAGTAAATAGAAAGAATAGTCTAAGTAGTTTTGAGTGTGTATTGACTTCTATGATCCCAGAAGCCGTTTAGTTTTTCAGGTGCTCCATTTGTTGTCTCTGTTTTGTGTCTCCCTGCCCCCACCTCACCCTCTCAGCCCCCAGTTGTTGGTGGGGGGCAGAAGAAATGGAGAACCAAGAAAAGGCATCTGTTTTCCGGAAAGTTCCACGGACCAATAAGGGCAGGGGAAGGGTCTGGCATCTCCCCCAGCAGCTGATACTCACTGCTCTATATTTAGATATAGGCTACAGGGCCTGGCCACTGCATTAGAGCACACAGGACAAACTAGCCACATGCTTTTTACTTTCAGGCAGTCAAAGGAGTACAAAAAAGGAGTTTCTGTTTTTAATACTACGCAAGAATAACAATGAACAAGATTAAAATTGTGAGACCAGAGGAGAGGTAAGTGCTGTCGTCTCTCTTTGAGTCGTGACCAACAAATGCTTCCTTTACTAATTATAATATTTTAGTATTTTTGAGTCACAACTATAAAAGTTTCTCTTTGTTCTTCACAGCCAGCCAGCACGTGCGGTTTGGTATGACAGAAAGAAATACGTCACCGTCACCTTCATTGTTCATAAACCTAAAGATGTCCAGGTGGATATCCAGCCAGACAAAATGACTTTATAGTAAGTTTGAAAAAATGTAGGTGTATTGTTTCTCTGTTAGTTATGTGAATTGGTCTCTTTCTGTCTCTCTTGTGAACATGTTTCTTTCAGACAGGGGAATGATATTCTGATCAGTTGTCAATTTAACATGTGGTACATTGTGATGTTTCTGTACTAACTTGTTCCCCTGTCCTGTCTTTACAACAGCTGCAAAAACGACACAGGCGATGTCTTCTACAACGTGCTGCCCTTCTATGAAAACATTCAAATTAATGTAAGTAATCAATTTTTCGCCATGATTTATGTTCTCTGTTGAACAATCAGTGCAATGTTAAATACAGCTGTGATTTTATCTTTCCGACACATTAACAGGACTCCAGAGAAAGAGTCTATGACCGCAGCATCCATGTCTTGCTAAGGAAGCTTAAGCCTGATTATTCATGGCCTCATCTCCAGAAGGATGTGGCTAGGGTAAGTGTGTGTGTGTGTGTGTGTGTGTGTGTGTGTGTGTGTGTGTTTGTGTTTAAGTCTGGGTGAGGGTTCCTGTGTGTCAAAAGTGTGTCGACCTCACGTTGTTTCACTTTATTCACTTGTTTTGTACATATAACAGGAGAGGACTTTGAGAATACGGGAGTATGTGTGTGTGTGTGTGTGTGTGTGTGTGTGTGTGTGTGTGGATTGTATATAATTGATGATTGTCAACTATATCAGTCAATTTTATACTCATTATAAACTATACTTGGCTTTTATTTGAACATTTTCACTGATTGTGCTGTATTATCAAAGTCCTCTCCTGTTATATGTAAAAAACAAGTGAATAAAGTGAAACAACGTGAGGTCGACACACTTTTGACACACAGGAAACATTGCCTTGACTTAAGACATTTACACTATACTGAGTTAGTCAGCAGGAATTAGAGACACCCCCCAGAAACAAGCTGCTGCTACGTTAGCTGCAACATTTTAAAGTGTGTTGTTTCTCCATCTTTTTTTGCAGCCCAGCTGGATTTCCGTGGACTTTGATAACTGGAGGGACTGGGAGAATGAAGTAGAAGATGGAAAGGAAGAGTTCGATACGTACGCGGATGTGAGTAAATGACATTTGTCCAGTGGATCAACTCAATTCTGATTCAATTAACTTTTCTAGATTGTCTTTCTCAGAGTTTTCTTACGTGCCTGTGTGAGGATTTGAGTTTTCTCTTTCTCTTTTCAGATGATCCAAGAAATGACTACCAAGAATAAAGGAGAAGCACCAGATATGGACGATCTTGATGTAAGTGAAGTAGTTTAGGAAGGTTTTCCTACAAATAAATGTGAATGAATTCCTTTAAAAAAAAAAATCATTTTAATGTTGACTTTCTTCTCTCTTCCTCTACAGTCTGACTGAGTAAACATCACCTGTGTTGAAGGCCACGGTAACTTGATAGGACACTGAAGACAGTGCTATTTGCTGAAGTTTGTGGATGATTTGATATACTTGTCCAAAAATACTGTTTTTATGTAATTTATGTTTTCTATTGGATTATTTAATGGAATATTATTGTCCACTGTTTGCTGACATATTGGTAATTTGAATAAAAACAAGTGAATCAACCATGGTTTGAAAATTCATTATGATATGATGCATGGGTAATAGCCTTTATTTAAAGTTAATAGTAGGTAGAATATAATTAGAATTGGGAGGGATGAAACCCTCTGTAATGGTCACACATGCAGAGCACACAGCACACACAGTGAAATGTGTTCTCTGGTCGGGGACTTGAACCGGTGACCCTACGTCTCACAGTCCAAGCCCCTACTGAGCCACTGCCGTAATACTGGAGAAAATGTGTGTTTGCCAGAAGATGACAGTAAAGCAGCTTCATTTATTATTTCTTCATTCTTGGTATAAAAGCCTGCAAATTAACCCTCAACATTGACACAGATGCCTTCTCATGTTTATATTGTTATGTATAGTTGCATTTCATTTCAACAAACATATTTGAAATGCTTATTATCATATCTCAGTCTTCTAAAAAACAGTTTGTGAAAGGATTCTAGCACATGAAACATTTATATATTGTGTTTTTATTATAAGGCTGTTATAATACACGTACCCACATTGCCGGCAACACCTAGAAATAAGATGGGAGAGTACTGAAAATGAATAGGTCTTCAACCCCGACATTAAAAATAAAGAAAGTCTACTCTATTTTGATGAATATATTAAAGATTGTGTCATTAAAAAAAGGTAAAAGTCGAAGCCAGTAAAAGGCGGTTTATGGAGTTTGGACCACGCTGCTACCCGTAGGCCAACTGACTGAGCTGACAGCTGTAGCCGACTGAACTTACTCGTGTTTCAGGTGGAGCTTTTCCTCTAAAACACTCCAGCATGGCTTTTCAATGTCAACGAGACTGCTATATGAAAGAGGTATGGCACTTTTGAAATACAATTTATCAGCGTGTAACTCATTTACAGCCTGCAAAACACCACCTTTTACATTCATGCTCTGCAGAAGTGGTTAGCATATGGTAGCTAGCTAACGTTACAGTGGATGCAGGAGCTAGCACTGTCACAACACAATACAATTATACATTAGGTATGGTATTTGACATTACGTTATATAATGCTGTGACAACCTATAAGAAAAGTTGCATTATGTATATTTCTAGCTAGCCACTTACAGTCATGTTGTTAACCAAAACGCATAGGGTATCATATTTACCTTAGAAATGACCCAGTGTCTCATACCTAACATGCACACAGGTGCTTTTAGTCTCCATTTAGTTTTATAAAAAAGACTATACAATATGTAATAAAGGGAATTCTATACGTTTTTCTTTCCTATTAGTTTGTTACCTCTGTAGTGTCCTGCTGCCCAGCTGAGCTCAAGCATGAAGTGAATGGAAAGAAAGAAACTCTTAAAGGCTTCAATATCAAACTCCAAGACACCATCTTGTTTCCTGAAGGAGGAGGACAGGTAAGCTATCAAATCATACTAATTAAATGTCTCCATCAAGGTACTTCTATCAGTGTTTACTGCAAAATCATAAATGTTCAATAAAAGTCATTAAAAGCCTTTTACGTGATATGTTTTTGATAATTTCCATGCTTTGTGTTGTCCTGCTTCAGCCAGATGACCACGGTCTGATTGGAGACGTCCCGGTGGTGAGGGTGACGAGGCAGGGGGCCGACGCCGTGCACTTTGTGGGCTCTCCTCTGGAGGAGGGGCAGGAGGTGCAGGTGAAGGTGGACTGGGAGAGGAGGTTCGACCACATGCAGCAACACTCAGGTGAGTAACACCAAAGTAATAATGGTGGGTAATAACAAAAGGCTGCCCACTTTAAGTCAACTAATCAGTCTTTTTGTCATCTTATATTTCATTTTTTGATGCTTTTTCACGCTGAATGACTTATTCCCAAGACATTCAGAAGCACATCTCTGTTACATTTCTTTTTTAAAGTAGTGCTTTTGTATAATCTCAAATTAAACCCACTAATGTATTGGTAATTGTAAGCGTTTGTTTTCAAAGAATGTCTTTGTCTAGCACAAGACTGGAGTTAATCCCTTTGCCAGATTGAAATAAAAATGCATTACTGATTATACATTTTTATTGCACTTTTCTAAGTCACTGTTTTCTTCCTTACTCTCAGGTCAACATGTGATCACAGCTTTGGCAGAAAACATGTTTGGATACAAGACCACGTCCTGGTACATAACTTCTGCACAGATTACTTCTTTGTAACGTTAAAAGCTTGTCGTTTTACCTCTTTTTTTCTCTGTGGTTTTTACAGGGAACTGGGACGTCAGAGAAGCACCATAGAGCTGGACACTCCCTCGGTGAAGCCTGCCCAGCTGCAGGCCCTGGAGGAGGCCGCCAACGAGAAGATCAGAGTCCATACCCCCGTCACTGTTCAGCTGCTCTCTATAGATGATCCCGCTGTGGAAAAGGTGCAACACTGAGATTAGTGGTGCTAAAATACAGTCTTTAAACTGTGTGATTAACTTGAGTTTAAGATATGGTTTCAACAGCATCTATCTAAAGAAATAAATGTAACATGGACAATTTGTTACATAAGTTGTGTGTGTTGACTAGGTGAGGAGTCGGGGGCTGCCAGATGATCTCGCAGGGCCGATTCGGATCATTGATATCGAGGGCGTCGATGCCAACATGTGCTGTGGAACCCATGTGTCCAACCTCAGTCACCTACAGGTTCAACTCCACATGCACTCAATATGTTCCTAATCTGGCTTATTCATATTCCTAACATTTCTCTAAATCTCAATTTTAGGTAATAAAGCTGCTGGGAACTGAGAAGGGAAAGAAAAACAAAACCAACCTGATCTTCCTGACAGGAAACAGGGTGTTGAAGTATGCTGAGAAAAGCTACAGCACAGAGCGATCGTTGGTGTCTCTCCTGAAGTAAGTGGGAATTATCGAAATATGTGAGTTAAAGTTATTCACAAAGTGACAAAATGATTGTGTTTGTTCTACAGGACTGGACCTGATGAGCACGTAGAGGCTGTTGACAAGTTGCAGAAGTCTGTGAAGCTACTACTGAAAGTAAGAGACCCATTTACATGACATCTTTCCATGACATATTTCCATTTTGACAAGCTCTGTATATATGTACCATACAGTATGTTCACTCCAACACATTGCACATGGACTCCCTAACAGTCATTCAAATTGTTTGTGCAGACTAACCTGAGCTTGCTTCGAGACATGGCTGTCGTCATCACTCAGAACTTTAAGAACGACCCCCAGAGAGGGAACTTCTTCAGCTTGCACAAGTAAGAGACAAGACACGTGTTCAAGTTGAAGGGCTCGGTAACGGAAGTCAGGGGAAAATGTAATTATCAACTTTCAAGTCAGATCTTTAAAAGCTTCAATGTTTTGGCATGTATTCAGCCTTCCTTTATTAAGTGATTTCTGTAATACTTATTTTGGCCACAAGAGGCTGAAATGCACTAGTACCCAGTGTGTTGACTAGGAGTAAAAGCAGCAGATTAGCAGCCGTTAAAATACATTTCTAGCCAAAAGAAAGACATGACAGTAAATGCACTTGCCAAATTGAAGATAACTAAAAAAACGCTGACAAAGAAATGTCCAACTGCCAGAAATGTTAGATAGAGTCTATTCTTGTCGCCCACAAACAAGTTTTGGAAAATGGATAACCTTTTTTGTCTTACTTGCCTCTCAGGGGAAGCTTGTTTCTAGGTCAGCATTTAAAGTACATACATTGACATGTCAGAAAAAACTCTTCTTTCTTCCGACAGAAAAGAGGGTGACAATGAATTCATGAACATCATTGCCAATGAATTAACCACCGAGGTAAGTTTCTAATCCTCTACCTGTTCACTTCAACATCTTAGCTGTCTTTTTTGTTAAGCCTGATTTTGTCTGCTTTTAGGGAACTTTGGTTTTCCTGACTGTTGGAGAGGAGAAGGGCCCGGGTCTGTTCCTACTGGCTGGACCCAGTGAGCGAGTGGCCGAGATGGGCCCGCGGTAAGAGGCGACACCACACTATGTAGCCATTGCTTTAAAAAACAGTTGTTTCCGGGTGAGATGTTAATTTCCTCTGCTCTCCAGGGTGCTGGAGATGCTCCAAGGGAAGGGGGCAGGAAAAAATGGACGTTTCCAAGGAAAAGCCAACAGCCTGGCACGCAGAGGGGAGGTGGAGGCTTTCCTGGAGCAGCAATGCAAACAACAGGAGGAATAAACCCAGCAATGATTTAATAACAAATACATATTTTTTTATGAATACTACTTTTAGAAGCCATTAAGAATAGCTTACCTGATTTGTGGTAAACACTAAATGTTAGTGTCATTACACGTACCAATAAAATTGGATAATTTCTATTTCATGGACCTCTGTACAACATGTGCTGTACATATTTGAATGTTAAATGCCATTTACTGTTTGAAACTCTTCGTTAAACCTTATCTGTGATATGATTTGTGTTGAGTCTTATTTCAGAAACCCTGCTTGCTAGTGGCGTTTACAGCCGCTTGCAACATTAAAAATGCATTTCTACCGACTGATAAAACAAAAACCAACACTGTTTGAACATCATTTTTAATATATTTAATTTAAAAGACCAGTGAAAATGTAATGTACAAAACACAGACAATGTTATGGCGGTCTTAAAAGTCTTACATTGTTTTTGGCATTTAAGTAGGCAGAAAATAGAAACCCTTGTATAGAGTAATGCAATAAAAACAATCCTAATAACTCCTACCTTTTTTTAACGGTTATTATATATTCATTTATTATTATATATCACCCCATTAACATGAGTGGTGACACCCTACAACACAACCATTGAATCAATCTAAAATCCTATAAGTGAATCTTTTACACCTTAACAAAATACATTTAAAGTTAAATTAGGACGGTTGTATTGCATTAAATGATACAGGGGCTTCTGTTTTCCCAGTTTGTGATAAAAGCAGTTTGGATACATCAGTTATTGCTCACGTCTGAAGCGGTGTAGTCAAAGTGTTCATGATAAGATAATAGTGCAAATGTGCAAGCACCCCTTCCCCATTTAGACCTTTATAAAATACTATAGGCAATAAAAAAGATATTGACAGTGGTTTGGCCGTAATGTGATCGTTCTCCAGTTCCATTTCTCCGCCTCCTTTGTCGGGTTATTGGTTAAGGTTTCACCAACTTCATTGCGATGTAGTTCTGGAAAAATAAAAATAATTTAAAAATCACAGCTTCTCTCAAGAATAAAATCATAAAGACCCTCCTTATGCTCTCGTGGATTCTTACCGGTAAGGAGTACAACAGGATGCCGAGGAAGAGCAGCACTAAGATGAGGATGAGGAGTCCGATGAAGAGGCACCTGAACCGTCGCCACACGATGAACTTCATGGTCTTACATGGGTTTGTGAACCAAAAGAAGGACGTTTCTGGGCGTCTGATGAGATAAAATAATGAAAAGGAGGAAATGAAGAAAAGATTAAAAATGGGTAATAAAGTGGAGAATAAATGACAATGAATACGTTTATTTGACCTGCAAAACTACACATTTCCATCTTTTAGCAAAACAATGAGATGAGTTAATTTAGATTAAATCTGCCGAGTGTAAAAAAAGGGTTTGTTTCACAGGGTGGGGTCTTACTTGGGAGGGTCCAGTTTTGGGTTCATGTTGGGGTCGTCCCGGCCTTTTCCTGCAGGTTTTTCATCTACTTCTGCTTCACCTACGATCTCCAGAGTCATCTCCACTTTGCCCTGTAAGCACAGCCGACATAATGACAATGAGGATCTCCGACACTTTCTGAATGTTCAAATCTATTCATCGAGCTTCTAAAGGCAACATATACACTTTTTATTTAGGGGTTGTATATATGAAGCGCAACATTTGGGGCTAAAACTTAAGCATGTGTAGCACCCATAACGTTGAGGTTGTCTACCTGCACATGCATGTTTATACCACAAGGGGGCAGATCACCTGATGGTTCATGCTGGAGATGAACAGAAGAAGGGTGTTGTTTTTGGAGATCGTTTGAGATGCTGACATCTTACACATGTGCCTTGTGAATTTAATAAATTAACGTTTTATACACCTATAATACCCTTGCGGTCTGAGTGGTGTAACACATGCAAGCCAACAGTGTCCTTGATGAGAATTGCCTACAAGAAGTCTTTATCTTATTTGCTGCCCATCCGACCCCGTTACCGTTCTGTTATTTCCTCCAAAAAATGAATACATCCACCTCTGGGTGTACTTTTTAAATCCCCACTTACACCCAGGACCCTCTCTCCGTCCTGTTCGATGGAGCAGGGCCACCAGCCTCTGACGGACTGCTGGGAGAACAGACACTTCTCGTTCTCCTTCTTGACTGGAGATCGCATTTCCAGATCCTCCATCATCTTCAGAGAGCATTTATTTGGAGTCTTCGAAGGAGGCACCAGGTTACGCAGATCCAGCTCCAGCGTGCCTGGGATCACAGAGTGTTACACTATGATGGTCAGGTTTTGTAAAAGGTGGTCTTGTAGGTAAACGAAAGACTCGAAACACCTAAAGCTTTCTTTGTTTAACTTCAAAATGTGTCTCACCGAGGTAATCGTCCAATGAGAATTTGTCGTTATCCCATATCTGAACGATCAGCTTGGGGGGAATCCTGAACTCTGTTTTGTCAAGACTCCAGAAGCGCTCCTGGTGAATAGTGAAAAATATATTTTACTAAAATTACTAAAAGTCTAGGTCAATTGATTGTCAGTCCAGATCAGCCTCACCTTCTTGGACACAAGGCAGAGTTGTTCGGCCGGCAGATACTCAAACTCAAAGACGAACCTCCAGTTGAAGTTTCCGTCTCCGTCCAGAGAGCGGTAGTGGACGTCCGTCTTCTGCTTCTCATCCTCCATTCCCGCCATCCAGCTGCAGAGGAAACAAATGGAGTGAACATTGACTGTTCAACAGATCCCTGCTAATTCCTCCTTTACAGATTTGCTTTCAAAGAATTAAAAATAAAATCTATAAAAATCGGTTTTAGCACTGAAGCAAGTTCTGAATAATCCAGTATTGTATATTTTTCTTTTGTAATGTAACGGTTTGGTGGATTTATTTCTAATAATGAGTGTTTTGTTATCATTCTTTCAATAATTATATGTACAGTGTATGCTTATATTAATATCAAGTGTTTTTACTGTAATAGTGTTGAAAACTCATAATGCAACAAAATGAAAAACATAAAAAAAAATACTGAAAATGTGAACAAAATGAAGGCATGAGAGAAGCAATAGAACCCTTTAACTACCGTACTTTCCGGACTATAAGCCGCTACTTTTTCC
>CALSBZ010046622.1:166235-176692 GCA_943591055.1 Gobionotothen gibberifrons
GCTAGTTAGCTTAAAGACTGGAAACAGCTAGCTATTTCGCTTAGTGAAAGACTGAAAACAGGTTGCTACTTCGCTTAGTGAAAGACTGAAAACAGGTTGCTACTTCGCTTAGTGAAAGACTGAAAACAGGTTGCTACTTCGCTTAGTGAAAGACTGAAAACAGGTAGCTTAGTTAGATACACTGAGCCTACAAACTGGAAACAGATAGCTTGTTTCTGTAAAGCTCACTCATTAAAACATTAACCGTAAAGTAGATTTTCTACATCCATGGTGATCTGAGTTACAGTTGTACAATTTGTTAAACATAATGATTTAAATAAGGGCTATTGAGTGAATCTGCTGATTAATAGACGTCTCTTTCCCGACGTAAGTCTATGAGAAAAAGTTTTGTTTGGCCCATTGGCATATCTTGACATATGCTTTAAATTATGTTTTGCTAAATAAACTGGATACTTGCAGTAGCTTTATATTTCATTTGAGACAACATTTGTTTTCACATTTAACTCTCTGCAGAAAATTAAATATGCACACTTCCCAAAATTGTCGAACGTTTACTTGAAGTATAACATTGGAAACTGTACTTCTAACCTTAAATAACGTTAGTAACTTCTATGCGACGCCTGGTAATTTAATTTGCTCCATGGCCCATACAGTACATGTTACGCCCCTGCTGTGAAAAAATTATTAAATGTGCTCATTAGTGACAAATTAAGTGCAATTCCAGCATTTGTGACAATTCTCAGGTAGATTAATTCATTGTGATGTTATGAACCACTTTTCGTGCAGTGATCTCAGCCTTACGGTTTCATTGGTGCCCAGCCGTGTGAATTTAGAAAGCTCTAATAAGTACAGTAACAATACATACAACATGGGATGTAGGGGAAGCCATTTTGTTGACAGCAGATGACATGCTGTACATGAACTGTAAGCCAGAGTAATCAAGTTCGTCAAATTTGACTAGAGTCAAATTATGTACTTTTTAGTGGCAAAAAGGAAAGAAATTACAGAAACTAGTAACAAACAACACGAGGAATATGTTGTTGTACAAGGGGTCGAGTTTACCTGAGTTTCCAGCAGTGGTCTGGTCTCCATGTTAATAGCGAGATGACCGGAAGGAGAAGCCATCAGAGTCACTGGAAATAGTGAGAGAACAACATTAGAACAAGTCTTTCTGTCTCAATTGTATTTGTGTGATGGATACCTCCTTACTTTTGTTAGACATGGCTCCCTCTGCAGTGATGACGTACGGGTCACATCTGAACTGCTCCAAGCTGGTGATGGTGCACTGCCCGACCACCGGAGTCCTGCCGAACGGACGGTGGTCGATCACCTTCAGCACGATGGGCGGGGTGTACATCTCCTCCTTTGGAAGGAGCTGGATGGGAAGTTTAGAAATAGTATTGTATATTGTTAATCTATTTGGAGAATTGTAAGCTGTACTCTGCTCTGTTGGGGATGTGCTTTTATTGTATTTTTGTTGAATTTGTTAATTTGCAAATGTAATTATATTCTCAGACTGTACTTTAAACTGATTTCTAGTAACTGGATACTTTTATTGAATTTTTTTGCATTATTTTGTAATCTGCCATATGTCTAATGTTGGGGAATGTTCAAAAAATAAAAAGGAAAAAAATAAGATAGTATTGTGAAAAAGGCACGGGACAGTTTGAAAACTTCATGAAAATTTGGCCAAAATATTTCTGATTCATAATGTGATCCCAGTTATGACCAAAAATGCTTAAAACGTGCAATTACCACTTTGATGAAGAGGACAGATCCCGGGAAGTTGGGGCTCTTCTTCATGTTCTTGATCACGACTGACTCCACCCTCTCCCCCCCGCACTCCACCACCAGGCTGGGGGAGGAAATGGCTGCCAGCTGGTACGACTTCATGTTCCTCAGGCCCCATACCAGGATCTAAACACAGAGACACACATAAGTAATGTAAGATTGTAGTCTAATGATGTACCTCAGAGTGACAGTCTAAAGGTTGTGTGTTACCTCGACAGCCGTGAGCTGCACCACGGGCCGGATGCCCTGAGGAACCATGTAGATGTTCTCCGATCTTTTTGAGGGAAGCAGAGGAAGGTCTGACTCGCCCGACTAAAGACAGAAGAGTGTGGATTATTTTTTGTGTAAAGCCTTTCTTAACCAGGATTATCCCGTTGGCATCAAATATCTATTTTACCAAAGGAGATCTGGCCAATTATAGCGGAAACAGAGAATTTCAACACTTACAAACCTTTTTTCAACTCTACTTTAATGTCAAACAACAATCCTAGAGTACACAGTTGTGTTTTAATTTAAATACTGTAAAGTTGTAATTTCTCCACAACTTTCTGGACAAACCTTGTCTTTAAGGATGAGTTCTGCAGCCAGCAGGGCCTCTCCTGCCTTTTGACCTTTCTGGATGATGGGGTACCACAGCAGTTTGGGAGTCTGGTCCATGCTGGCGTTCAGCTTCACCATCGGAGTGCAAACACTGCGGCCCAGCAGCTCATCTTTCCCCTGCGGAGAACACAATATGTCAAAATGCTAATTTGTTTTCATACATTATAGTTTCTATGGGGAAATAAGTCTTGCTTTGTTTTTCCCTTACAGCAATCATCTGTAATTATCCACAGTTAGACGTATGGTGCATTGACATGGTGTTGGACAATAGGAACCAATTGTTCACCACTGTGAATTTAATTTGAATGTCGCCTCGCTTTGTACAAAAATCACTCACATTAACAATGTATTTATAAAACAACGTACCACTTGGTCGTTGTCGTAGAACTCCAGAACCACATCGGGGGGACTCTGAGCGATATTCTGCGGGTCTCCGTAAATCTCCACATCGCTGAAGATCAGCGTCTGGTCCCAGGTCGGGTTCAGGGTCGCCTTCAGCTTCTCTGTTGTCTTACTGAAGTGCAGGAAGGAGACGTGTGCATAGGGGTCTGCAAAGGAAAAAACATACATGGTTAAAGAGTCATTTTTTCACATCCATCATTAGCAGCTATTTTTGCATTAAGACTCATCTTATTTTCGATTTAGCACTTTAAATCCATATTGGAAAGGCATAATTTAATCAAATTTAAAGTAGGATTTTACCAGAAAAACTATCTTTGTCCATGGATGCCAAGTTCTGAGCCTGATAGACGTAGACACGGAGATGGTACAAGTGTGACCCTGCGGGAACAAAACATTCAGTTGAATATATTCAAATGTTTGTTTGTTCATGATCATTCATATGTGATATTATATGCAAAGCTCACTGTCAAAGCAGCAGGACACAGTGGGCGTGTTGGCACCAAACAGCTTGGTGGCGTCTGACTTGGAGTCCTTATCCTCGGTATCCACGCCCTGCAGAGAAAGCAACAATTATTTAATACATAGGTAAATATTTGTTGACTCAGATCCGGTTCGTGCTTTTATGCAAACTAGTTCTCTCTGACTCATGTGGATGGCTACTGTGTTTATTCTGATATTAGAGCCATATTCAAACGACCTTTGTGAAAGATCCTCAAATAAAACATTTATTATCCTTTTACTCACTAGTGCCCCCTCCAGTTGGAAGATGGCGGACGCTCCCAGACGGTCCTCTGGTCCCATTTTCCGCCTCCAGCGCCTTCGCCGGAAGGTATCGGAGGAACGCTCCTTCCTGTGGAACTTCCAGCCAATCAGAGAGGAGAATTCCCAGCCCTCAGGGTCACCTTGGTCCCTCTTCTGTGAGCAAAGACAAACAAATGGCGTGTTTTAAAAAAAATTGAAAATCTGACTGCAATCATTAGTAATGCTTTTTTTTTTTGCATTAGAAAGTATGGAAAAAAAAACACTTTGATATTAGTCTCAATCCATCTTTGTCACATGATCAGAATGTGCACAATTAGCTTCCTTTAATAAATGATGCTACATTAATGTTGGGAAAATCTTCCAATATCAGACTAGCATGATAACAAAGGCCCTACGTAGCGGTGTACGTAACAGGATGTATGATTACATAGAAGAGCGTCAGGACTGTTCTAGACATACGATAGCTATGTGATTAACATGATGATTCAGCCTCTATGGAGATGACATATGACTGTCATGTTTATTGCTTATGCGGGCCTTAGCTAATCTGAACTAAGCCTAGAATACTGCTTTGAACCCGTATTCCTCCATCTTGTGTCTGTGTAACTCCCTCTCTCGTATATCAGCATGTGAAGGACACGGTTCAGGAACCAGTTGTACCAAATTCTCTGTATGTGATGACTACTTCCATTCTTGAGGATAATAAATACATGGATCCTGATTATTGAAACTCAAGCCGGTGACGAGTGATATTTTCCTAACAATTAGATACAAAGCACTGTCCTTTGCTGACCTGCACAGGGCCTCCTGCAGGATGCGCTTCTCTCTTGCGAGGTCGGTACAGTCGTCTCCTGCGGTGGACGTGGTACACTTTCTCCGCAGAGACCCAGGACTTAGGCTGGTCAGCTGGGGGAATAGTGACGCCATACTCCCATCCTGTGGAGCGCACACAACCAAATGGATTCATTATCGTTTCGAAACAAGAACACATGGTTTACATTTCACCATGTGAGTTCAATGTTATGATTATCATTATGAGCTAGCAAGGAGTAAGTTGGAGCCCTGGGAAAAAAGGAAACATTTATAAAAACATGCATCACAATGTAGTCGTTTTGAGCCGATGCTGCCTGTGTGAATGACTGTATGACTCTAAATGTGTGTGTACAGTTGTACTATTATGCTGCTGTGTTTATTGTATTTTATAACTCTGGCACAGCCATTTTCTTCGGGATAAATAAAGTCGTATCTATCTATTTAAGATTTAAAGGTCCCATGTCATGGCCATTTCTGCTGATCATAATTCCATTGTTGAGGTATACTAAAATAGATTTATATTGTGCAATTTTCCAAAATCACAAAGGTTTCTCATACAGCATCTCTGTATAGTATGTGTATTCACTCTGTCCTAAACGGCTTGTTGGAGCTCCTGCCTCCCCCCCTCCCTCCCTATGAGCCCAATGGCCGACAGCGAGACACAGCGAAACCAGCCCGAACACACACACACACCCGCAGCCTGGCTGGGAGTTTGTGTGTGTGCTCACACACCGACTCACAGCCTCGCCGCGCCGCGCCCCCTCAGGGAGGAGAAATCGGCGGAGCTGCAGCGGAGAAAAGATTGAGTGTGTGTGAGGAAGTCTGTGGATTGGTCAATTTGGACCAATGGGTCCATTTCGGCATGGGCACGTCACTGTACCCAGGAAGAAAACAATGGAAAAAGAGAAATCTCCAACGAGGCGTTCTGGGGCAGCATAGACAGGTCTTTTCTGTGTTAGAGTTTTACTCGCTACAGGGTGTACTTTGAGGGTTTGTGAAACCTTCATAACACACAAGGGGACGGGTAATAACCGGAAAAGCATGACATGGGACCTTTAAGATAAATGTTTGCACCTTGATCATCCACGGCTCTGTTGTAGTCCACAGACCACTGGTCCTCACACGTCCAACCCGTAGGACAGTCGAACTCTCCGGGGTTACGGCTCTTCTCTCCATTCTGTGCAACAAAAAACCTCAGTTAGCTCATTTGATCGTATTATTTATGTGTATACTCCTGTGTTTTGGCCGTATATTACTCTTCTTGGAGGTAAAAGAAGTCTGTCCGATACCATGTAAAATTTTCCAAGATCGTTATTTTTCAGGATTTCCCAAGTAACGTTTTTTTTACCTGGCTAAACTTCTTTCTATCCATTTACAGAAGAAAGGACATTTAGGGAAAAGCAAAACCTTATTTTATTTCCACCGCCCCTTAAAAAGGTAGGGTAGGTAAGAATGGAGAAACCAGCTCGAGTGCGCTAGAATTTGAAAATACACAACCGGAAAAAAATCTGCCACTTCCTTACAGAGCCCCTCCTCCAACACACACGAACGCGCACATGACCAATGAGGGCACGAGATAAATTTGTGCACAGATGGAAGGCTGACAGGCAGGTAGGCCGTCCAGTTATTTTAGCCGGGCCGGCTCAGATGATTGGTCGTGCTTTTTACAGTACTACGGCTTCCACAGATGACCTTTTTTATGTAGTTATTGTCAAAGCGTTTAATATATTCATTGCTATCGGGATGTTAAGAGCATTCCATGGAATATAACAGAAAGTGTTCCTGAAGTGAATTACCTACCCCACCTTTAATTCCTGAACACTATTTGGATCAGATTTAGAAAAAAGGTTTCAGTTTTCCCCTCTTGCCTCTACGGGTTTCTGTAGTTGTGTGTCACAGGGAAGAGGTAACATATGAACTGTGCTTGTGTTATATTTTAAGCCTCCCTGCACACTATTTGCATGTGAGCATGTTGTTCTCACCACATCGGTGAAGGGCTCCGAGGCTTCCTTCCACTCTCTACCAGGGAAGCGAGTCTCGTTCTGAAACACCTCGTCCATGAAATCAGTGTGTCCGGCATCTGCCTCTGTTAGGAGACTGAAACACAAAGGCAGACACAAGTACTGTACCATCCTTTACAAACATTTTACAAAAAGGACATATGTGTGAACTATGGCACCCTCTCATGGCAGTGCCAGAAAAGACACCAATGCAAGCACACATTTTTGCAAAGTGAAGTCTAGCCTGAGGAAGAAAGGGTTTGCATGTTCTGACAGAGACTGTGTTTACAAGTTGGGACTTGGGAGTAACCCAACTGTTGGCCACACATGAAATTGAAGTTTTAAAAGTGTGCATTCCTCTTGTTCCTGTCCATATATTGTAGTAGTTCACTTATGATAAAGCAGATGACCGCAAACTGTTAGATAATATAAAACAAGATGTCTTCTAATGCGTTTTATGAATTAATCTGCATTCGTTTTATTCAGCCTTTTCCCTTTATCGTCACATGTCTGTACATAGCGGAAATACAACAGTCAGTGCTTGTGAGGTACTTGCTCACAGAAATGTACTTATGACGTTAGCATGGAAAAATAAACAATTATAAATATAAATCTAAGCCAAGATTGGAGATTTGTAGATGCAAGTGTAAATAGCTTCCTGACACAGGCTGGTAATTTGACATTACATCATGGTCTAAGCATGGGAGGAATGTAAACAGAGCAGACCCACTTCCTCCAGTTAGGTCCACCTAATGTGTGCCTTCAGTGGAAAGAGACCACATTCAACCACTATAATCAGCAGTGCAACTTCAATTACATTAACTCAAGTTTTTCCCCCCTGTTAGGGAATCATTTGCTTAGGTGTTCAACCTTTGACACAGTTCATCATGTTCTCCTCTCACTGTCTCCTTTCCCACGGCATCGGTCTATGGCCTTGGGTATTGCTGCTATCTCTCTTAAGGAGGGGCAGCTTGGGCGCATTGTTGTTGCCAGTCTATGACAGAGCACAAGCCGCCATGAGGTAGTTTACTGTTCAGGGACGAAGGCTCCCTGGCGCGCATTCTTTTCTATGGACGAGAGCTCTTGTTAGATTCAGGGTCCATAAATGTTTAGTCTCACTGATGAAGAATGTAGATTATTACACTCCGAACTAGTTAAAACCTCGAGCTACAGAAAGAGTTCTTCAGAATTGGTTTGGCAACCGCTGTGTCAACTCGTGACACACCACCTGTCTCGTCAACTCTCCGGCCGAAACTCCAAATAAACCACCAGTGTTTGCCATCAAAGCTCCAGCTCTCCTCGTGTCTCTCTGAGTCCTGACTCTCCATTGCTACAGAAGTTTCCCTTACACCCCCTATATGTAACTAGATGGTATTCTGAAAGAACAAATCACAAGGTATTCCCTTGGTCTGTTTGTCTTTCACAGAAAGATGATCGGTTATCTACAGTGATACTCACGCTTTCTCTGGGTCGATGAACCAGTCGTCCTCCCACTCCCACCCTCTCTGGGGCATGAAGTGTTCTTGTTTCAGCTTCAGTTTGCCCGTAAGGTCTGAGAACTTGTGTCGCCCCACTAGTCCCGTGGTCCCCCACTTCCCAAACACCGCCGCCTGGTTCTCATACTGCAAGGCAAACACGGACATGCTTAGTTTTTAGAAGCTGACAGACGGCTGAAAATACACAATTACTTTTCATTTAGCAGGGATTTACCAGCTCTGCAAACACGCTGAAGGTTCCCTCAGAGAAGGAGTTGAACTTCTTCTCGTGCGCAGACAGACCGAGCCACATGTTCACCCGGATCTGAACTGGCACCTTCATCCCCTTGTTCTTGTCCATGGGATACTGAAGGAAACAAACAAGAAAATCAATCAAATCTCAATCAAATGAGCGTTATGATTTCAGAGAAAGTAATTCTAGTGCCTTTTAGTCGGCAGATGCAACTATAACCCAACTACTTGTAAATATATTTAACTTAATAACTTAGCATTACAACAATTGTGTACAATAATTCAACAGCATTCAATTATTTTTGACTGTACAGTTTGACTAGTATTCTATTCCAATTTCTTCCTGGGGATCAATAAAGTATTTCTGATTTCAAATGATTTATTTAGCCGACAGACACTTAAATCTGTTCAGACTCAATCTAATAGAATGGATTACTACATCAAGTTCGACTTTTTTGGTCTGAAGATGTGTACCTTTAAGAAGACTGTCATTGTTTTTCCACAGTGCTGCCCGCAAGCCTGCTCACTGTATGTGGAGTAGAGGAATTGGTGAGCGGGCATTCGGCTGTAAGCCACTCTCTTCTCCCCCCGTAACATCCAGATGATCACATCCGGCATGCTGTTCTGAGGCTGGACGAGAACACGTGAACAAACGCAGAGTCAATGACAGGCACATTTGGGACATTTGATTTTAGGTCTCCCTTTGTCTAAAGTCTCAGTTTACCTCATCAGCCAGCTGTTGGAGTTTTTCCGCCCAGGACTCTAAGTCAGGCAGAGTGTCAGCGATCTCCCTCGCCTCCTCCAACATGCATCTGGCTCCCTTCTTGATTGTTTTCAAAGTGCTGTCGCGCAGCTTCTTGATTTGGAAGTCCAGAGAGGTCAGGTTGGAGCAGCTCTCTAGCTCCGGTGTCGTGAGACTGGAGGAGAGCAGAGACAAAAATGGGAAAAATGTTTGTCCTAGTTATGAATTAAGTCCCTTTTTTTTACTTGCTTGTATGCGCTTTGAGCACCAGGAAAAGCACTTTATAAATGTAATATATTATTATTATTATTGTCATTTATATTTAATATTAGTTGAAATAAGACACAGACTGAGATTACACTTTACATTACATGTCATTTAGTGACTTACAATGTATGCAATCAACTTGAGGTTTCAAATTCAGAACAGCCAAGGAACAACATTACCTTCAATTAAGCCAAAGCTTTTTCAGGCACTACATACAGAAATAACATTGTTTAAATACATTTAAATTAAGCAAAAAGGTGCAGTCAATATTAAGTTACTAAGTTATACTAAGTAATGAACCAGTAAACCCTTATTGTTTCATTCGTTTTTTGGTGTATCTGAACACATTTGACTTCCTTTGTCTGTCTCTCTTGGGCTCACCTGACATTTCCTAACATTAAAATGACCCACAGGCAACAGACATGATCTTTGGCTTAAACCCATTCCACTGTTTACCTTTCCAGGTCTTCAATCAGCTGATTGAGCAACTTCAGCCACACCTCTACGAGTTTGTTGTCGGAGACTTTAGCGAGGATGGCTGTTTTAAACAGCTCCAGGTTGGCTTGCTGCAACAACAGCAGAATAAGGTGAGGATTACACTCTCGCTGACACATGTTCACACACGTTACAAACATTAGTTCACTACAGTATGCTATAATGGCCTACAATAAATCATAACTCCGGGTTAATGTGGATGACAGAGGATAAAGCCGTGTTACCAGGCGGTGAGTGATGTAGAGGATGATGTTGACAGCGTTCAGGCGGTGGCTGACGTCCTCCCAGAAAGAGAGAACCACAACCACCGGCTTAGTGTCCGCCCAGGGCAGGTAATAGTAGTGGTTACCTTGGAGACAATAACATCAATTTAAAAAGATCCTCTTGCCAGGACAGCACATTTAACATGCATTTAGGATCATTCACCACATCACATGGCTTCCTTACTTACCGTCAAACACTGCACAGCTATACTGAGTGGTGGAGGCCAGCGGTTTGCAGGTGGTGTCCAATTTGTTGCCGTAGTTACCGATGCTGACCTCAAACTGGATTGGCTCTCCTGGTTCCTGTATCATGGAGGCGCTGTGGAAGACCGCGCACAGACTGTACTTCCTCCTCCGCTGGTACTTCTGATGTGGGGAAGGCAACAGAAAAAAGGGAAGGAGAAGTTAAAAATGTTTTTAAATCAACGACATTCTGTCAGGTATCACGCAGAGGATGAAGAGTCACAGTACCTGCACCACCAGGATGTCGTCGCTGTGGATGCTGTCTACCGCTTTGTCCGCTTTCCCCTCCAGTTTAGTGGACAGCTCCACCAGGATCCTGCCCCTGTACGCCACTCCTTCGCCCTGCAAAGAC